>CM022106.1:3458907-3963907 GCA_011114355.1 Carex littledalei | reverse complement strand
ATCCAATAAATTAAAATATTTAATAAACCTAAATAAAATTTTATAAAAATTAAATAAATTAAAATCAAATTAAAATCTAAAATAAGTTCAAATCAAACCTAAATAAATTCAAATTCAAATCAAATATATAACTCAAAACAAACTTAAATCAAGTCTCAATTGGAACCTGACTTGGCATAACGCTTCTTGTTCAAAATCCAATTTTGCACGTCTTGAAAATCTAAGTTGACATAGAGCTTCATATTCAGACTCAAACTCAAACTGCATATGCTACACCATTTAGCCTTTTGAAGACTCAAAAACACTATTTTTCTCGATCTTCACCCTTAGAATGACGAAAAATCAAGAAACTAGTAGAAGATGAAGGGCAAAGTTTCGAGTAGTTTGCATATGCATCATGATATTTCATATTCCAATAGAAAGGGGTCATATTAATTAATTGGAACCTCAGTAGGGGTGCAAACGGATTGGATACAGATCGGATAGTGGTAAAATCATACTCATATCCGCTTTTATTTTTCGGATACAGATCGGATATTAATTTGATGGATATGTACGGATATGGATTAGATATCGGATATCCGTAAATATATACATAAATATTTTCATAATATATATTAAATTATATCGTATATATCTACCTATTCGGATACAGATAATCAAAATTCAAAACCATATTGGCATCCGTATCCGGATATTCAGATATCAGATATCCATATTTAATTTTCGGATACAGATCCGGATACGGTCGGATATTATCCAATTTGTTTGCACCCCTAACCCTCAGTCTCCATTCTCTCTTCTTGTTATTCCTCCGGATTCTAGTAAGAAAAGAAAATTCTGGTACTAGAGTTCAAATGTCTTCATTTTGTATCTTCATTATACTTCATTTTGTATCTTCATTATGTCTCTACTTTTTATTTTTTTAATAATAATTTTTTTAAAACGTATATGTCAAAAATAAAATAATTAAATGTGATCTATATTATTCTTTCTACATACACAAAAAACTATCACTTTTTTAATTTTATTTTTATATGAATCAATAAGTTAGAGGATCAATATCCATAATTATCCATACTTTTATTAAGTCCTAAGTTTAGTCCGTAAGATTATTTGAAGTTTCTTTAATGAAAAGAGCAAAATTGCTCTTCTTTTAAAAAAAAAATATTATCCACATCAATCTATTTTTGAAGTTCTTAATAAAAAAAGTTAAAATTCACAATCTTTTACATTGGAAATACATATCATATGTAATATTTTATTTTTACATTTAAGTTCAAAATTTTAAAATATTAAAGTTTTAAAAATAAAGACACTAAAAAAGAAATATTTGAATTATCTTCATGTGATCTACAAAAGATTAAAAAAAAAATACTAATGGAATTACTATATTAGTTTTACAGTCGAAGGTGGAATCTGTGTGGCTGGTCATGTGGGGGTGTGAATAAAGATAAACCGAACTATTAATTTGGTCACCTCCTACCCAATGTAATAAAATGTGGTCTATGTGGCCGCATATGCGTATTCGGTTATAATCTGCATAGAAATATGTATGCGATCAATATATGCGGTTCCGCATATTCGGCCGTATATTATTACCGCATATTTGGTTGCATATTTTTACCGCATATTCGGCCGTATATTACCGCATACTTGTTTGTATAATACGGAATATTACCGCATATTACCGCATACTTGTTTATATATATATATATATATATATATATATATATAGAGATGAGCTATGCTACTACATGGAGTAAAACGCGTTTGTACTTCACGCCGTATTTTTATTTTGAAAGTCCAAACGACAGATCCGAACCGCTCAACATGATCTCCATATTGAAATGTGCTTGGAGACCAAATTTTACATTTTTTAAAATTTTTTTACTATTTATTAAGCCACTTTGAAAATCTGAAACTCCGGGTGAACAGTGAAAAACAGTAAAAAATTCTGGACTGCCGGATCAGTGATTTTCAAAGTGGCTTAATAAATAGTAAAAAAATTCTAAAAAATGTAAAATTTGGTCTCCAAGCACATTTCAATATGGAGATCATGTTGAGCGGTTCGGATCGGTCGTTTGGATTTTCAAAATAAAAATATAGCGGCGTGGAGCACCAACGCGTTTTACTCCATGTAGTAGCATAGCTCAATTCTATATATATATATATATATATAAGAATTCTCATTTTAAAATCTGCATATATAAGTCCGCATAAAAATCCGCATATGCGGCCGCATACCGTATATGTAGTATGCGGTGGCCTTCCGCATACCGCATAGAAACCGCATTTTAAAACATTGCTCCTGCCTAGAGCTCAATGGCCCGATCCTTGCTATTTTTGAAAAAAAAAAAAAATCAATCTATTTGCTCACAAATTGGTTTTTTGATTTCTAAAAATAAAAAAATGAGCAATGTTCATATGTAAGTGCCCTTCCACGATGAAATGTTTTTCATATATATACATGATTAATCCAACTTTTTTTTTGTCTCTAATTACAGGGACAAGAAAGCATTTTTGTCTATTATGCATTGACTAATATTTTCAGGACAATAATATTAAAACCTCATATATAGTCTCCTCACGCGGTTAACTCAATATTTTATTTAAATAAGAAGCGCTCAACTCCTTGACCCCCCACTATTATTTCATTAAACCATAAAATTAAGTACTACATATTTTAGGAAAGAAACACAATCAGAATAGAAAAATGTTCAAATCTACCAGGTTGGTTTCTTAATTGGAGCAACTTTCTTTCTTTTAATTGAAGTATTAAACCAAGATGAATTGATGTACTCATAGAAATGGGAGGATATATATATTAATTGCTAGTTTACAAAATACAAACCTACAATATTCCAACAGAGAAGATCGTTGGAGAAGATGGATGGAATAGAGGTCTTCATTGCAATTTTATTGCTGTCTTTCATCACTGTTAATGGCAAAGGTATTCTTTTATGCTTCATTTCTGTTCTTAATTTGTGCTGTTTCTCATTTGGCCATTATGTCTGATCCTTTGCAATAGTTTGGTTTTGGATGTGCGTGTATGAAATTCTTATTATACATGCAAGATCGAAGCTAAAAATTTAAGATTGGAAGGAGGCTGAAAAATCTAGTATAGCTAGCTTAATTAAATCCGCCCCTGATTACATGATCAATTGTTAGTTTCAACCCAAATTCCCAAAATGAACAATGCTCCACACAATTATAATACTGAGAACAGCTTGGGTCCAATGCCCATCGGACTCAAATTTGGGTCTGATGGGTTTCGGGACCGTCCGATCCACTTTAAGATTCGTGCGCACGAATTTTAAAGCAGACACGAAAGTTGCGGCACGAATCTTAAAGCAGATCGGACGGTCATCGAACCCATCGAACTCACTTTGAGTCCGATGGGCATCGGACCCAAATTGACCTCTTATAATACTATGTGATATCCAAAAGGAAAACCGGAAACAGAATTTCCTACAAAAAGATAACATTAAAGAATAAAGAGTAATAGTTTGTTTGTGCTTAAATTTTTTTATACTAATAATTTGTGAAAAATTATTTTAAGAAAAAGAATTACGCTAAAATAATGTACTAATATAATATAATTCTGATATAGTGTCATGTAAAATACACTGACAAATGAAAACAAGATATTGCATATAGTACACAAATGATAGAATATCTAATTTTAAATATACATGATATGCTTTTACTAAGAACTTGATCATGTAAAAATTAAACAAGCGCATAATTTTACTACTAGAAGTTATGTTGGGTTTATTTAATTACATCAACACGGATAAAATAAAAGAATAAAAAATTACCAATGTTGATATATTAGATTTCTTTTTTTTTTATTTAATATTCATCGAAATAATTTATGGATGCAAAATCAAATATAGTTTATGATAGCATATTGAAAAGTTGATCATGCGCACATTTTCTATCCAAATCTCCTATTAAATATTGATTTTTTTTTTTATTGAAATATTTACAGAGGTTGCAAAATCGTGAGAGGGACTCCAAGTCTCGACCTTTGGTAACCACAATCCTAGAACTTATTTTCCTAAATATTGATCTTTTCATTTGCATAATTAATCACGGTAAATCCTACCTAAAGAAATTAGATTTTCTTCAAGATTGATTGATATAGTAGACTCGTTTCATTTAAATCAAAGATTGAAAGAAAAACCAAAAAATAGAAAAAGAAATAAAAACAGCTGATCCAACAAAAGTCTAAATTCACGGCCCAAAAGGTTTTTTTTTTCCCTGAACAGCCCACTTATCACCACCGGGTCCCACTGTCAGATCCTTCTTCTCCAAAATAGCGAACTATTTCAATTCCAGAAAGCTGAGTCGTTAACCCCGCACTTAATCCAAACGCACTCTAGTGAAAGAAACTCTGCAATAACCCCAATTACATTGCATCCCTTCGAAGAATCGTTAAATATCTGAAGAAATCGGTCCAACTCGGATGGTGAGTCGGAAGAATCGGTCGATTCAGCCGCTTTTTACGCTTTTCTTCGCCTAGAGGGCCGCTGATTTCGATCTGAATCGACCCAGTCAACTCGTACTCGGTCGATTTCCATGACATGGACTTCCTGTTTATCCAAATCCTCCTATAATGATAGATCTCCCTCTTGATTCCATTAATTCCTACATCTTCATTATATTGTTAATTTAATTGAAAATTGATCGGACAGTACTACGAACTTCGTTACTAGTGGAACTCTGATGTTCCAGATTTTATGTATTTTAGTAGGCATTCTTAGCCCATTTTTTATGGCTAAATAAGCCGATTTAACAGAGAACTGAACTGAGTGGCTCCATTTCGATGGTGCCTCGTGTGGTCGATCATGTAGTTGTGCATGCATTTGAGTTAAGGTCTTGTCTTTGTCTTGTTGCATCCTGTCTGTCCTTTTTTTGCTCCTTTTGGATACTACTTTCTGCCAGCCGCCATTAAGGTTTCCATAATTTTTGGTTGGTAGGCCTTCATTGTTTGTGTGCCCTCCGTTGCATTTCCCACGAGATCTCCCAGGTATCGCCCTAGTTGAACCACGGAATCGCCTTACTCATTGACTCCTTGACTAGCATCGAATAAAGCACAGAACTAGAGCTGTCCAGTTCTGCTCCTGGTAATTACCATAACAAAGCTCATGACTGTATATATGGACCATATTTACTTCGGTCAGTGTAAAGCCTAATTAAAATAACATAATATCTTACATATAGTATGATTCATTAATCCATTCTGATTGAATTAGTGTGATAGAGTGGGTGTAACCTAAATTTATCATTGCACAAAGTCAGTCCACATTCTTTTGATTCCCTTTAATAGCAAAGAACCAACTGCAGGGCATACGCTAAATGCAAGTGAGGTGCTGCAAGATAACGAGCTCCTAACTTCAACTAATGGGAGATTTCAGTTGGGTTTCTTCAATGCCACAAATTCCAAGATGCAATATCTTGGAATTTGGAACACCGACCCTCGTAAGACGGTCGTCTGGGTTGCCAATGGGAACCATCCAATTGTCAGTGGCACTGGTAAGCTTAGCCTATCCTCAGATGGAACCCTTTTCCTCCTAGATAGCACAGGCCGAGATATATGGTCTACTGGTAATCAGCTCAGCAGAGTAGAACCTCAAGCTTGTCTCCTTGATTCTGGGCTTCTTGTAGTTAATGACAATAAAACAGGGAAACTTTTGTGGCAGAGTTTATACCAACTCTCTGACACCCTATTGCCCTATGTACCACTTGGTTATATGAAGTTGTTGGATTCGATGCTTGAATTTCAACTCACTTCTTGGAACATTACTGGAATTGATCCTTCCTCTGGACAATATGTTCGGAAATTGGACCCTTCTAGAAGGTACGAACTAGTTGCTTTCAGGGGCTCTGATGTAATTTATCGGTCTGGTCCATGGAATGGTACGAGATGGAATGGTTTCCCCAAAATGACACAAGATTCGGTGACGTTTTTTCTCACAAAATTAGGTGATAATGGAGCACTTTACTGGTATGAGCCTCTAGATGTATCGGTCCCATGGCGTTATGTCATGAACTCAAATGGTACAACATATCGTTATTATTTGAACGGCAGTGATTGGATAGAATTTTGGAAAGTGCCAGATGAATCGACCCCTTCATATGCTCTATGTGGACCATATGGGATTTATATTGATGGAAATTGTAAATGTTGTGAGGAAAGTTTATTTCATCCCAAGAATGAGAAAGATTGGAATAAACGCATATTTTCTGGCGGTTGCATAAGAGACTATCCTCTAAATGACACAAATCCTGAATTTGTTACTCTAACTAATGTGAAGCTGCCAGACACAATTAATGCAATTTCTGATGATAGAAAGAGCAAAAGTGAATGCGCGAGTTGGTGCCAGAAGAACTCCTCTTGCATGGCTTATGCCTATATCGGATGGCAAGGATGTCTGGTTTGGTTTGGAGACATCGTTGATATGCATAAGTTTCTTAATGCGGGAGATGATTTATATATCCGTGTTGCTTCTAACAGTGGTAAGTGGTTGTTTGCAACGATTAAGAACAATTAACCAGCTTGAGAAATCAATTTATTCTTGATTGATTATTTTGCACTGTCTTACCAGAGTCCAATAAAAAAAATGTATCATTCTCCATGCTTATCAGTAGTGCTGCAGTTCTGGTTCTCTTAGTAGTGGTTATAATTCTGGTCTGGAAATTCAGAACTCCACAAATAGATATGATAATAAGTTGGATCACAACAAGGTGGCCATTCAGAAGAACTCCACAAACAGGTACTCCACTAACAGTCTAAGTACAATTCTCAAACCAAAGTTCATTCTCATATCATAATACCATATCTCAAAAATTATTGTCAGCTAATGGCCGAGAAGTTCAAATTTTTGAGATTTTCGACTTCGAAAGAATAGTGGCTGCCACTGATGATTTTAGCGACATCAACATTATTGGCAGAGGACGTGGAGCAGTATATAAGGTATGATCATGCCTTTCATGGACATAGAGACGTATATGTAGTTATCAGGTTATATTAGGTCTGAGCAGAGAGACATATATGTAGTTATCAGGTTTTGATTAGGTCTGGGTTTATTTAGGATGTGTTCTGATAAACTGCTTTGATTAAAGAAAGCTGGTAGCTGTTAGGCTACTTTTGACAATTAATAATAAGGTAAGAATTGTCTTTCAATTTTTTTGTACTTGTTGTATTTACACCTACTAATTTTCTTTCTTACGACATTTTTGTTATACATTGCTTTATTTTGACTATTGGATTAGCTGATCCCAAATTAAGTTGCTATGTGCATTGCTATAGGGAGTTCTCGAGAATGGTGAAGAAATAGCAGTTAAACGAGTTTCAAGAAGCATGCATAACGGAAATGAACAGCTTAAAAATGAGCTAAATCTTCTTGCAAGGCTCAAGCATAAGAATCTTGTTAAATTGACAGGATTTTGCATACAGCATCAAGAAATAATCCTATGCTTTGAATTTATGCAGAATCACAGCCTCGATCAATTGTTGTTTGGTATGTTACACATTTATATTATTTTTTGTTTTTGTTTTGAAATTTAGTCTTGTGAGTCACTTGAGAATTACTTCAGTATTCCACTAATCTGGGATAAGGGTGCTGGCATATGAAAAAGCAAATAAAATAGTTTGGTGACTGAGGGCTTGCAATACAAGTAAGAAAATGAGAGTGCCAGCCCATAGAGGAAGAAGAGGGTACTTCTGTCAATTTGTATCTCACCATATATTAGGATTAAATGAAGTACAATGACTGAGTTTAATAATGAAAAGAGTTGTTAGGGTTGAGTGAGAAGCATGACATATGTAATAAAAACTGAGGAAAAATATGAAATCTAAGAAGAGTTGAAGTGTATAGATGATATTAAGCCTATATCAGATACTTAGATCACTTTGACATATGCCGTTCATTCATTCTGTATGTTGCACCCAAATCTCTAGATATTGTGTAACCCTTCGTGCAAGATATTGATGTGTGCATAAACCATAAATGAAGTTTCTAATTTTAATTTGACAGAGAATTATGATGGCACTAGAATCTTAGAAGAGGAAATAGAACTAAACTGGGGACAGAGATCCAGATTAATACAAGGAATCAGCTCAGGCCTTCTTTACCTACATGAGGATAACGGTGATACAATAATTCATCGGGATGTAAAGCCTGCTAATATTCTGCTAGACAGAAATATGGTCCCCAAAATCTCAGATTTTGGTATTTCAAGGCCCTTTGAAGAAGATCGCTCCTTTTTTACAACCGATACTTCTCGTGGGACAATGTTAGTCGATGACTTTCTGTTTACATTTCATTTTGGTTGCTACTTTCTGTACAAGACCAATTAAATACTACAATGATTTAGAACTTCCGAGGCTTCTCCATTTCTATTAAAAAAAAGGAAAAAAAATATGGGTTTTAATCATCAAATTTTCTAAAAAAATATTAATAAACTGGTTCCTAAACAATTATTTGCAGCAAATTGGTCCTTGCAATTTTTAAAGCACAAAGTTAATCCCTCGGCTTTAATGTAGAAGAAACTGGTCCTTTGAACTTTTGAATATGAACTATAATTGATTCTCAAATTTCTTTCTGAATAACCAACTTATTCTGAAAAGAAAGATCAAGTTATCGTGAGAGAAGTTCAAGGATCAACATCTGAACAATTAGTAATACTCTTATTGGTATATTTTTACAGTCCTGTAAAATTCAAAAATTGAGTAGATTAAATGGTTTCTGATATGTAACAATACTGACCTCGAGTATTGGTTTATAACTTCATATTTTCAGAGGATACATGGCTCCTGAACTACAAAGTGGAATGATGTCACCTAAAGCGGACGTGTACAGTTTCGGAATTGTTATTCTCGAAATAATCAGTGGTATAAGAAACACTTCCTGTCCTTTGGGGCTTGTTAGTCTTGTAAGCTCCTCTCCTTCCTCTCTCTCTCTCTCTCTCTTGAAAAACTTGGTATGAGCTACCAAGGTCCTTGCTCTCTCTCACTCTCTCTTTTTCAAAAATCTTGGCAGTGGCTGCCATGTATCTCTCCCACTCTCTCTTTCTGAAATGAATAGGGAGGACTGCCTTTTGTACAAGTTAAATGTAGTGTTTACCTCACACACTGGTCCGAAATAAAAACCAGAAAACAGGACAAAATCCTCTCTCTTTTTTTTTTTATTTTTTTTTATGAAACCTTGGCAGAGGCTGCCAAAATCCTCTCTCTATCTATTCTTTTATTTGAAAACCTTGGCAGTGGCTGCCAAGTGTTCTCTCTTTTTGAGAAACTTTGCAGTGGCTGCTTCTCTCTCTCCCAGTCTCACTCACAGAACTATAAAATTTTTGTTTGTACAACCATTTAGGTACTTCAATACTTAAATGAAGGAAGAATACTAGAATTAAAAGATGCAAGACTAGAAGAACCCTGCTCCAATGGAGAAATAAAAAGAAGCATATACATAGCATTACACTGCCTTCTTGAAGATCCTAATTCGAGGCCTGACATGCGACAAATCAATCTCTGGCTTACTAGCGAATCAACCCATCCTCTTCCCTTGCCTGTTCGTGCTTCGCATTGGGGCAGTATTGGCATTGACGCCACTACAGTTGTTAACAGTGCGACCCTCTTGGAAACCTAAATGTTATGTTAATTGTCACGTCTCATCTAGTCTTCATTAAGGTTCTAATTGTTCATGTTGATGTATCATGCTTTGTAGTTTGTTCTCTCTCTATATATATATTTTTTTCAAAATGCAATGTTTTGCTACATTGTTAGATATTTATAATTAACTCAAAGCTCATTTCAAGTCGTTAAATATGAAAAGTATCATTTATTCTCCAAATTTTAATTAATTTTTCCACAGAGAATTATAAGAGCACATTTGAAAAGATATATAGATATTTAGGCAAATGCTTTTACTGTATGTTGGGTGTATGTTGGAAGCTTTTACTTAGTTTCGTGCTTGTTTTAGGTTAGTTAAATCAACAAAATTATTATAATCTAAATATTATCTAGAGCGAATTCGAAATTATAGAAATGAGCTAGAAGAACCATTATTTGATCTATTGCCATGACTCGGCAAACTTCATTCCCTATGGGGGCGTTTGGTTTGTACTTTTAAAAGGTGATTCCCTGCTATTCTGATGCCATGCTATTGTATTATCATGTTTGGTGAAAATAACAAAGGCATAGATATAGTAATACGTGATTGCCTTGGCATGCATGAGGATTCCATAACTCATGGCTATCACGCTAGCCATATTTACTATGGATTTTCTCTATTCCCGCCAGATGGAAATCACTCCGCACGCAGATTTCTTACTTATTATATCGATATTACTCTTTCCCCTTCTCCGATGTTTCCAACTCTACGTGATAAAAATCTAGCCGCTAACCAAGGATATCCTGCCAAGGGAATCAGAGATGGAGAGGAGGCGAAGGCAGAGTTCTCTTGGTTAGCGGCTAGATTTTTGAAGAAAAATATAATCAATATGTTTCGTGATAAATCGGCTTTTTAATTTCTAAAAATAAAAAATTAGTAATGTTCATATGTAAGCGCCCTTCCACGATTAAATGTTTTTAATATATCTATATATATATATAATAACTTTTTTTATTCTAAAAATAAAAAAAATCTTTTATTCTGTCTTTATGAGAGTGACTATAATCAATAATCAATAAATCATTTTTGTCTTTTATGTGCATTGACTAATTTCAGGACAATACTAGTAATACCTTATAGTCTCCTCAGGCCTTAAACCCAATATTTTATTTAAATAAGAAGCGCTCAACTCCTTGACCCCCCACTTATTATTTCATTAAACCATGCAAGTACTAAAGATTTTAGGAAAACAACACAATCATAATATAAAAATGTTCAATAAACCAGCTTGGTTTCTTGGAGCAACTTTTAATTTGCATTTTTTTTTTTACTTAGGTTATTGTTTAAATCTTATTTAAAGCCAGATTAGCCTTGTCTAAACCTCAAAAGCCATGATTATTTAAGGATGACAGGTCATAATTTGCAATAATGATGTGAACAGTAAGAGGGACATTGAAACTATATATATTAATTCACTATCATTGTTAGACCATTTTAAAATTTCTCATTTCCCATTTTTTAGATGTTTGACATAATGCTTAATTAATTAAATAATATACTTGACTAGGTGAGCTCTCATTTTCTACTCTAATTGAAGTATATATTAAACCAAGATGAATTGATGTACTCATAGAAAGTAGGAGGATATGTATTGCTAGTATACAAAATACAAGCCTACAATATATCAACAGAGAAGATAGTTGGAGAAGATGGATGGAATAGAGGTCTTAATTGCAATTTTATTGCTGTCTTTCATCACTGTTCATGGCAAAGGTATTCTTTTATGCTTCATTTCTGTTTTTAATTTGTGTTGTTTCTCTTGATTGCAAGATCACTTGGTGATTGTTTGCAATAGTTTGGTTTTGGATGTGCGTGTGTATGAAATTCTTATTACATGTAAGGGCTAGAAAATTATGATAGGGAATGGCTTGAAAGAAAAATTTACTATAGTGTAACTTTATTTTATAAGAGGGTTAATAAGTATTAATACGTAAAAAATAAAAATAAAATTTAATTGACACAATTACAAAATTTCAATTTATAAAAAGACTTATCCCCTTTTTGACTCGCTTAAATCCACCCCTCATCACATGATCAATTGTTACAATATCTCAACTAAAAATGGATAATGCTCCACACAATTGTTCTACTATATATGAGATATCAAAAAAGGACAATATATCGGAAACGAAATTTCCTAAAAAATACAAAGATTAAAAAGTAATAGTTTGTTTTGTGCTTAAAAATAGAAAAATTATACTAATAAATAATATTTTATTAAAAATTATTTTAAGCAAAGGAATATACTCAAATAATGTTCTTATATAATATAATTTCGATATAGTGTCAATTCCAGACTGCTGAGTCGTTAACCCCGCACTTAATCCAAACGCACTCTAGTGAAAGAAACTCTGCAATAACCCCAATTACATTGCATCCCTTCGAAGAATCGTTAAATATCTGAAGAAATCGGTCCAACTCGGATGGTGAGTCGGAAGAATCGGTCGATTCAGCCGCTTTTTACGCTTTTCTTCGCCTAGAGGGCCGCTGATTTCGATCTGAATCGACCCAGTCAACTCGTACTCGGTCGATTTCCATGACATGGACTTCCTGTTTATCCAAATCCTCCTATAATGATAGATCTCCCTCTTGATTCCATTAATTCCTACATCTTCATTATATTGTTAATTTAATTGATTGAAAATTGATTGGACAATACTACCAACATCGTTACTAGTGGAACTCTGATGTTCCAGATTTTATGTATTTTAGTACGTATTATTCGCCCATATTTTATGGCTAAATAATCTCATTTAACAGATAATTGACCTGAGTCAAAACTCCTCAGCCGTGTCCATAGTTTTTTTTCCCCTTATATTTGCTTATTAGTTTTATAGTTTTTTTTTTTGAGTAATCAATGAGGGTCTAGCCCACATTTCATTAACCATAGTTGGTAAGAGTTTTTTGAGTATCCGAATTGGAAACCCGGTTTACATAAATACAAAAGTAGAATAAAAACAGGAATAAAAAATAAAAGACACATCAAAGATAAAAGAAGAAGAGATCAATGAGAAAATAAACTTAATCCAGAGCTAGCCTATCTAGCCCTATCTTCATCCTCCTTGGACCCTTTGTCTTCTCACTCAACCTGTATCTCTTCTGACCGGTTAGACAAACCAATCCGTAGTTCTGTTTTGACTTCGTGTCTTTGCTCAGTTCTCGGAAGATGCGGTTGCATCTCTCCCGCCAAATTACAAAGTGTGTGATCAACATGAGCTCCCGTGTGTTATCCTTTGCGTTTGTTTCAATCAAAAAACGAACCCTATCTTGGCCTGGTACCTGTATCGCATTGGTCCGGAAGATTCTGCCATACATGTTCACTGACCGGACATTCACTAAACAAGTGCTGAGCCGTTTCGTTGTTTCGTCTACACATGTAACACATCCCCGCAATTTGAAAACCCTTTTCTCTGAGGTTATCCGCAGTTAGTATTTTATTATGGAGTAAGAGCCACCCAAACAGTCTCATTCTCGGCGATACCCGAATCCCCCATACTCTGTGAATGGCCGATGCAATTTGTGGAGTGTACTCCATGACGTTATATGCCCCCTTTACTGTGAATCGGCCACTGGCATCCATTTTCCATTGTGCATCATTAATCTCCACTTGATTTATTGCCCTTTGCCGCAGCAGCTCCATTTTGACCTGTACCAGTCTTGCTAGCTACTGATTTGCCCGTACCAATAATACCGGTCTGAACATAGACTCCACATTCTGCACCTGTATGAATTCCTGTAATGTGGCCTCCTTGTGTGTTGTGAAAGTGTACAGGGTTTCGAATTTGTGCTTCGCGACTCCGAATCCCCAATCTTGTTCCCACAAGCTAATTGTGTCTCCTGTACCGCAATTCTCAAGATAAAGCAGTCACAAAAGGGTTTTATTGCCTTGAGGTTTTTTTTTTTGTAGAAGTAAGAATTGCCTAGCCCTCCCTATTGCGCACCATACATACCTTTGAACAAAATTTTCCATAGTTTTTCCCCACTGCTGGACCACTGCCAATACCATTTAGATAACAAGGCATGATTAAAACTTCTCAAATTTTTGATTCCCATTCCTCCCATTTTTTTGGTCGACACACTAAATTTCAATTGGCCAAATGCAATTTTTTTTCACTCGGGTCGTCACCTTTCGACAAAAAGGTTCGTCTCGATCTATCTATCTCGTTAATCGCCCAAACCGGTATGATTGCCTTTATTAATTTCTCTAAGGCCGTAATCTGCCTCCTCTCTTGCGCCTCTTCAATCCATCCAAAAAACTGTCGACATACCTGAAGTTGACTTTTTATGTTCCCCACCCTTTCCTTAGACCATTGTTGTATCTTTGCTTGCATGGCCTTTTAATTTTTGACACATCATTGTTGGATTTGTGGCCAACGGTATCTGTTGCCAAGCTTGCTCCACTACTTGCTTGAATTCGGGTACTTTTAATCAGAATTTCTCAAATCTGAAATTTTTTTATTTTTGAAAATCTGTCAATGCCTCGAACCGAATCGGACAGTGATCAAAATTGGTGTTCGGAAGTGTCCGCTGTTTTGAGTTGGGGAAGATTCGGCTCCATTCGGTGGATATAAAAAACAGATCAAGTTTTGCCATTGTCGGCTGTTCCCTTGCATTGGACCATGTGTAACGGTGCCCTTCCATTCGCAAATCCTGCAGGCCTATTTCGGATACTAGATTCTGAAATTCTGCCGGCCACCTAGTATCTTGTGTTGCTGAATTTCTTTCATGAATTTCCAAAGTGGTGTTGAAAACGCCCATTACCACCCATGGTGAAGCATATGTTGGCTTGATGTCCCTTAACTCATGAAAAAATGTAGCTCTCATAGCCGAACTAGTTGGTCCATACACCCCAGTGATTGTGAAACTGTGGTTGGTCAGCACATCTCTAAGTTTCACCGATAAACAATACGTGGTTTGGCCTTCATCTATCTTTTGGAATCTCTTCTCGTGCCATGCTATGGTTGTGAACTTGTCTAGTCTTCTTCCACACAATTTCTTTTTTATCCGATCATCAATCATGCTCATTTTTGTTTCTTGAAAACATATGATATCTGGTTTTTCGAAGAAAACCGTTTCTCTAACAGCAAGTCTCTTTTCCTTCTCATTTAATCCCCTTACATTCCAACTAATTATCTTGATTTTGGTTTTATAGTTCATCTAACACCATATTTTTATCTCCAGTTCCGAACGCTAGCTTCATCAAAATAAAGTTCTTTATTGTATTATAATCTCTTACAACCGAAAACACTATCCTCTTCCTTTTGTTGTCTCCAAACCCCTTTTCTGAGATCTCCTTAGAACCAAAATACAATGAAAAGCCGATGGTTAATGTAAACCCGCTAACCCTTAACCCTCTAAAAAACCACACAGAGAAACTAATAATTTTTCCTATCATAATAACTTAAATTGCAACTACTCTTCTACTGATAATTTTTCCTTCCTTCCCCGTACCTCTGGAACTTGTCACATTGCTACCACAGTTTCGACTTGATCGGCTATCTTTCCTTCGTATTCAACCCCTGCTGCCATGAGTATTGCCTCTGCATGGTTGCTGGTGAGTGGCTCATAGCTGTTAAGGTAGTCCTGCTGAATCAACGGTGTTTTGTGCTTCTTCTTGGAAGTGCTGTTGTGATTGGTACTGAGTCCGGTTTGGTCACTCTCCTTGCTCTCTCTATCGGGTTTATGTATGAGCCAGTGTTCTTTGTTGAGAGCCTTCTGCTCCTGCGGACCTGTAGCTGTTCCTGAGAATTTTGTTCAAAACCCGCAGGCCGGGAAGAAGGTTGACTATGTGGGCTGTCGGTCTCGTGCAACCCCCTTCTATTTGAAGAGCTGCTGGGCTAAAATCAACTCCGGCCTTAGTGTGTGGGCTGTCGCACCTTGGTAAATCCTCTTCTATTTGAAGGCCTGCTATCTCCTCTTCTATTTGAAGGCTTGTTATGTGAAATTGAAGCCCAGTTTGAATGTGTGTACTGTCGCCCCCCACTAACTCCTCTTCTATTTCAAGCCCGACAATAGTGGGTGTGCTGTCGGATCCCGCTATCTCCTCTATTTCATAATAGCTAATTTTTGGGCTTTCCTTGGGCCCTTTATCTTGAGTAATTCCCATTATTGACAGCTGTAGTGCTTTTATCTCCTCTGGCACGTGTTCAGCTCCTGTAAATTGGAGACCGACCTCCTTTCCCCCTTTACCATTTGTTTGGTAGCTACCTTGTTGACTTTCTGAGTCTGTACTTGCCTTGAACAGTGCAAAGCCTATGCCCCGTACCCAGTTCAGCAGAGTAGGCGTTAGCTTTATCCAAGTTTCCTCAGAAATCCTCCCATGAATATCTTTTGCGTGTATAGAGATTGCTGTATTAAATGGATTGGACTGCATGAGAACTTTTACCTCAGTAACTCTCTGCTCCCTCTTTTGTTCTCGCTACCCACAGTGTACTATTTCGATCTTTTTTGAGACGAGAGTCCCACCGGTGGAAACTCCCTCTCCAGTAGTTTGCTCTATCATTGCCTCCATTTGGGGATCTATTGTGGCATCTCTCCGCAGACAATCCTGCTCCCTGTTGTACCGAGTCACCGGCCCGGATGAACCGCCGGAGTCCGAGGAATGTTGACGTTGCCTTTGCCTTTCCAGGATTCTGTCTTGCCATACTCTGTTCCAGTAATCTGCCTCATCCTCCCCCTCATCCTGACGACGGTGATTCTCTGGGTCGGTACTGTTCTACGTTGTTGGTACTGCCCTGCGATTAACCAGCCCTCCATCTCAAAATGCACCGTAGCCGAGAATGCTTCTTCTGTTGCCGTGATGTCCTCGAATACATGTATCGGGTGATGACATGCCACCAAGACCCTTAGTTCTTCAAAGTTTTTATTTGCTGGAAAATCCGACATTCTTTCTAGTTTACCGAAGCCTGACACCAGCTCTGAGAGGGCTTCTCTATTCCAATACTCCATCGGTAGGTCGTCTACTCTAAGATGAGCCTTATGCATAAGCGGATCATGCACCATGCCTGAGTTTTTAACCCATCTTGCCATTTGTATTTGGACCCCTGAGCCTAGGTTAAAGGCATATATGTCACACGCCTCGTTGCGGATGTTTACATTGGGGAAAATGGCTAAGTAATCCCCCATGGCTGGTGGGATCCTCCTGATCTCGAAGTGTTGTGGGTTCATGTTGAACAGGGTTGCCATCTTCCTCACTATACTGTATGCTAGAGTGGGAGTGTTATGGTTTGGCCCTGTCAACACAATTGCCGACCTTCCTAAGAATTCGTTGGCCGGTGATAGGTTGTCTCTCTTAGTGAGAAACACTCTACGATCTGTGGGCCTATAGTTTCTGAAGTATTGTGGATCAATGAGGGTCATAGTCTCCCAGTTGGCCAAAGGATCCATTTCGCTGGTTTTTGGTTTCTCCTTTGTGTTGTTTATGGTTTCTCTCTGTGGGTTCTCTTGTGAAATAAGGGAGATTGTTGGGAAGTCCTCTGGGTGCGTGTGGTACTTCTTATAGGCTGATTGTTAGAATATGTAGTTGGGTCTCTCTTAACTTTCCCATTAATGCGAACAGAACCTTTGCAGTTTGCTGAGACGTGTCCATAAGTGTTACATCTATGTCATTTAATCTCCCTGGTACATTCAAACTTCCTATGCCCTTTTACCAAGCAGTTCAAGCACTTGCCTTGTGCCAGTAGGTTGTCTCCACTGCTTAAAGTTTTCCTATGCACGCTTTGGTTGCGTGATCTTTTTCTTCCTACGTACCTCAGTCCAGCCCTCATCTTCAACTCTGCCTGTGCATAGTGGTGTTGTCTCCTCTAGTACTCCTTTTCCCTTATTAATGCGAGTGGTTGCCCCGCCATTAATGTGTTTAGGTTTCTCCATGTATGGTGGTTGCACAGTCTGAGCTCCAGCCTTTGCCTGGTCCGCTGTGGCCTTTTCCAGTGCCTCTTTGTACGATATGCGGCGGAACTCGGCAAGTTGGGTATTGCGCCTGAGAATGGCCTGCTCTGTGGCCTGCCGCAGCTTAGTACGAGCTGCCTGCCATGTCTCCATTTTGTCGGTCTTGCATTCACCCTCCTGCCTGCTTCGTAGGAGTTGGACTAGTGGTAGTGCTCTGGTCTCCTCCCCATCTGCTCGTCATGCTCGCCTTTGATCTTCTCTCCCATCACTACTGTATTTAGGACTAGTGACAATTAACATCCGTATTTATTTTTGGTTATGGACTAGCTTATTAGTTTTATAGTTGAGTTGCATTTTGTTGATAAAGTCCCATATTTATGGAATTTAAAGCATTTGACGGGCTCTGAAGCATTTGAGGCAAGGCATCTGAAGCATTTGCGTTCATTGAAAGGGGCCATTAATGTCTTCGTCATTTTTGTTTGGTAGGCCTTCATTGTTTGTTTGGTATCGCCCTAATTGCACCACGGAATCACCTTGGTCATTGCGCCTTTCTATTTCGTATCAAATGAGCCTCAGAGCCTGATTTCTATCTTTATCATTTCTATTGTATGTTGTTTTCTATATTTGTCAATTATATTCATTCTTAACCAGACCTACATTGACTCCCTAACTAGCATTGAATAAAGCACAGAATTAAAGCTGTCCAATTCTGCTCTTGGTAATTATTGTAAGCTCATGACTATATATATGGACCATATTTACTTCGGTCAGTGTAAAGCCTAATTAAAATAACATAATATCTTACATATAGTATGATTCATTAATCCATTCTGATTAAATTAGTGTAATAGAGTGGGTGTAACCTAAATTAGTGTAATCCATCTGCAGGGAATACACTAAACATAAGTGAGGTGCTGCAAGATAATGAGCTCCTAACTTCAACTAATGGGAGATTTCAGTTGGGTTTCTTCAATGCCACAAATTCCAAGATGCAATATCTTGGAATTTGGAACACCGACCCTCGTAAGACGGTCGTCTGGGTTGCCAATGGGAACCATCCAATCGTCAGTGGCACTGGTGAGCTTAGCCTATCCTTAGATGGAACCCTTTTCCTCCGAGATAGCACAGGCCGAGATATATGGTCTACTGGTAGTCAGCTCAGCAGAGTAGAACCTCAAGCTTGTCTCCTTGATATATGGCTTCTTGTAATTAATGACACCAAAACAGGGAAACTTTTGTGGCAGAGTTTATACCAACTCTCTGACACCCTATTGCCCTATGTACCACTTGGGTATACCAAGTTGTTGGATTCAATGCTTGAATTTCAACTCACTTCCTGGAACATTACTGGGATTGATCCTTCCTCTGGGCAATATGTTCGGAAATTGGACCCTTCAAGAAGGTATGAATTGGTTGCTTATAGGGGCTCTGATGTAACTTATCGGTCTGGTCCATGGAATGGTTTCCCCAAAATGACACAAGATTTGGTGAGGTTTTTCCTCAATAAATCAGGTGATAATGGAGCGCTTTATTGGTATGAGCCTATAGACTTATCAGCATGGTTTGGAAAATCGGCCGATTCCGAGTCAACTCGGCCTAGTCAACTCGGTATCGGCCGTGTCCGATTCGATTTTCACCCGAGTCTCGCGCCCATGCGAGTTTTTCAGCAAAACTCGGTTGAACAGTGTTTGACTCGGCCGAGTTAGCCGATTTTCAGGCCGAGTCAGACCGAGTCAGGCCGAGTCAGACCGAGTTTGACCGAGTTTTGGCTGAGTCAGCCATTAAAACTGTGATTAAAATCATTTTATGTAAAAAGATGTTTGTAAAATGGCCGAGTCATACAGCTGGAGAGTTGCATACAAGCTGGAGTCATACAAATCTAAATTAATTACTAATTTTGTTAGAATAGTACGTACATATTTTTTGTTAGTTAAATATTAGTATACAAATCTAAATTAATTACTAATTTTGTTCTCCATTATTTTATTCGACATTATAATTAATTTATAATATATTTTTACTCAATTTGAAATAGACACAATAATATCCCCATTTGTATTGTAATATAGAGGACGATGAGATAATCCAGCCAGTTCGGTATAACATCTGGCAATAAAAAATGTGTTCTATTTTGTAATGCTTGTATTACATTATATAATTAGTGAATTATTTGAGTGTAATATTTTGTGTTAATATAGTTTTTTTACAAATTATTTTTTTTACCAATTTTTTCCTATTTTTTGGCTACAAAACAAGTTTCAGCAAAAAAAATCTGAGTTTCCGAGTCAACTCGGCCAATTCCGGCCGATTCACCCGATTCTGATTCCACGGTCAAGAACCCGATCCCGATTCCGATTCTGAGTTTCAGAACCATGCTTATCGGTCCCATGGCGTTTTGTCATGAACTCAAATGGTACAACATACACTACTACAAAAATAGTCATTGTACACTGCACACTGTACACGGATTTGGCAATTTTATATAAGAACTGTGTACCAAATATGATTTTTTAATATCTGAACGATTTCTACATGGCTAATTAGTTAATAATCAGTGTAGAATTATTATAGAGAGCTACACGGTTTATTAGAAACCACAAATCCGTGTGTAAAGAGGTCCGTGTGCAAGTTATTGAGAGAGCTACACGGATTTTTGTTAAATATCCGTGTAGGAATATATACACGGATTTTTGATAATATATCCGTGTAGAAATGGAAGCTTTGTACACGGATTAATAATTAAATAACCGTGTATGGTTTAGTGGAGAGCTACACGGATTAATAAGTAAATATCCGTGTATAAAAGTGTAGGGTTTTATTATCTTCTCCTTCCAGCGCCGTTTTAATATCTTCTCCTTCCAGCACCTCTGTACATCTCTCTGAACTGAGGTTTTTCCTATCAGATTTCTGCGAATTGAGGCCAGCAGCTGAGATCTGAGATCTTTGAAGTTTGTATTTTCTCCTCTCCATCTTTCTAAGGTTAGTAATATGTATTTAAATCATTTTCTTCCTCTAATTTTCTGTTATTTATGCTTATTTAGGTCATTTCATGCATGCTTGATTTCTTAATTTTAGATGTAATTAATTAGTGTATTGTTGTCCAATAACCGACCTATAGATGCTTTTAGGTCCATGCCCGTTCAAAATTAATCCAATAGGGATTAATTTTGGATAGTCCCCGTTTTGGGACTGCTCTTTGAATATTATGTCTCATTTAGGATGTGAACACATATTAGCGGAATTTAATTAGTATTTGAGGAAAGTTCGACAGTATTTTCCCTTATTGCTCCTACGAGTATGTGGTCGTACGCATACTTGGGGAGTTAAGGGGAAATGCTGCCGAATTTTTCTCAACTACTAATTAAATCTCGCTAATATGTGTTCACATATGAGACATAATATTCAAAGAGTGGGTTAGGATTGTAAACCGGCCCTTTGTAAGCCCAAAATTTTGTTACAATGGAGAATGTTGACCATGCATGATTAATTGATCAAATTATTTTTTTAATTTAATTTACAGATGGATCGAAGTTGGATGTATGAAATGCGACGTGACAGTGAAGAATATTTGGTTCGCGTTGATGAGTTTATAAAATTTGCTGAGAGTTATAGAGTGAAGAAAAAAGAAGAAGACATTTTGTGTCCTTGTAAAGATTGTAAAAATTTATTAAGATTTTTGGACATCGAAGAAATTAGATCTCATTTGATTTGTCGGGGATTTAAGAAGAGATATACATGTTGGTTCATGCATGGTGAGAAATTTGGGGAAAGTAGTGCCAGTAAAGATTGTAATCGTGAATTGAATGATGAGAATGTTGGAATTTCTGATAATTTTGAACTTGATTGGAACGAGGATTATGAGAGTGTCGAAGATTATGATAATGTCGAACCCGGAAACGACGATGGTGAGATGGAGATGAATTTTGATGAAAATGTAGAACACGAGTTTACTGAAAATTTTGAGGAAATGTTACGTGATGTGGAAGATGAAATTAGTGTTAAAAATTATGATAAATTTCAAAATTTGTCTAATGAATCCAAGAAGCCGTTGTATCCCGGGTGTACCAAATTTACAAAACTGTCAGCTGTGTTGAAATTATTAAATTTAAAAGCAGACAATGGTTGGAGCGATAAGAGTTTCACGTCCTTATTACAGCTTTTACGAGAAATGCTCCCAGATAACAACGAGTTACCCGGTACAATATATCAGGCAAAGAAGTTGATATGTCCAATAGGGTTGAAGATCGAAAGAATACATGCATGTCCGAATGACTGTGTATTGTATCGTAACGAGTACGAGGCCATGCATGTATGTCCTAAATGCGGTGTTTCACGGTATAAACGTAAGAACCAGGACACTGATGATTGTAACGAAGACACAAATGGCCGGCCTCCGGCTAAGGTGTTGTGGTATTTGCCGATCATACCGAGATTCAAACGGTTGTTTGCAAATCCCAAAGATGCAAAATTATTGCGCTGGCACAAAGAAGAGCGCAAAAATGACGGTAAACTAAGGCACCCGGCTGATTCTCCTCAATGGAGAAACATTGACAGACATTTCAAAGAATTTGGTTCTGAAATGAGGAACCTTAGGATTGGGGTGAGTACAGACGGAATGAATCAGTTTGGAAACATGAGCACTCGGCACAACACATGGCATGTACTTTTATGCATCTATAATCTTCCTTCTTGGTTGTGCATGAAACGCATATATATAATGATGTCATTACTAATCCAAGGACCCAGATAACCCTGAAACGACATAGATGTATATCTTGCGCCATTAATTGAGGACCTGCAAAAATTGTGGCGTGATGGCGTCCCGGTCTGGGATGCGTACTGCAAAGAGGTCTTTCAATTACGGGCCATGGTGTTTTGCACCGTAAATGATTTCCCCGCGTACGGAAATTTGTCGGGTTACACTTGTAAAGGAGCAAAAGCGTGTCCTACCTGTGAAGATGACACACAGGAGCTGTGGTTGAAAAACTGTAAGAAGAATGTTTTTATGAGACATCGTAAGTTTCTTCCAATTAATCACCCGTATCGTAAGAAGAAAAAGGCATTTAACGAAAAAACTGAGCTCGGAGTGGCCCGTCCTCCATTAGATGGGAAGAGTGTCTTCAAACGGGTAAAAAATATTGATGTTGTTTTTGGAAAATGCGCCAAAGCACCACCGAAGAATATTTGGAAAAAGAGGTCCATATTTTGGGAGCTACCGTACTGGAAGCATTTAGAAGTGAGGCATTGCCTAGATGTCATGCATGTTGAAAAAAATGTCTGCGACAGTTTAATTGGTTTATTATTGAACATTCCGGGGAAGACTAAAGATGGTATTAAAGTGAGAAAAGACATGGTAGAGATGGGAATACGACACGAGCTCGCACCGCAGGAGAAAGGGAAGCGCACATACCTACCCCCGGCACTGTGCACAATGTCAAAGAAAGAGAAAACAAGCTTCTGTGAATGCATCAATGGTATAAAAGTCCCATCAAGGTATTCTTCAAATATTAAGAAGCTGGTGTCGATGAAGGACCTGAAGTTGCTTGGTATGAAATCCCACGACTGTCATGTTTTAATGACACATATAATTCCCGTTGCAATTCGGGGAATTTTACCAAAGCACGTTCGTCAAACCATTACGAAGCTTTGTTCTTTCTTTAATGCAATAAATTCCAAAGTGATAGACCCTCTAAAATTGGACTCTTTGCAAAAGGAGGTCGCGTTACTCTTTGCCAACTTGAGATGTATTTTCCGCCATCTTTTTTTGATGTTATGGTTCACCTTGTTGTTCATCTTGTGAGAGAAATTAAGATTTGTGGTCCCGTGTTCCTTCGGTATATGTATCCATTCGAGAGATACATGGGCATCTTGAAAAAATACGTAAGGAACTGACATCGACCCGAAGGTACCATTACAGAAGGATATTCCACGGAGGAGGTGATTGATTTTTGCACCAACTACTTGACCGGTGTGGATCCTATTGGCGTTCCAAAATATCGATACGAGGGAAGGCTCCAAGGAGTCGGGACAATTGGGTTGAGAGCCATAGTTGCTGATCTAAATGAACTACAAAAGGCACATTTTATTGTACTACAGCACATGACAGATGTTGCTCCCTATATAGATGAGCACATGACAATCCTTCAACACAAAACTACACGAGAAGTGAAAAGTGGCTTACTAACGAGCATAATCGTACTTTTATAGAATGGCTGAAAGAAAGAGTGAAATCACACCCCGTACCTGAAATTGTTAAACTGCTTAGCGAAGGACCCTAATATGTTGTAAGAACATACCAAGGATATGATATTAACGGATATACATTTTACACAAAATCCCAGAGTGACAAGAGCACGATGCAAAACAGTGGGGTGACGTTGGTGGCGACCTCTCAAGAATTCAGTAGATCCGGAGATGGCCGGGCTCTAATAGTATCAAAGTCATATTATGGCGTTATTGAAGAAATTTGGGAGCTCATTTACAGTCCTCACCTGAGCATTCCCGTGTTTCGGTGTCAATGGGTCGAAGACCGAGGTGTTAAAGTTGATAGCGACGGGTTCACACTCGTTGATTTTAACAGGGTTGGGCATGTTGATGATCCATTTATACTCGCCAAGCAAGCCACCCAAGTCTTTTATGCCACTGACCCGAGTGATGATAGGGTGAGCGTCGTCCTATCCGGAAAAAGAAGGATTGTCGGGGTAGAAAATGTCGTCGATGAAGAAGAGTACGACCAGTTCGACGAAATACCTCATTTTTGTACCGATGTGCAAGCTGAGGTAGCAACACTTGAAGGGGTAGACGAAGCTGACTACATGCGGTCCGACCACAATGAAGGATTATGGGCCGAGGGTACTGTTCAAATAGTGGAAAAAAAGAGAAAAAGGAAAAAAAAGCATAATGTATAATATTTATTTTGTTTAAAACCGTGTAGCTTTTAATATTACAACTTTAGCTTATAATATATCAAATAAAAAAGGAAAAAAAGATTAAAAAAAAGAGAAAAATCCAAAAAAAGGTTTATGTATAATATTTATTTTGTTTAAAACCGTGTAGCTTATAATATTTCATTTAAATAAAAAAAATTTAGGTTCCTCTAGTTCAAGACGGATATCAATTTTTTTTTATATGTAATAGTATTAGTTTTCAAAATTTTAGTTAATTATTAGTCCAAATATTAGTATTAGTTATCAAAATATTAGTTAAAACATTTATTAATAAAAATAAAATATAAAATATCAATATTAGATTTTAATATTTTAGTAATATACAATTTTTAAATATTAGAAATATACAATTTTAGTTAATTTATTACCTCTCTAGAAATATAAAAAATATCATTATAAGTTTTAAAATATTAGAAATATACAATTTTAGTTAATTTATTACCTCTCTAGAAATATAAAAAATATCATTATAAGTTTTTAAATATTAGAAATATACAATTTTAGTTAATTTATTAACTCTCTAGAAATATATTAAATAGTAATATACAATTTTTAAATATTAGAAATATACAATTTTAGTTAATTTATTACCTCTCTAGAAATATAAAAAATATCATTATACGTTTTTAAATATTAGAAATATACAATTTTAGTTAATTTATTACCTCTCTAGAAATATAAAAAGCCAATTTAATTTTTTTGAACTTTCGTACACGGACTATTAGCTAATAAACCGTGTCTAAACAATATTTGCACACGGATTGTTACGTACAACCGTGTAGAAATTGAAGAGAGCTACACGGACATTTAGTTAAAAGTCCGTGTAGAAATAGATTTGCACACGGACTTTTAACAAATGTCCGTGTAGAAAGACATTTGCACACGGTCAATCAGTTAAAAGTCCGTGTATAATGAGGAAAACATAATTATTTCAAAAGCCTTCTCTGCCAAATTTTTCATAAGTTCGAAAACCCTCCCAGAACCGGTTGAGTTCCAAAAACCTCCAAAAGCCTCCGAGCACTTCACCGCCTCGCCCGCCTCGCCGACCTCACCGCCTCGGAAAATTAGGGTCTCTCTCTCTGTGGTTAGCGTCTCTCTCTATCTCGTTATTTTGCAATAGGGGTTTTCTGTGACTTGCGGCCTTCGTGCCTTATGTGGTTTTGTCTTGTCTCAGAAAAATGCGGGTTACTTGCGGCCTTCGTGCCTTATGTGGTTTTGTTTTGTCTTTTGGGCTTGTTTCTGTTGCTGTGGTGTAGGGGCAGTACTGGGGGAGGGGCTGCTGTGTTGTTGTTGCCTTATACTCTCGGGTTGCTTGTTTGGTGATGTTAGAGGGTGCACATAAAACTTGTGCTATATTTGTGTTATATTTGTGTTATATATATTTGGCATATTTGGCATATTTGTGTTATATATATTTGGCAATTAAAAAACTTTGCATTTAAACCTTTGCATTAGAGGTAATTTTGTGTTATATATAAATGTGTCAAATTTGTCTTTGCACATAAAACTTTGCATTTAAACCTCATGGATTTAGAGGTAATTTTAAGATTCAAATGAAAAAACATATTTTACCATTTGAAAAACTTTACATATTTTACCATTTGTAACAATATTTAATTTCTTGCAGAACCATGTCGGTTGAGGATGAGTATGTAGATATGATGGCAGAAGAGGAGCAGCAAGCTACTGCCTCATCAGAAAGAAGGAAAAGAGGGCCGACAATGTGCACGGGCACGTCCGAGCAGAAGCAGTTGGAAATCTGGTTCACGGCAGACGGGCGTGCGCAGGGTGAAAAACGGCAAAAATACTCAAATTGGTGTACGAGTTTTGTGAGGCAAAATGCGAGTATCCTTGTAGAGAGGTGGGATCATTTTACGGACGAGGAGAAGGACGGGTGGTGGAACACGGTGAAGGTAAAGTGCCTAACAACTCGTTGCTTTATTTTCACTGATGTATCTATACTTGAATACACTAAATTTTGGTGTCAAACAGGCACAGTGGAACATCCCGAACGACGTTCCAAAGGATAAGACTCTGAGGATAATGAATGAGGGCTGGAAGCAATTCAAGAGCACGTTGAAGACAGTGTGGATGGATAAAGGGAGAAATTCGGTAGGCTACTACAAATAGCCAAAACAAGAGGACTGGGAGGCGTTTCAAGCTTTGAAGTCGACCGAAGAGTTCCGGGTATCTAACTCGTGCCAAACTTATGCTTATTATTTATCGATATGTACTTATCTTTCTAAAATTAATTGATCGTTGCATTGTTTCTGTGAAGGTAAAAAGTGATAAAGGCAGGAGCCTCGTTGCATTGAACAAGTATCCACACCATCTAGGGTCAGGTGGTTACGAGGGTAAGAAGGCAGAATGGAGGAAAATACTAGACCAAAACAAGGATTCTGACTCACCCGTTGATAGGGCCATGTTCCACAGGCCCTTTTACTTGTTCCAAACTGGGCCATGAAAGACCGGGATTCGGACCTTAACAAGGCCAGCCCGACGTCATATAAAAAAGCCCAAAAGCTCATTAAGTCGGGGCCCAATATGCCGGCCCCAAACCAGAGCCTTAATATAGGCCCAAGCCAACCGACATACGGGATAGCCAGGAAACGGCTGGTTTAATACCCACGTCCCAGAAACGGCTGGTTTAATGCCCACGTCTTGATAACGGACGACATAACTGCCCACGTTCTCCCATAAACGCCCGATATGGCAGTTATGGCTAGACTATATAAGGTAGTAATCCCCATGAAAGGGGGGACGCATTTTTCACTAAGGGAGAGATCATACAGGTTAGAGTCCGAATCTCTCACAATTCACCCCGAGTTCCAACTCGACCCTCACCTCGGCCTGCCATCCCTTGGCAGGACGAATCCAGTTTAGCCCACAACTTCCATACGGCCTCATCTCCCGAGATAGGGCGTATCAACCACCGTGGGGCCACGCCTAGCTCGAACGCAGAACTAGATGGCTCGTCCGACCACATCAACTCCGCTCCCACCAGGGGTGACGACCCCGCCAGGAGTAACAATCACACCACCTCCAGTGGTAACATCCCCTACAGCTAATCCTTCCCACAGTCAATTCCCGGGGGCGAGGCCCAGCAGCTCAACAATGCGACCTCAGGGCTCTCAACCCGCTCAACCTCGTCCCGACGTTATTCGACCCTTCACTGAAGGGAACACAACCAGGCCACTCTACGCCGAACACAATCAGATGGCCGGTACCTATCACAATCAGGTAACTGGTGCTTATCAGATACCCTACATACCATATTACCCTCAGCAAACGCCGCTGTATCACTACGGCGCGCCTCCTTACACGCCTTACACTCCCACGGGTCTCCATTATCCCTATGTTACGCCACCTGGGCAATGGGGCCCCGGAGGCACTCACGGGACGTACCCCATGACAGGTCCAACACCATATTCCCAGCAAGTACCATTACGACCTGTCCATCAGACTATACTGCCCGCCGCAGTGGTACCGCGACCTTTGTCTGCAAACCGTGTCCACAGCCGGCCGGCAGATGTTTCGCCAAGAAACTTGGAACGAGAATTCGCACAGGTCCGAACAGGCGAGGAGACAGACACCCCCTCACTACCCGACCAACAGGTCCAGTCCGAACGCAGGGACCAAAATGCCCTGCCTACAGGGATACACCCCGAGGTTGGAAGGCGCCCGGAAGGTCAAGATGAGAATAGGGGGCCCCATCCCGCGGAAGAACCACACGCTGAAGGCCCCAGAGCTCACCTTAACAACGAGCGAGAATCCGCTAACCACGGCAGGGGGCCCAGACCATCCCGCAGGGATCAATCTCGTTCCCATAGAGGGCGCGAACGAAGTCCACCCCGAGGTCGGGATAGAGATCGCCGCGATGACCGAAGAAGGAACCGACGATCGCCTACCCCAACCCGAGGTATCAACATGGCCCAAGTCGAAGAGCTGATCCAAACCAGACTCGCAGCCAAACTAGCCGAACTCGAATCCCAGAAGGCAGGCACTTACTCTCGGCCTATGGGAATCGAGGACGGCCCCCTGTCCAGAGACATCTATCGCCAATCAATGACGGACTTCAAATACCCAACAACCCTTCCCAGCTTCCGGGGTAGCGGCGATACACAGGATCCACACAACTTCGTGTACGGGTTCCTTGAGCGACTTCGCCTTCTTGGAGCCACCGATGCAATCATGTGCCGAGTTTTCACCACTTGCTTAACTGGAGAAGCATGGGACTGGTATATGACGCTACCTCGGAGGTCCATCAACAAATTCGAGGACTTCGCGAAACTGTTCTTGGAGAGATACACGATAATCAAACCACCGCAAGCCACGTGCGAGATGCTTTTGGACATAGTCCAGGGACAGCGCGAAAGAACAGGAGCATTCGTCAACCGTTTCATACAGGCATCTCGGCGAATTCAGAACCTCAATGAAGAATTCGCCCTCGCCGCCATCAAGAAAGGACTCCGCAAAGGAGGTCCAGGGACCTTGCGTTATGAAGCCCATATGAAAAAGATGACCACTCTGAGAGAATTCGTAACCTTTGCGGAAGGTTACATCCGTGCCGAGGACGACAACGGGAGTCCCACGAGGCCTAGATCTCGATCTCCCCGCCGCCAAATTAACAGACAACCAGCTCCGGACAGGTTTTGCCACCAAAGGGAACCTCGGAGAAACCAACCAAACCGACCAACCGAGCAAGAACACAAAACTGGCACCGAGGGATACCGCCAACACTTCGTAAGGTACGCACCTCTCACTAAGAAACGGCACGAGATGTACAACATCATAGAAGGCATGTTCGACCTCCCTCCGCCATTGCCTGAAAACATTTTCACGGTGCAAGACAACTCCCAGAAGTGCGAGTACCACGGATTCAATGGGCACTCCACTGCAGATTGCCTTCAACTCAAAGACATCCTGGAGAGACTCGCCCGAGAAGGTAAGCTGATCGAGTTCATCAACCCCGACTTCTTCAGAAAGTTCTCCAGGAAATACAACGGCAAAGGTAAAATTTTCAAGAAACCCATTCCTTACAGACAGGACTATACCGGACCTCGAGTAGGAGAAGCCGGTCCCCAAACCCGGGGTGATCCCGAGAACAGACGCCCAGAGAGGCAGAACAGTCCTGTTATCAATGTGATTAGTGGAGGCCATCGCGGGACCATCCGAAGAATCTCACCTCGCGACAATCAAAAACCATACCCCACTATTCTACAGGTCGAAACCGACAAAAAACGGCCTCGACCTGAAGAGGCAATATCCTTTTCAGAGAAGGACCTAGGCGAGATTTCTAGCCCGCATGACGATCCCGTTGTGCTGAACCTCAAGATTAACACACACCGGGTTAAGAGGGTATTAGTTGATACGGGAAGCTCGGCAGACATCCTGTACTTGTCGGCCTTCACGCAAATGGGCCTCGACACTCGCGCCCTCCAACAACACATTTCACCCTTGATAGGTTTCACAGGTGATACCCTCCAACCTCGGGGAATGATGCCGCTCAAGGTGACATTCGGCACATTCCCTCGAACAGTGGAAGTCATGGTGGACTTCCTCATCGTCAATGCTCCTTCTGCGTACAATGCAATCTTGGGAAGAACAACCTTGAACAAAATAGGTGCGGTTATTTCCCCTTCACACCTAAAAATCAAGTTCCACACTGATAACGGGATAGGAGAAGAAAGCGGCCAGCAACAGGTGGCACGAGAGTGCTACATGACGTCTGTTCAAGGTCAAGGAGGCTCTGTCCACCAGGTCGACCAATCCGACGCTAAAACAAACCAACAGCGGTTGCGTTCAAGTGCTGACTTTTTACCTCCAAACACCGACCTGGCGCTAGATCCAGTGGATAAAGCCGGAGCAAAAACTTCCCTTGAGCCCGCTGACGAAGTGGAACAACTCGATTTGGGCCAAGGCAGAACGCTCAACATCGGAAAAGCAGTCCAAGGACAAGCAAAAGACGAACTCATCAAATTTCTCCGAGAAAATCAGTCCGTTTTTGCCTGGACAGCTGCCGACATGCCAGGGATTCCGAGGTCAATAGCGGAACACCGATTGCATATCAAACCGGGTTCAAAACCGGTTAGGCAACGAAAACGTAACATGGGGGAAGAACGGCAACAGGCCGTAAAACGTGAAGTCCAGAAGCTACTCGACGCTGGTTTCATCAGAAATGTCGAGTGCCCAGAGTGGACAGCCAACCCCGTGCTTGTCAAAAAGTCCAACGGTGACTGGCGTATGTGTATTGATTACACCGATCTTAATAAGGCATGCCCCATGGATCCGTTCCCCTTGCCCAAAATCGACCAACTGGTTGACTCTACCTCGGGACATGCCTTCCTCAGTTTCATGGACGCATTCTCCGGGTACAACCAAATCCGGATGAATCAAGACGATGAAGAGAAGACCGCTTTCACCACCAACTCGGGGCTATACTGCTACCGGGTTATGCCTTTCGGGTTGCGTAATGCTGGAGCCACGTTCCAGCGTATGGTCAACACTGTCTTTCACGACCAGATTGGGCGAAACGTAGAAGCATACGTGGATGACCTGCTTGTAAAGAGCATGTCCGACCTCGACCACGTCCGAGATCTCCGAGAAACCTTCGCGACCTTGAATTCAGCCCACATGAAACTCAACCCGAAGAAGAGTTTCTTCGGTTTAACCGGTGGTAAGTTCCTTGGTTTCATGGTTTCTATGCGAGGCATCGAGATTCATCCTTCGAAATCACAAGCCATCCTCGATATGAAACCACCGAGAAACCTCAAAGAGTTACAATCCCTCACTGGCAAATTGGCCGCCCTCAACAGGTTTATCGCGAGATCCGGGGACGTCTGTTTCCCCTTCTTCAAAGCCATGCGTAAGTCGGCCAAATTCGAATGGACAGAGGAGTGTGCCACGGCCTTTGAAAAGATCAAAGCCTATCTCGCCAATCCACCATGTCTCAGCAGGCCTACCGTGGGCGATATCCTCGTGTTGTATTTGGCAACAACGGGTCATGCCGTGAGCGCCGCCCTCGTCCGAGAAGAGGGACGAGATCAAAAGCCTATATATTTCGTCTCGCACGTACTTCGGGACGCCGAAACCAGATATTCTCAGATTGAAAAGGCAGCATATGCTCTCGTCATAGCTGCTAGAAAGTTGAGGCCTTACTTTCAGTCCCATTCCATCAAAGTTTATACCGGGATCCCTCTCAAAAAGGCGTTCGCGAATTTCGACTCATCCGGACGATTGTTATCTTGGGCGCTCGAATTGTCTGAGTTCGATATCTCTTTCCACTCCCAGAACGCTCTGAAATCCCAAATATTCGCCGACTTCATCGCTGAGTATTCCGGAGTCCCTCCCGAGTCTGAAGGACGTTGGACAATCCATGTTGATGGAGCCTCTTCATTACAAGGGGCTGGAGCCGGGGTATCCCTCACTGGCCCACATGGGGAAACCCTGAATTATGCCCTCCATTTTCAATTCCCGGTAACAAACAACACCGCGGAATATGAAGCCATGATAGCAGGCCTGAAGCTAGCTAAAGAATTGGGCGCCCGAGAGGTTCATCTCCGCAGTGACTCCGAATTAGCGGTCAAGCAGATAAATGATGAATGCCGAGTTGTGGACGAGAAATTACGCAAGTACCGACAACAATTCCACCTGCTCAAGAGCCATTTCGATGAGGTTGATATCCAACATGTTTCGCGCAACAAAAACTGTCAAGCCGATGCTTTATCAAAACTTGGCGCCGCGGGCAACCTCGACAAAGACCGGCCCGTGATTGTTATGGATATTCCGGAATCCAGCATCAATCTGGAGATGGTAACCGTACTCGCCATCGGTGAACCCGGTGAGTCCTGGTTCATCCCGATGTGGAATTTCCTTAACACCGGAGTTCTCCCCACTGATCAGTTGGAAGCCAGACGGTTGAAAAGGATCGCACCGATGTACTCTATATTCAACAACCATCTCTACAAACGAGGGTACGTGCGACCTTGGCTCAAGTGTCTCAACGAGGAGACAGCCTCGAAAATGCTATCTGAAGTACATGAAGGCGTCTGCGGCAGTCATCAAGGAGCGAAAACTCTTGCCAAACGAATCCTCAGAGCAGGCTTTTATTGGCCAACCATGCAACATGACGCGGCTAACCTAGTTAGGAAATGCGAGCGCTGTCAATACCACAGCAAGTTGAGCAACATCCCGGCTTACGATCAGATATCCATCTCGGGGGCCTGGCCTTTCGACCTATGGGGAATAGACATTGTTGGGCCGTTTCCCAAAGCTGTTGGACAGCGCCGTTGGATTATCGTAGCTGTCGAATATTTTACTAAATGGGTTGAAGCCGAAGCATTATCAACTATCTCTGCCGCAACAGCAGAGAAGTTCATTTGGCGCAACATCATTTGTCGTTTTGGCATACCACACGCTCTCATCTCGGACAATGGAACACAGTTCAACGCAGCACGCACTATGACGTTTCTCTCTAACCTGGGCATTCAGAATAACTTTACCTCGGTCAGCCACCCTGCTAGTAATGGTTTAGCAGAAGTCACAAACCGTACCATTCTGGATGGCCTCAAGAAGAAAGTTGCCGAGAACAGAAAGAATTGGCCCGACATGCTCGATGGAATTCTGTGGGCATACCGTACCACACCTAGAGAAGCCACACAACAAACCCCGTATTCGCTGGTGTTCGGAATGGAAGCAGTCACTCCAATGGAAATGATGGAGCCATCTCTCCGAACTTTGACGTATTCCACCGACAACAACCGCGATGCTCGCGCCGCAGAGCTCGACCTCATCACAGAAGGTCGGGAGAAAGCCCGCATCCGCACTATGGAGTATCAACGCAGAGTTAAACGTGCGTTTGACAAACATGTCGTACCTCGGGAATTCCAGCCAGGCGACCTAGTACTCAAAACTGTGGAAGCGACCGGCAAGCATGTCAGCAAGCTTGCTCCTCAATGGGAAGGTCCCTTTAAGATCATTCGCCCACGAGGCAAAGGCGCTTACGAGTTAGAAGACCCGAGTGGTTTCACACTCACTCGCCCGTGGAACACTTGCCACTTGAGAAAGTTTTACACTTAGTGAATATCACTTTCGTTTATGTTTTAATAGATTCGATGTGCTCAGGGCGAGATAAGCCTTTGTTTTTCGTTTTCTATTTCATGTATTCACTTAGACCAAGATGCAAATTTTCGTATGGTTCTAAGCTTTTATCAATATATATGATGTTACTTATGATTGTGTTTCATTTATTTGGGTCCGAGATGCATGCACGAAAGCCTTTTAGGCAACGAAATTAATCTCGGGTACCACACCCGAAATACACAAAAAATTACGGTAGTCCTAAGGGACGACGACTGTTTTACCAGTAACATACATTATGTCGAGAACATTTATCGAAAACCCCTCGGGGTAACGCATACGTTATCGCGACACATTTGTTCCCCCACATTGACCATTTTGTCAAAAATAAAAACAAAAGGGGGGCAAGGATATACAATCGAGCATATCTCGCTTGTTCACAAAAAAAAAACAATGAATGCAACCGAGATAAAATCGACTGAAAAGAAATCAAGAAAAGAAACATGCGATTAAAACAAACAGATACATTCAAACTGTTCTGTCAAACCCCCACATCTCGGGGGTACCAAATGTCATATTACATCTAAAAAACTGTTAAACCCCCACACCTCGGGGGTATAAATAACGCGATACATTACAACACAACTCTGTTAACCCCCACATCTCGGGGGTACAAATGGAACAATACACATTTCAAGGACTTTAAAAACCCCTACATCTCGGGGTACGGATGTCTTACTTCTATCGACGTTGCATCTAAGGCCCAACAGGATCCTTCCTACAAACAAAGTCAAACAAGTAGTAAGGTAAAGCTTGAATGAAACACCTCGATGATAATAATAAAATCGTTACTTACATAAGGGAGGGGAATTAGGCCTTGCGGAAGCATCTTCTTCCCCACCTCGTGGAGCGTTTAAAAGAGTCGCATCCAGTTCATCCTCTGACTCCTCGTTTTGATGCAAGGTATTACCCTCCTCGGTATTCTCCACCTCGACATCCTCCTCGACATCCCTTACTCCGGTGTCGTCCTCTTCCCCTTCGGAAGAAGAATCAGAGGGATGGTTTTCAATCTCCGCTACTGGGGCCCCATCAGGAAGGTCGAGATGTTCTGGCCATTTGTCCTTGGGCCAAGGGTGAACAATTCCCAAAGGATGATGATTCTCGAGTTGGAGTTCCTCCTTGAATAAGGAACCGTCCGGGTTCAAAAATACATCCTTTTCTTCATCCCAACCGTAGCGCGACAGATCCTTGACCACGAGTTTTTCCGACTCCACCGGCGTGAACCCGACATGCTCGGGTTTAAACGGATAAAAACCCCCCATAAAGTTAAGATAACCGTACACGGTATGTGTCATCATATCCTTCATCGCATACGGAACGGCTTGTACGAAGGCTTTGCTGCCCAAGAACTTGCTGAGATGTCTCTTTGGCAAGTTCTGCACTTCATCCCGTATACGGACATTTTCCGACTTCGCCTCTTCCAACTCCTGGGTTCGGGCCTCGAGCTCAGACTTAAGACGAGCCACTTTGCTCTTGCGTTTTTCCATCTTGCGCTTATAACGCTTCGCTTTCTTCTCGGCTTCCTGGCGCTCGGCATCGAGCCTCATACCCGTATACCGAGCAAGCTCGTATTTTGCCTCGTTTACAGCAGCTTGGCCAGTGGCTACTCTCCTCTCTTTGTCTTTATTTTTCGCCAGCTCCATAAAATGGTTCCTCTCTAGAATCGCCTTGTTAAGCGTCTCTTGGTCAGAAGTAACAACAAGAGCATCGCGCTTCTCATTGATAAACGAGTCCTTGAGGAACCCGAAGTAAACCCCGGCTTCATGCAGCGACCTCAACACCTGGTCCACAACTTGATCAGGATTTTCCTCAGCCCACTTCTTTTGATATTGAGTGGTAGTGAGTCTGAACGTTTCCCGAGCATACGCAGCCCGTACCTCGGGATGATCTTCCTCTTCCTGCATCCGAGAATACCCTGGAAGGTAGCCTAAAAAACTGTCGGGGAACCCCTGAGAAATCTCGGTTCCCCACGCAAACCCGGTCCGACTCCCTTGCTCGGAAATTCGTGACTCCAGAAATTTCTTGTGATCCTCCGCGGGATCCCACACGTCGCCCGCAGCGTCCTCAATAATCTTTTCTAATTCTTCCTCTGCAGCGAGAAGTTGATCTTGATAGGGTCCCTCAGACTCGGGCTTCCCCAAAAGAACCTTCTGTCTCTTGGACTCGGGTTCTTCTGCCGCAATTCCTTTCCCCTTGTCTACCCTTGTAACGTTCAGGGGGGTGTCTTTCCTCTTTTGAGAAACCCCGAGTTTGGAGGAACTGGAGGCACCGCCTTTAGTGCTTTTGACGGCAGCAACAGATTTGGAGGATGGCTTTGGAGGAACCGCTGTCTCACTAGCAGGAACCGATTTAGGGGCCTTCCGAACCTTGGAAGGACCCGACTTGGAAGTATTCGGAACCCCCGTCTTCTTAACGAAACCGTCCTCGGGGTTTGCGAAGATCGGAACTGGACGAATAGCCTTCCAGGGCAGTGCCATAAAACCGCGACCTGCGACATAAGAAATATGCAAGAATTAACAATTTACCCATAGCGAAACGAAATAAATAAAAAAGAAACATATGCGATATGTAGATATATCGGTACGAATTCAAAAAATACTAACTTGTAAAGTAACCATCAAGAAGTTTGACAATTTTTAACTCATCTGATGTCAGAGGTGGACGAGACCTCGGGATCAAACTTTTCTTTTTCAAGGGGCGCCAAATCTTTCGTATTTCATTCAAACACTTCAAATCGGTGGGATTCCGAAGATATACCCAACCACTATTCCAATCATCCGCCTTGGACAGTCTGTCAAACAACGTGACTTTACCACGCTTCCGAATTGCAAGATGGCTATCATTATTGTACAAGGGAGCGAAATAATGAAGGAATAATCCTACACTCGGGAAATGTGACTGTAATTCGGGCAGGAAATCAAACAAAAACTTAAAACTCATAATATAACACCATGCGGGTGCGGTTAACTGTGCAGGGGCCACGTCGAGATGTCGTAATATCTCCCGAACGAACTTAGAAACCCTTATTTTGAAACCGCATTTTGGCATTTTCCAATATAGACACATCCCGAGATTCGAGTCATGCGCTCGGTCATCCGGACCCGGGACCCTCAACTGCAATGCATGTCGCGGATATTCCTCCCTATCCGCTTCATCCACGAGTTCCTCATAAAAGGCATCAGCATAAGCCTTATATTGGACAACCAGCTTAGGGGAGATGCCGGCGGATGCTTCAAAAATTAAATCATCCCTATGACCATCCCGGGGGCCGGTAGATTTTTTCCCGGTCTTCGCAGGCCCCCGAGACGTTCCTGCGGAAGCTACAACGAGTTCTCCCCGAGATGGACTTTCTCCATCCCCTTCATTTCCTTCGCTGTACTGCTGAGATAGCGGGAGGGACTCCCACGAAGCAGAAGGCGACGAATCCCGAGGTCCTCCTTGTTCCTTGGCCATTTCTAAATTTATGAAGAAACAGGATTGGCTTAGGTACTCGCTATTCTTTATTTTGGTATTACATTTACCGAATTATCAATTATTACGCGATTGCCAAGATTAAGTCACTAATCCTAAAAGTAGATAACCTCACCATATTTAAAGTGGTCAACCACATTACAGTCGACCTCGGCAATGCCCATGCATAGTCACAAATAGGATTAACGGATGTATGGTAAACTACCGAGGTGATAAATGATTACCTTATGTCGAAGTTTCTCACAAATCGATCTTCGCCCGACGTCGTTTACGCGGTACTCTGAGCGCTCTCAACTTCCTTCGCTAATACCGAGATTCTCTTCGCTCTTTCGCTCCGAGGTTGAGTTGCTGAAAATATACGATAATGAAAGACTGGGTCGGGAAGAGTTATATATATAAGGGTCCCTATTTTTCCCGCTCAAAACTTGCACGAATTTCGAAAAGGAGCCACGAAGCGTCGCGTTTCATCATGGCGACGCCTCGATTCCCGCGCCGTATCAAGAGAATCGGGCTTTTACCGAGTTAACGCGTGCCAGGTGTCATGCGGGGATTGCGCCGTAACCTCGTATCTATGACTGACTTGACGGTTGATTTGATGGCTGACGACGGTTAACGGAAGACGAGGCGTCGACGTAATTAATGCCGACGCACTATATATATAGCCTCCGTCTCTCTTTAACGGCACATTCAACGATCCCAGATATAACTTCTAACTCGGATTGTAGTAAAATGGCGACTAACAAAAACATCAAGGACGAAATTAAAGAGGAGAAAGAAGACATTCCATCACCGCACGCGTCTGCCAAATATCCGAACCCCGAGGTCAACATCGAGCAACCCCCGATTACCTTGGAGGAAGAAGAAGACAACCCGTTAGCCTGGGATAAGTGTGCTGTTTGCAGAACCCGAGGAAACTATCGGCACATGTTCCATTGTGACGGATGCGAAGAAGCTTTCCATCCTGGATGTATGGCCCGCAGATCACCTCGGAACCATGATGATCCCCGCTTCACATCCTTCACCTGCAGGAGATGCCGGGATCAAGAACGCCGGGTCAAGCGCTCCCGCCTTGCATAGCCGTAGTCATATATAGAATATCGCGGGAATAGCCCGTCTTTTGTTAAGTGTTAACTTTTAATTTTCCTCATATGTATTATCTCGTAACATTTAGCCGAGATCATTATCTTGTGTTGTTTTAATTATTCTATATGTTTTTCACATAAGCATTTTATTCCTGCTTAAATACCGTCTCAACATGAGTCAGTTTTACTATCTCGAAAAATACGCCGAAAGCTTGTCACGTCGTACATCTAACACAACGCCCAATGACATTTATGGCTAGTAGCTGGCGGCTACCTATTTAGGCAATATGGCCCACATCATTTATGGCAATATTTTCTCTAAACGACTATAAATACCAGACTCACCATACGGTAAAGGACACATTTTTTACTCTGCAACTTTTACCATTCCTTCAAACCTCCGAGATGCCTTTCAAAGGAGTTGTTTCCAAGAACAAAACACCCCTTGATCATGGTCATAGCCATGACGTCGAACCATCGAGGCACGGCCACAACATACCCCCCCTTACTCCTCAACATTCTCGGGACACAGTACGGGCCCTATCTCGGCCTGAAAGATGGACCCTCCTCCAACATTTAACCGAGAAAGACTTGGATTGGATGCTCGCGAATGAGGATCTACAAATCAGTGACTTTATTGATTTCACCCTTGCTAGCGCACCCTTGTTCACCAAGGCAGACGAGAACAATATTTATAAATTTAATCTCGAGCCCAAATTGCGTAGGTGCATCCTCTGCCGCAACAAAGAAGACAAGCACGAGATGGTGAAATGTCGGGGATGCTGTAAGTGGAGTTGCTTCACCCATTACGACATCCAAGGTCGGTCGGACCCCCGCCGTCGGTTCTGGAAATGTCCTGGGTGCTTATCACGCAATCCCGGAGGTCCAACATTACACACCGCCACAGAACCCGAGCTCATATCGGATAACCTCTTTGAGGATACCGACAATGAGAGGGTGTAAGTGTGATTTTCAACTTAAAGAAGCGACATCACGCTCGTCTCTTTGCAGAGCATGAATAACGTGGTGCTTGGAAGACGTGACAAATAGAAGTGGAAACATACTTCCAGGCACGGCGTTAACTCATGTCTCATAATCAAATTTAGATAGGCGTTGTATGATTTCGATATTTTACTCGATCGAGGCGTTGTATGATTTCGATGTTTTCTTATATATTTATGTTTTTTCTACTATTACAATATCTATGAATCCTTATCATTTCTATGATTCACTTCTTTTACTAATCTTTGACTAACTCGGATACCCTGTCGCCTCTAAAAAAAAAAAAAAAAAAAAAAAAAAAAAAAAAAACAATACGAGTAACACAGTAACTGTCGGATATGTACCGAGATTAACACAGTAATTGTTAAATGTAAAGCAAGACATGTATCCGACATATGCCACATCCGAGTTATTACAGCATGACTAATACACTAAAGTCGGTGTTAAAAATCCTCGACACTAAGTACGCTTAGTTGTCTCAGGTTATTCATCATGATAACACATTTACTTCGGGTTACGTGTCCGGGGTAATTAACCGACATGTTTGGACACAGATAGTACATCACTAACACAGATAACATTTAATAAAGTACGTTTTATGACTTATTCACCCTCAAGTCGAAAGCATCTCGCTGATGCATTCCGACTTCGGGGGCTAATGATAGGGCCATGTTCCACAGGCCCTTTTACTTGTTCCAAACTGGGCCATGAAAGACCGGGATTCGGACCTTAACAAGGCCAGCCCGACGTCATATAAAAAAGCCCAAAAGCTCATTAAGTCGGGGCCCAATATGCCGGCCCCAAACCAGAGCCTTAATATAGGCCCAAGCCAACCGACATACGGGATAGCCAGGAAACGGCTGGTTTAATACCCACGTCCCAGAAACGGCTGGTTTAATGCCCACGTCTTGATAACGGACGACATAACTGCCCACGTTCTCCCATAAACGCCCGATATGGCAGTTATGGCTAGACTATATAAGGTAGTAATCCCCATGAAAGGGGGGACGCATTTTTCACTAAGGGAGAGATCATACAGGTTAGAGTCCGAATCTCTCACAATTCACCCCGAGTTCCAACTCGACCCTCACCTCGGCCTGCCATCCCTTGGCAGGACGAATCCAGTTTAGCCCACAACTTCCATACGGCCTCATCTCCCGAGATAGGGCGTATCACCCGTGGTTAGGATCCAAAATCCTAGGGGCCAAGATTGGTTCATGGGTAGACCGAGGTAACCGCTGACGGGAGGATAGTACTCCCAAAGGATTTGCAACCCGTGGCTCAAAGAATGGTAAGAGTCCTTTGTTATTACTTTGTGACACTCATGTACAAAATTATAACTCCGAAGGTACATCACTTGATCTTTTGCTATAACTAATTCTTCTACTTGAACAGTTAGAGGTGGAGGAGGAGGTCAGCTCGGGTGCCCGGAGTGTCGAAAGACAAAATGATTCATTGGCTGCAGCGCTCGAGAATCCAGAACACCCGGGTCGAGTAAGGGGTGTAGGGGCCTATAGGGGCTGGAAGGAGGTGTTCCGAGTGGAGGGAGAGAAACCTCGAAGAAAATCTCGTGCCAAGGTAAACAAAGACGAGATAGTTCCGGAGATACGCGCGGAGTTGAGCAAAGAGTACGACGCAAGGTTTGCTGAGATGGAATCAAGGTTTTTGAGCCAAATTAGATCAGCAACTACGCAGCCATCCGAGCAACCACCTCCCATTTCGCCGGGAATTCGGCGAAGTAGTCAAGCATCCGGCACGTGGGCCTTAGACGATTTGGATAATCTCAGGGTAATCAACACTTGTTCATAATATAAAAAGTAATTAAAACCTGTTTGTAACCTTGTTATACAATATCGCACCATTAAAATAAACAACTTTCTGATAATTGCAGGACCCCAGAGCATGCGACCTCGTCCTGTGGCCTGATAGTGTTCCTCTGACCGTTGCTAAAGGTGTTGTACATCCAGGAGCCAATACTGTACACTTACCTCAGCTAAGGCCCGACCATGCATGGGTGCATGTTGACTTAGTCGTGGATGGATGGCAGCGCGTACCCCTTCCTGTCCCTTCCGATCTCATGCTTGTGCTTGATGATGCACGGATGTCATTTGTCCAGTGGCCCAAGGGTCAGATTATTTTGGATCAGGTAATCCATAAAAAAATTCATTTATTTTGTTACATTCAAATCATTCTTATTTGTTATACTTGAATAATCCATTTATAATTTGATACAGACACGAGGAGGTGATGTCACCGGTACGGCGATGTCACCGTTACACCAGGAGGTGGCTTGCGACGTCAGGGCTGACGCGCCACAATCACCACACCGTCCTATGGTCACCGAAGAAGAATACGGCCGTTTGCCCAATGATTTGCGCATTCTCCACGACCACTTGATGACGGCGCCCGAAGGCATGAAGGATATCATCATCCCTGTCCCACCTGGGATGTTTCTACACGAAGGCAGGGATCTCCTGCTGTCGTTCCAAGACTTCAAGGACATCTTCCACCACTCGTCATCCGACAAATGGCTCGATGTGTCATTCATCACCATTTTCCTCATGTTAGTGATCAAAAATTATTTTCATTATTGTATAGAACTCAAATATATATTCTAATTACAATATTATGAGTTTTCAGGAAGCTAGTCCGAAACTGTGATGAGATGGTTGAACAGAAGAACTTGTGCATATTTCTGGACCCGGAGAAAGTGAGTTCTACGGCAGTGACATGTTATTCGGATATGGCTATCGAGTACATGTGTTCTGCGATGCATTGTGCTAAGGCGGAGGAGAAGAAATTCATTCTCATGCCATACCACCGGAGGTTAGTTCTAATCTTAACTTATGTGTTGTTTATATTTTAATTAAAGAAATATTGTATAAAGGAAATAAAAGTTAAACATAAAAAAATGAAATCACAACATCAACCATAGCAAACACTTGTGTCACTATTATATGCTAAAGTACTATAATTCTTCTCCTCGATCCCACAGCAAACATTGGTGTTCGATTATCATTGTGCCGTACATAAGTGTGGGCATAATTGTTGATTCTTGTAAGCCCAAAGGAAGGATCGCGCTTGACAAGTGCAAAGCTATCTTCCCTTTTGTGAATAAGTAAGCAATAATAATTCATTAGGTTTGAATTTCTTTCAATCATATCAAATTATAAAATTGCTAATTACATTCACTCAATTTTGTAAGGGCTTTTGCGAAATATATTAAAGAGGGAGGATCAGATAGCACGGGCACGCGCAAGAAATCTAAGTTGACTTGGAAGTGGATGTTGGTGAGAACACTTTATGAGTTAGTAATTTCATATCTTTTTCAAAAAAATATTGTCATTCTAACAAAGGCCGCTAAATGTAAATTTCAGAGCCCGCAACAGTTGGAGGGTTGGGAATGCGCTTATTACACGATGATATTCATGTTTGACTTTGTCGAAATAATACAATATCTATTCCCAAAAGCGGTATGTACTTCATATTAATTGTTCCTATATAATAAGCAATTGATATCTACCTTTTATGAAATACTAACTATTATCAAATTATAATTGTAGAATGTGACAAAGTAATCGCATTACACCAAAAATCAGATCGACGATGTGCGGTGCATGTTGGCAAGGTGGTTTACCATGGAAGTTTGTAATCCTCGATATGGATTTGCATAGAGTTGTATAAAATATTATATAATTTAGTATATGAATTTCTTGCTAATTAATCTGTTTCGAATGAATTTATTATTGCTATATGAATTTTGTATAATTCTATCGCAAAAAACTGGCTAGCAAAGCTGGAGGCTAGCTCAAAAACAAAATATACAACAAAAAAAAAGATTAGCTATTTATACACGGATATTTAACAATTGTCCGTGTATGATAGAAAAACAAAAAAAAAATTAGCTATTTAACACGGATATTTAACAAATGTCCGTGTATGATAACTAAGAGAGCTACACGGACATTTAATAAAAATCCGTGTAGAAAGAGTAATCATACACGGATTATTTATAAGTTGTCCGTGTATGATAGCAGTGCTGGAGGCGAAATACAAAAAAGATTATTTATTTATACACGGATATTAACCAAACGACCGTGTATGATAGCTAAAAGAGCTACACGGTCTTTTAATAAAAAACCGTGTATAAAGAGTAATCGTACACGGTTACTTAGGGGATATCCGTGTAGCTCGGTAACTTGGAGAGGGATACCCCAGGTCTTTGTACACGGCGGTTTACAAAGTAATCCGTGTAGAAATTGTTATAATCTCACACGGTTAAATATCCGTGTGTAGTTTCTGACCTATTCATACACCCTGGATTTAAACACGGCAGGAAATCCGTGTAGCTCTTCCATTAATGTCTGTGTGCAAACTCTTTTTCTGTAGTAGTGATATCGTTATTTTTTGAACGGCAGTGATTGGATAGAATTTTGGAAAGCACCAGATGAATCGACCCCTCCATATGCTCTCTGTGGACCATATGGGATTTATATTGATGGAAATTGTAAATGTTGTGAGGAAAGTTTATTTCATCCCATGAATGAGAAAGATTGGAAAAAACGCATATTTGCTGGAGGTTGCATAAGAAATGATCCTCTAAATGACACACATCCTGGATTTGTTACTCTAACTAATGTGAAACTGCCAGACACAATCAATGCAATTTCTGATGAAAGAAAGAGCAAAAGTGAATGTGCGAGTTGGTGCCAGAAGAATTCTTCTTGCATGGCTTATGCATATATCGGATGGCAAGGATGTCTGGCTTGGTTTGGAGACATCATTGATATGCAAAAATTTCTTAATGCAGGGGATGATTTATATATCCGTGTTGCTTCTAACAGTGGTAAGTGGTTATTTGCAATGATTAAGAACAATTAACCAGCTTGAGAAGTCGATTTATTCTTGATTGATTATTTTGCACTTGTCTTATCAGAGTCCATTTATCGAAAAACACATCCCATCATCCTGCCTCTCAGTATAGCTGCAGTTCTTGTTCTCTTAGCAGTAGTTATTATTCTGGTATGGAAATTCAGAAGAACTCCACAAAAAAAATATGATAATAAGATGGATCACAACAAGATGGCCATTCCGAAGAACTCCACAAACAGGTACTCCACTAACAGTCTAAGAACAATTCTCAGATCAAAGTTCGTTCTCATATCATAATACCTATTGCCTGATCATACTTCACATTTTCTTAAAGTTGTAGGAAACCATCCAGCTAATGGCCGAGAAGTTCGATTTTTTGAAATTTTCGACTTCAATACAATAATAGCTGCCACTAGTAATTTTAGTGACATGAGAATCATCGGCAGGGGACAGCTTGGACCAGTATATAAGGTATGATCACGCCTCCCGCAGACAGAGAGTCATATATGTAGTTATAAGGTTATATTAGGTCTGAGTTTATTTGGGATGTGTTCTAATAAACTGCTTTTATTAAAGAAAGCCGCCGTTTGCTGTTAGGTTACTTATTTAAAAAAGACAATTAATAATAAGGTAAGAATTGTCATTCAATTTTTTTGTACTTGGTTATGTATTTACTACTACTAATCTTCTTTCTTACAACATTTTTGTTATTCATTGCATTATTTTGACTCTTAAATTAGCTGTCCCAGATTAAGATCACTGGTTATGTGCATTGCTATAGGGAATCCTTGAGAATGGTGAAGAAATAGCAGTTAAAAGAGCTCCAAGAATTTTTTTTAATGGAAGTGAACAGCTTAACAATGAGCTAAATCTTATTGCAAGGCTCAAGCACAAGCATCTTGTTAAATTGACAGGATATTGCATACAGCAGCAAGAAATAATCCTATGCTTTGAATTTATGCATAATCATAGCCTTGATCAATTGTTGTTTGGTATGTCATACATATTTGTTTTTCTTTTCCGTTTTGAAGTTTAGTCTTGTGAGTCGCTTCAGTATTCCACTAATCTGGTAAAAGAATACTGGCTGATCGAAAAGCTAATAAAATAGTTTAGTTCACTGATGAGGGTACTTTTGTCAATTTGAATCTCGTCATATATTAGGATTACATGAAGTACAATGACTGAGTTTTAGAATGAAAAGAGTTGTTAGAATTGAGTGAGAAGTGTGATATATCAAATAAAAACTGAGGAAAAATGTGAAATCTAAGAAGAGTTGAAGTGTATAGAGGATATTAAGCCTATGTCAGATACTTGAATCACTTTGACATATGCCGTTCATTCATTCTTTATCTTCCACCCAAATCTCTCGATATTGTGCAACCCTTCATGCAATAGATTGATGCGTGCATTACCATAAATGAAATTTCTATTTTTGCTTTGACAGAGAAGTGTGATTTGTTTAAATAGGCACTGAACTCATGGAAGAGGTATTAGAACTAAACTGGGAACAGAGATCCAGATTAATACAAGGAATCAGCTCAGGCCTTCTTTACCTACATGAGGATAATGGTGATACAATAATACATCGGGATGTAAAGCCTGCAAATATTCTACTAGACAGAAATATGGTCCCCAAAATCTCAGATTTTGGTATTTCAAGGCTCTTTGAAGAAGATCGTTCCTTTTTTACAACCGACACTTGTGGTGGGACAAGGTTAGTCGATGACTTTCTGTTTACATTTTATTTTGTTTGCAACTTTCTGTACTAGACCAATTAGATACTGCGATGATTTAAAAAATTATCGATTCAAGCTTTCACAGGCACTAAAATATAGATTTAGAAGATTAAAAAAAAGAAATAAATATAGGTTTTAGTCATTAAACATTCTAAAAAAATATTATAAACTGGTTCCTAAACATTTATTTGTAGCAAACTGGTCCTTGTAATTTTTAAAGCAACCAAGTTGGTCTGTTGACTTTAATTTATAAGAAACCGGCCCTTGAACTTTTGAATATGAACTGTAAATTGATTCTCAAACTTCTTTCTGAATAACCAACTTATTGTTAAAAGAACAAGTTATTGTGAGAGAAGTTGCAAGGATCAACATGGGAACAATTAGTAATACTCTTATTGGTATATTTTTCAGACCAGTAAAATTCAAAGGAATTGAGTAGATAAAATGGTATCTGATATGTAACAATACTGACCTCGAGTATTGGTTTATAACTTCATATTTTCAGAGGTTACATAGCACCAGAACTACAAAGTGGAATGCTGTCACCTAAATCAGATGTGTACAGTTTCGGAATTGTTATTCTTGAAATAATCAGTGGTACAAGAAACACTTCCTTTACATCGGGGCTTGTTAGTCTTGTAAGCTCCTCTCCTTGCTCTCTCTCTCTCTGTCAGTTTTTTTTTTTTTTTTTAAACTTGGCAGGGCTACCTAGGTCCCTGCTCTCTCTCTCTTTTTTTTTTTTTTGAAAACCAAGGTCTGTGCTCTCTTTTTCTAAAACCTTGGCAGCGGCTGCCAAGTATCAAGGTCCTTGCTCTCTTTCTCTCTCTTTGAAACCTTGGCAGAGGCTTCCAAATTATTCTCTCTCTCTCTTTTGAAACCCTTTAGTCTCTCTCTGTTCTTTTTTTTTTTTTAAAACTTGACAGTGGCAGCAGTTTCTCTCTCTCTCTTTTTGATATGTTGGCAGCAGCTGCCAATCGAATAATTTGGCTTTAGAAGCCAATCTTCTACTTATAATTTGGCAGCAGCAGCAGTTTCTCTCTCTCTCTTTGAGAAACTTGGTAGTGGCTACCATGCGTGTCTCTCTCTCTCTCTCTCTCTCTCTCTCTCTCTCTCACTCACTCACTAACTCACTCAGAGAAATATCAAATTTTTGTTTGTACAACCATTTAGGTACTTCAACACTTAAATGAAGGAAGAATACTAGACTTAAAAGATGCAAGACTAACAGAACCCTGCTCTGATGGAGAAATAAAAAGAAGCATACACATTGCATTACTCTGCCTTCTTGAAGAACCTCATAGGAGGCCTGACATGCGGCAAATCAATCACTGGCTTACATGCCAATCAACCCATCCTCCAACCTTGCCTGTTCAGGCTTCGCATTGGGGCAATATTGTCATTGACCGCTCTACAGTTGTTGACAGCTCAACCCTCTTGCAAACCTAAATGTTTTGTTAATTGTCATTCTGTAGATGCAATGTACCGCTACTTTGTCAGTGTGTGCTGACAGGAACACGTCTCATCTAATGTTCATTGAGGTTTCTATTTGACTTCATGTTGATGTATCATGCTTTGTTCTCTATATTTTTTGTTTCCAAAATGCAATGTTTTGCTTCATTGTTAGATATTTTTAATTAACTCAAAGCTCATTTCAAGTCGTTAAATACGAAAAGTATCATTTTCTCCAAATATTATTTAGTTTTTGCCCAAAGTATAAGTGAATTTGAAAGGATTCATAGTTTTTTACGCAAACAAATGCAGTTGTAATGCTTTTACAGGAGGTTACTTGTATGTTGGATGTTTTTACTTAATTTCGTGCTTGTTTTAGGTTAATTAAATAACCAAATTACTATAATCTAATTATTATCACTGCGCAACAATTTATTAGACCGAATTTGAAATTATAGAAACGAGAGTGGTGCATTTTCTGAGTCCAGATCCTCTAAAGTAACTCAAATTTTGAGTTTAGATACAGATCATCCGATCAAAATATGAACCAATCTGTTCCGAGATGAAATGCACGGGCTCCTTTAATATTCATGCCAAAACAGATCTAACGGTCCGAATTCAAAATTTGAGTTTAGTTTATATTAATTCAAAACAGATCTAACGGCGCCATTGACTGATTGTCGACATTCTTAAGAAAGTGGTTCCCTCTTATTCAAACAGGGGCAGGGGAATTAGTTTGGAGGACTACTATCAAAGTCATTATCCCATTGTTATTTTTCTTCATATATTTTTTAATTAATTGCATAATAATTTATTACAGCTGATTTGAAAGAATCAACATCACACAATCAAAGTCTAATGTAGTATCGTTGCATACATGTTAGGTGTTTTATTAATATGGAGATCATTTTAAATTATTAAATTGTCAAAATTGACAATTTCATTGAAATATTATTTAATACATGCATAACAATTTATTAGAGCAAATTAGAAAGAATACATCAAACATCTTAATGACATTTAATTATTGTTAGCTATAAATAGTTCATCTTCCAAATGCAAGGGATCAACATACAGTTAGATTAATTCTACAATGTAATTCATTTCTATTCTTGCATACAAAATGAAGAACGATCTTGAATTGAGCATGAGATTTGAAGGAGAAAGCATATATCTGAGAATTTGAGACTGAATTGCCTAAAAGGAAATTTTCCTCTCACTAAGGATGCACTTCCTTTATTTAGCTGTGTTTCTTAATTAAGTCAAGAGGGAATTAAGTCAGAGGAAGAGAGTAAGGGCAAAACAGGTACTTAGAGAAAGTTTTCTATGAGCGCTCAATAATTTAATTTCTGCTCTTAAAATAGCATCACCCTTCATAAAAGGTCCAAAAGGTCAATACAATATGCAAATTTCCATTGGAAATGGAGTTGTACAACTCAGTCATTGTTTCAAAATTACAGAAATACAAAGGTTCATAAATATACTAGGAAATCCATGTTGCTATTTTGAAATGCATTTCACTTCAAGTTAAATAATTCTCCAAGTGTTGGAAAATTGGAATGTTACAATGGCATACATCACGTTATAGTGTGAACCTCTACAAAATTGCTAGATAGTTTTAAAGACAAATGACTTATAATTAAAGGCAAGAGAAAAAAGAAAAATCAAAGTCGTCATTCATCAAATATATATAGGGCAACAAATAAAAAGTAAGAAAATGAAAATATTTTAAAAAGAAAAAGGCCTCCATATATTATGTGTACTTTTACTGTAGTGTTATTTTTCTATAAATAGGTTCTGTTATTGTGTGTTACTATAAATTATTACTTCATATTTTGCTAATTGTAATATACATTCATATTATATATATATCATGTAAATCCTTGCGAAATCAACGTGCTTTGGTCATTCTTATCCGTTGCAGTGAACAGTAACGTCATTGATTTGCAGCAGATACTAAATTAAAATAGTCTAGATTTTTTGTGGACGTGAGATATGTTGAATCATTTAAAACAAATTGGTGTAAATTTTGCTTTATTAAGAATAAGTAACGGACCAATAAATTTACTAGGCTGAATGACAACATAAAACTCCACAAATGGTAGCACCTCAAAGGATTAAAATTAAATAGCATGTATGTCATGTGAGGGAAGCTTCCTACTTAAGAGTTACCTTTCATTTTTGTCTCGTATAAACTCTTTCTCCTATATTCTCTCTTCCCTTCCTTTGCTACATTTTTTGGTTAATCTCTGGTGATTTCAACCCCTTTTCCTACCTAGGTCAGAATAGTAAGTCCTCAATTGAATTAAACCTACATTTGATGCAATTCCTTTTATTCAAAATAGGCTTATTTTTCTTACTAGTGAGGCCAAGAGTTTTCAATCAATATATCCTATAATCATCAAAGGTAATTTGTCATAGCATATAGATTTAATGGTTCAACCTTAGTTTAGATTCCATTAGGATGTTAATTTTCTTTTCTTTTTTTGTTTGAAAAAAAAAAGAATTGAACCTATTTTGTTTATAGTTATGTAGGATCCTGTATTTTGATTCAAATATTAAATTTAGTCCCTTTTGGAGACTGGAGAGTTTAATTAAAGTAATATCCGTTTTCAAATGCTCGTGGAACACGTACGTACAGAGTATATAGCAAACCTATTTTTCTGTACACTCTATATGGCAGACCTGAAAAAGAGCAAAATTTACTCTTTGATCAACTCGTATTTACGTTCTTGTCGAGCATATTGTAATAAATGTCACTTTCTTAATTAATGTTTTAATTCTCTAACCAACCTTTCATCACGATCAGATCTAGACGGTAACTATGTCTAATCTAACCTCTACTATGGATGTGGATGAGCTGAGCAACTTGCTCTCGAATCTCTCAAATTTTGAATTGTCAAAAGACGGCGAGCTCGTGGAAGAAGAGGCTTCTGATCAAATTGACTCACCATATGATTCAATATTTAGCAATGCTGCTTTTTCACCCCCTATGTTGTCATATGAAGAGCGGGGAAACCTTCAACAGCTAACTAATTATGCCGTAGAGAGTCTCAAAAGTCGCAACCCTCGTATGGATGATTGTATTGTGGATGTTATTGCACCTCAACTGGCCTGCTTATTAGCCATGCCTTTGTCGTCAGGTCGATGTAAGACTCTAGTCCAACTGGGATCAATTAGATCTCCATTGGAGCGGTGTAAGAGTGGTGATATTTCTCTTGAACTTTGTGAGGTTATCGGTCATGCAGAAGAGTTCAGGTAATATATATAAATTGTAGCCATTTCTCTGAGTTCGGATTGGGGAAGGGGATTAATAACATGCTTGTGGCATTATTGTATTATTAACTGCATGTATTTGGTGTAATCTAATTGATTACAGCTTTGATCAACAAGGGAGCCAATACCTACAGGAGAAGCTTGAGACAGCAACAGATGAAGAGAAGGACACCATTTTCGAGGAGATTATACCAATTGCTATGAATCTTATAATCGACGTGTTTGGTAACTTCGTGATTCAGAAGGTTATTGATATTTATTTATTTAGATTTTTAATTTGTGTATGTTGTGTAAAACCAAACTAAACAAGTATTTGAAATCAATAATTGGATTGGAAACAAAAGATATATAGGCAGCACAGCAAGATCAAGAATCCGGTCCTTGTTTCCGGAATAATAATGTTGCAAGAGCACATAAAAAACATATTAATAGCACCAACGGAAAGCCCAGATAAACATAACAAAAAGAAGACATCTTCGCTATAATTGTACATTAATTGTAGTCATTTTTCAGGAAAAAAATATTTCATTTATTTCAGAACTCCAAATTGAGAATTATATTGGCATAATTGATGTGTTTACTTAATTTCTTTATATCTTTTATCATATAGTACCTTGACTACGGTAGTCTGGCGCAAATAAGAGAACTTGCTAACATCCTTCTTGGAAATGTAGTTAAGCTCGCATTTCACAAACACGGTTGCCATGTGCTTCAAACGGTACTCATCCTTTTGATCCTTTAATTAATTTCTTAACATGTAAAGAATAAATTTTCCTATGTTTTAAAGCTTGTATTTTTACTGCATGTAAATGCATATATATGTATGATTTTGCCTATATGTAGGCCCTAGAGGTTGTTGATATGGATAAAAGGGTCAGTATGGCACAAGAACTAGACGGTTATGTGATTCGATGTTCATATGATCAACATGGAAGCCATGTCATCTCGAAAGTAATAGAATGTGTGCCTGAAGAACTGATCGGTTTTCTCATCTCATCTCTGTCTAATGAGATAACATCTCTATCCGCTCATCCATTTGCCTGCCATGTCATTCAGGTCACCAATCATTTTTTATTTCCTTTTTTCCATTCAATTTGACAAACCTAGCTTGAATATATAGGAAGTGAAGTCCAATACTAGACTCTAATTTTTTTAAATTCAGACTCTGTTGGAATGCTGTGATGAAGAAAGTGATCGGCTAGTAATGCTGAGTAATATATTGCAAGATGTGTATACCCTTTCTCATGATCAGTATGGAAATTATGTTGTCCAGGTACTTCTTGGAACCCTATATTACAACCTTACTTGACAGTTCTGTTTCTGCTACATAGATACATCATGTACCATACCAGCTTATACCAAAAGTGATTAACAGAAAAGGAAAATTTAATTTTGTAATATTATTGGTTCTGATTTGGTACATAGTATATTCTGGAGAATGGCAAGCCGCAAGAGCGTTCTGCAGTTATTCGAACATTAGCTGGAAAAATACTGGAGATGAGTAAGCATAAATTTGCATCAAATGTGATTGAAAAAGGATTGCGTTTTGGTGGACCTCAGGAGCAACACCTTAGGGTCGATGAAATTCTGACATTCACCAGCGGATGCTTTGCTCTTCAGGTTTATAATTTCTATCTCTAATTGTTTGATATCTGAAATTACAGCCATATTCATGCAGCTTTTTAAGTTATTAATAACTGCCTAGTTTAATATATAATTTTGATTTTATATATGCTTCCAACCTTCAAAAATATATGTAATTTTGATTTTACAGATGATGGTGAATGACCAGTATGGAAATTATTTGGTCCAGACTGCGCTTGAGGTGTATTGAGGATGAGCAGTTTGCAAATACGATATCCATCATAAATCACTATCGAAAGATTGCTAAGAGATTTAGTTATGAACCAACTATTATCTTGATGATTGAGAAGCTTATCCAAAAAGGAGTTATTATTCAACCTTTTAAATTTCTCATTCTATCACACATAAACGCCATCATGTACTTGTCAGTAGTCAGTACCATGTGATTGTGTAATTAATTAACTATTTTCAAGATGACTACCATCAACTATTGAACTGGCCAAATGCAAAGAAAATTATATCATTGAAGCTCTTCTGGTAAAACGAAAGGCCTCGCAAGCTTTTAAAATTCACCTTTTAACTTTTTAGTTTCTTATATTCCAGAGAAGATTATTAAACTGAGACCTCACAAGCTTCCAAAAGAGCGTGAAAGACTAATGTAGGATGGCAAGAAGAATCTACTTTTAAGTGTGAAGGCATATGGATTGCAATTTATCTGAATTGTTTATTTAAGCAATTAAGCGTTTGTTGAATGTTTTTGGAATTTCAGACTGCATGTTAACTAATCAAGTGCAGTGTTATCCATGTTTAAAGTAGGTGTGTGTTAAATGGTACAATTATATATTCAAATTAGAAAATATTCTAACTTTTGAGAAGAGATCAGATTTGTCCATTCCTCCGAAAACATAAAATCAACCAAAATTAATATGTTCAGCAGGTACATAGTTCTTTCTATATTTGCACTGATAAAATCGATACTAGTAGTGGGGCCCTATTTATACCAAATGTAAATACATTTTTCACCTCATAGGTGGGCAAAATGTGATCAAATATCTAGTAGCCTTGCACACGGTGAGACTAGTTTTGTCATCAAATGCAAAGCTATAAGCACGGGGGCAAATCGACTTAAATAAGTGCGAGAAAAGGGTTGGTTTGCACGTGTCAGGGGACCCGTATTGGCCGGTACAACAATACTTGTCAGTTCGTAGAGCTAAGCAGGCACTCATACAGCCCACCACCTTGCCATCACTAGACTTGATCTCAAACCGTGACGGGCAACAGACGTTTAAGTCTACTTCACAACCAGCCACACGGCAACCAAGCCCACCACCTATTGGAGACATCGAGACTGGAATGTTGAAACCGTCTACCAAACTCACGTCGTAGTAGCTTAGCGAAGAGTTTTCGGTCCCAAATGTCATCTCTACCTGTTCAACATAAATGGACGACAATATTTAATTTTTCCTGTTACGATATTATAGGGCAAAATAGGTACTTTTGTAGGATAAGTGTCAACCATGTGTAAAATCGGTAAAACAATCTGATATGATAATGCTGCTGCAAAGGTATGAATAACATTAATTTCAGGTGTATATATAGAGAATCATTATTGATTCTAATCTTTATAACAATGTCTAGTGAATCCTGTTAATCTGATGAAATAATAATGGTTAACTTCGTCCATAGCAGTAATCTATAACTATACCATGGTGGTGGGTGGTGAAGCGCCGAGGCCGTTGCAGTGTAGTTGATTGCCACAGTTACCAGTCTGACATGTACCATTTCCAGACTTGTCAAAGAAACAACCCTGACGGGCCCATACTCGGCCCGACCATCCAAACGGCACCTCAAAGAAAGCCTCCTCCATGGGACCCATATGGAAGCCTCCAAGATTTGGTGCCGGGTGGTCCCCAGTGCCTTGCACACCAGGCCACAAGCTTTGGTTGCAGTGGTTCACTAGTATAACTTGGATTCCACCTAAATTGTAGAATTAATTAGTTTCTTGCAAAATTGAATTTTTCAAATTTCTATGACTATGAATATTATGGGTTCGCTCAAACAAAATATATGGAACTTAATTACCTGAATGAAAAATAACACAAATGCCATGAAAAGCATAATTAAGTTACTGTATCAGAAGGGAGATAATTAAAATGATAAATACTTACGTGAGAAAGTCATGGAGAGAAAGAAACAGAGAATTAAGAGATGGTATTCATAATTAGAAGCCATGACTTGCGTTTCCTCGAGTAACTACAACTTGTAACGCACGAGAATAGTTGAATTTGAATTTGAAAGAGCCCCTTTATAAAAAGAAAAACAATAAATTGTAGGAGAGAGAGAGAGAGAAGGGGTGTGAAGTGGGAACGTGACTTTCTGGGTATAACTGCTGGTTCAGCGGGTCGGTTACTCAGTTATAATCATTCAATTTATAATTTCAATTTATTTTTATTGAAGTGAAGAATTGGACTTTTTATTTTATTGTTGGAAACACTTGAGATTACAAAAAATATAAATTTATTTATCATATCAGCTATTTTAAGAAAATTCAATTAGAATGTTTCCATCCTTGTACAATTTCAATTTTACTGAAGTGACAAAAACTTAATTTTTAAAATTAGCAAAAAGAGTTTAAAAATTGCCTCAAGTTTAAAAACTACACGGATCGGTTCTCCAATATATAAATGCAGAATCTTTTTATTTTAAAATAAATGTGCCATTATGCGTTGATATGTTAGTTGCCTGATTATATTGATTAGTAAAAGATTGTACTTAAAATTAAAGAAGAACATGTATTTTAAAGAGTTCTCAAAAAAGAACATTTTTTTTATGTATGACAGTATTACTGTAGAAAATTAAAGAGAAATAAATTCAGATTAATGGCAATCACTGTATGTTAAAAGACTGTCACTGAATAAACCTAACTAAAATTACATACATAAATATTGGGAAAAGACCCCGGTCCAGTTGATATACCAAAATAAAAAAATTAAGGTGGGGGCAAGCATAGTGACAAACGAATAGTTCAGGTTCGGTTCGGCGATGTCAAAAATTCGTGATTCGGGTATAATTCAAGTATAATTCGGGAATGATTCGGTACAATAAGGAAGCAAAAAAAAAAAAAAAAAATTCGCGTTATTTTCTCATTTTTCTCGCCAATAATTCGTGATTCGCGTTTTATTCGGAATTCAGTTCGGAAATGTCAAAAAAACGAATAAAACGCAAATTATTCGCGTATATTGTTACTATGGGGGCAAGAAGGATGAAAATATTATGGGCCGGCCCAGTTTCCAGTCTTCAAAAGGCCAAGTTGTGCCATATGTTTTATCCAAAAATCCGAGAGCATTTCTCCAGTTTTTGAATAGTCCCACAAGAATGATAAAACGCAGATGGTGATATCTTGTTTATAAATTTATAATTGTGGCCTTTCAACAAAGTACGATCAAATTTACTTCAACAAAAAAATATTTCTTTAATCATATCCTTAAATTGCAATAGTTGAATGAACACACAAAAAAAAAAAGATAAATGTGTTCATAATTGTCATAATACTATACCATTCAGTAAATAATTGTAATTATATCTTAGTCACCACAAATATAAGAACAATACATCTCTTGATATCAAGAGAAAATTAAAACAGAGAAAGCACCAGCAATATTTTTTGTATGCTTTTTGAATATACTACATATAGAAATAAAATATGAATTTTCCTATATATTCTTTTGTTGAACATTATCTACATGTTCAGCGCCATCAAACTTATTTTCCTCTCCATAAAGCAAGAACCAATGCAATGAACTACATTAGAATATTATTACTTATTGTTGGAATCACAGAAACTGGGCTGCACTGTTTAATACCACCAGCTGCATTGTCTAGGGTTTGCAGATGAGTCTTCAAAATCTTTGTACAATTCTCCACATGATCCTGTACATATGCAATTAATGAGCAAAAGATGATAAGGCAACATTTATAATGACACTATAATATAAAAGAAAGAATTTTATCAAAGTATAAATTTACCATTTCATCAACATGAATCTTATTAAGCATTGTTATCACACCATCTTTTTCCTCGGTGGCACATTTCAAAGCTGACGTGGCGATGATGGAAGCTTTAAACTTGACCATCAACGGATCTTCGCAGCACCATGCATGGTATTTCATATTTATGATCATATATAGTTAGCATTTTTAGTAATATTATTATTCTACTAAGATTCTGAAGAAAAATTAGAAACATTAATTGTTAAGGGTCAGTTACCTAAAAGGGAGTGGATTAGAAGACGGGTCACTTTATCTATCATGGGCCCACTTCTGGTGGGGCCTAGCATCAGGTTTGCAAAGGAGAAGGCAGTAACACAAGAGAGGCGCCAGTCTAGTGCTTTAAGAACTGTTATTTCCATTTCTTGGATTGTGATTGGCTTGAATGTGTGCTCTAGATCTTCCATCTGTTACAGAATACATGTGATGCTTCAGTAATGTGAAGTAATTCCTGGTAAGTTTTTCTGTCATCTAATTTATATGACTTATTGGAGGTATTTAATTCCAACTTATAGCCCCTCCCCAATTAAGAAAATATTAAAACAAATGAAAGAAACAAAGCGCATCTATCATATTCCTAACCTGGAGATCATACAATGAAGGAATACAGGTCTCATAGAACTTGCAAGCAAGAGATGCACATGAAATGCTAACCAGCTCTACCATCCAGATCTCCCATTTCTACAATTCACAGCAACAACTAATGTTACCTAGCATCTGTAAAACCAAGTAAAATCCAAACAAAAAGGAAAAGATAAATTAACAAAGGTTTTAATACTAACTTACCAGGGAAGAGCACAAGGATAAGAACCTGTCAAGGTAGTTGACAGCATTAAAAACCGTTGTCGCGGATACATCTAGTCTCTTACAAACCTTCATTTTCAATAAAAAAAATACATGTATATAACCATCATTATGAGAAATAATAATGAAGTAAATTAGTGCTATTAATACCAGAAAATTAATGACATTTGGTCAATAATTAATACTTAAGATAAATTAATGATATATTATATTGTTTACTAGTTGTATGCATAACTTAAACATATATTAATTAACACCAACACCAGGCAAATCCACAGGCTTATATAGCATTATTCAAAAATGACTAATAAATTGTTATCCTTTAATTAGTGAATAGTTCGCCTCTAATGCAACAACTCAACAAATTACATGAAAATCATCAGTATAGAGTAAGATATTGAATACACAGCATACATACATCAATTATATACTCTACGGCCTTAGATCTGGCAGCACGTAAATTAGCGGAGACGTCGAGTTTCATCGAGTACCCATTGCATGGAGTATAATCCTTTTCTCTTCTATGATAATCCATGAACACTTCCTCTCTTTCTACTTCTTGGTCTTGTAAGATTCCATTAGCATTCAGAGAGAAAGAACTGAAGAAGTAATCCCTTTGCGCTTGTTTTGGAGAAGTTGGGCTAGAGAGAAAGAGATCTTCATCACACAACAGCGTTTTATGATCAATATCTTTCATGGATTCTAGTCTTCTAGACAGAGATATCAGAGAGAGAGAGACAGAGGGACAGAGAATGAGAACGACCAGTATCTTTCAGTCTGACATGTTGCAGCTTTTTTAGTAGGGTTTTGTACTTGAGACAAAAAAAAGTTGGTTATTTTAGTGTGGCCATACAAGAAATGATTTTCTATTACTATTTTAATTAGTGTGGCCATACAACTAGTATCGATATTCAATTATTCATTCCTTATATCTTCAGTAGAATTCATTAGCACACACAAGACAACACCAAGCAGGCCACAGCAGAACCGGAGTAGGGAAGTTATAAAGAAGAATATCTTTTCACGCAAGAGAGTGGTAAGTTAACAAATGGGTTGGTGGAGGCTTTAAAACAGGCGAGGTTTATTTCTCATGCGGTTGGTGGATTGATGAAAATTTTGGGGCTTTTGTTTTTGTGATCTACGAAACAATTAAACATGAATATGCCAATTGCGTGAGCGAGGCACGAGTCGAAACTACAAATCACACACCAGTCAGGGTAGCAGTGATAAGGGATCAAGAATTCAAGATAAGATTTTGTGTGCTGGTACGGACATGGCAACCGCATGATGTTTAAATAAGAGGCTGCATGGTTTCTAGAAGAATAAAATATATTAATCCGCCACATGAACTGTACTCTTTATATTTGTCACAGGGAATCCAGACTGAGAATTTCATGATTTTATTTCATTTCCGTGCCGTTCATGAGTTGATTTATTGAAAAGTCGCAGAAATATTAAACCGTTGATTCCAAATCTGACGGTCCATGCGTAGCCAAAAAATTTCGTTTGTAATATATAGTCCTTTAATTATTTATTCATAAAACGTGTAACACTAAATAGTACCGTGGAAATTATTATCTATATATGTACTATGGATTGATATATTTAATTATTTATTTATTATGTACTGATTTTATTTTATTTTATTTTATTGATTGGGGGTTTCAGTTGTTTTGAACCATGCATGCAACCTTCACTATATATGTATTTATCGATTTAATTAGCATATATACGGACTCACGTTTTGAAATGTTAGTTATATTTTAATTTTTGTAATATATTTACTCAAAAAAAAATTGAATATAAATATGAATATGGATTGAACAAAAAAAATATAGATTTGAATACAAATATAATTCAAATATTAAAATAAATTCATCACATATTTTCATAATCAATATCAACATAATATTTTCATAACAAATAAAAGTTAAAATAATTATATAATGATGATAAACAATAATTACTAATTGTTGTCATACTGTTAGTCAAAATATATCAATAAATTATAAATCTTAATGAAAGATGAAACACTAGCAGATATATATAATGGAATAATTATATCTAAAATTAACTGTTTTTTAGATTTTATATTATACTTTAAAAGTTTAAAATAATGGTACATCAGCCTCTACATATATTCGGCGTATGATCCAAAAATTTTATTAATACCCTAAAAAAATAGCACTTTACCCTCCGCATTGAAATTTTTTCAAAAATAATCTAACCGCCTCACGTTTGGGCAGTTTGCTTTTTTTTTTTTACAGATGTATAGCTGACCGCCCCACAGTGGGGTGGTTTGCTATAAAAAAAAAAAATTTAGAGATGTTAGTGTGTATAGAATTTGTCAATTTTTTTTAAGGATGTTTAGTGGGACATTTGTCAATTTTACGTCTCTAATTGGTGCCTGGCGGCTGTTCAAGTATTTGCATAATCACCGTTGGATCTCTGCTGGATCCAATAAGGTGTGCCAATTGAATATTGAGGGATCCAGGTAATATATAGTTTTGTTAGATTGATCCAAGTTAAATTTGGGTTTATGTGTTAGTCGTTGAATTATAAATTGTGGGGAATTATTTTTTAATTGAAGTATCATTTGATTTTGGATTATTTCTGATGAATCAATTTGTTCGAATATCTCTTTTGGATTTGTTTTGTGTGTTGTTCATTGGGAGGTGGTACTTGATGTTTCGGGCTATATTTTGCGTAGCCATACTGTTTCACTATCTTTGCTTGTAATATGTGGCCTGAAAGATATTAAGTTGTTTAGAAAAACAATTTCTTGTGGAAACTGTCTATATGTAGGGTAATATTTTATCTAATATTTACAGTACTGTATAGTCTCATCTCAAGTGAGTGCTCTTCTGATGTTGTTAATTAGCTGAGTACTAATGTTTTATCTAATATTTATAGTAGTTTTGTAGTCATACTCTTTATAAAAAGTATATATGATGCTCCAGCATGGTATTCGGCTTATTATGTCTTGATGTGTCCATTATTTATGAGACCTATAAGGCTATAACAAGTTGAGATTGCAAATTAGAATGCCTCTTCGAAGTAATCTAATGTGACAGGATCTTGTGGGGCACCGCACATTCCATCACAAAATCCGATCGATGTAATAGCACAGAATCTGATCATTGCAAAGGATCAGACAATCATTATCTGTAATAATCGTCTTAGCTCTTGTCGATCGTTTATTTTTTTAAAATTGATTACGTATCATATATATTAGAATAGGTGTCATATAATATACAGATTAGATGAAAATATTAAAGATTAGATGGAAATATTAAGATCTCTAAAAAAACATATTTATAGCAAACCGCCCCACTGTGGAGCGGTTTGGTGAACATCAGTAAAAAAAAAATAATAGCAAACTGCCTATAATGTGGGGCGCGGTTAGGTTATTTTTGAAATTTTTTTAATGCGGATGGTAAATTTGCTATTTTTTTTTAGGGTATTAATAAAAATTTCGGCGTATGATATGGGCAAAAGGAAAAGAATTCTCTATATATTTTTAATGTATTATGTTAAATGACTAAAGGACACGAGTAATTATTAACAAATATTTATGACCAACTTAAAAAAATAACGTCAAATGACAACAAAACTGATTAAAGAAGTATTATGTCCAAAATGTGTTTTATAATTTACTGGGTAACCGCCGGGTCCCACTTCTAAACCTTAAGTCAGAGACAAACGGAAAAAATAGTCAATGACAACCATAGTGACAATAACTTAATTAATTGTTCGGGAAAAGGTTCGGCGAGATTAAAAATTTGTGATTCGGGTATAATTTGGGAATGATTCGGTACAACAAGGAAGCAAAAAAAAAAAAAACCCTAAAAAAAAAATTTCACTTTTTTTTTGCGTTTTTATCGCGAATAATTCGCAACTCGCGTTTTATTCGCGAATAAAACATATTATATGTTTTTTTGCGTTTTAAACGGAGTTCGGTTCGGTAACGTCAAAAAAACTTTTGATACGCGAATAAAACGCGAATATATCGGGAGTGCTGTCACTATGATGACAACAGGCTCCGCAGGCAGAATAAAGTCACCTAGAGATGGGAAATAAATTTGCTGCGATTCCTGCTATTTCAAATCTAACTGTTCATCAGTTTTGAGATTTGTGCATAAAAATCAATTTTTTTTTTAAATTTGTGCATTCTAAAAAATTAATAGTTAGATTTGAAATTGCAGGTTCCCTGCAATTCTTTGAAATCGCAGGTTCCCTGCACTTCTTTGAAATCGCAGGTTCCCTGCAATTCTTTGAAATCGCAGCACATTTATTTCCCCTAGAGATGTGACTTAAGTCAAAGAGTTAGACTATGCCATCTTAAAATGGAAGGAACTTAAAACATGGTTCGCAACATAAGTATTGGAATCAAATTGGAATCGAGTTAATCGATAAACTCGGATGTTTTTTTAACAAATGCTTGTTTTGTACTTAAAAATAGGAAAAATAATTGAGAAAAATAATAGTTTATCTTATAAAAAATAATGTTAAGACAAAAAATTATATTTAAATAATCCACTTAAATTGTGATTGTACAAATTAAAAAAAAATGTAATCTCCTAAATTTTCACATAAACAAATAAATTGTGATTCTACAGATAAAAAAAATAAAGCATTATCTATGAAAATTAAAACATTATCTATGAAATTTCAATTTATACAATTTATTAGATTTAAAGAAAAAATTTCTATTATTAATTAAAAAAGTATTAAGAGTAGAAAGGCTGAAGAACTCAGTTTTCGCTAGAGAGAGGAAACATAACTATTATTACATTTACACCACACAGAAGAACACACAACTATTGCTACAGAGTATCCGTCTCTATAAAAGAAAAGCTGTCATTTACCAAAGTCCGGAGTCCGGAGCTCACTTACCAAGTCCCACAAGGGGACTGTAAACCAAGAGAGACTTCTATATACTAGGAACTTGTACCAACTTTAAATTGTGCTTTGTAGTTCTGTGTACATTCTTAGTATTATTGGTATTGGAGTTTCTAATTTAATAATGTGATTTAGTTTTAGAGATGTGGGCGGGAGAGTTTTTTATTAAAAAAAAATTTATAAACTCTACGCTGGTCAAATAATTAGCTTATTTTTAATTTTTAATTTATTTCTTATGTGGCTTAATAGAAACTCTAAAATTAATTTCAGAGATGTGAGAGTTTAGAAACTTTAGAGACTTTAATTACTAAAAAATGGTTAATAGTAATCTAGAAACTAATTTGAGTTGCTAGGATGTAGTCATGTAAATTGCTCTAAGTAGTGATACTCTGATGGTAAAATAATATCTTTAGAGCATCTACATCCAACAATTCAAATGAGTTTCTAAATAACTATTAACCATTTTTTAGAAATTAAGTTATCTAAAGTTTCTATACTCTCACATTTTTTAAATTAATTTTAGAATTCCTTAATAAGAAACTGCCACCTCTGATGTTCTTGGGAATTGGTCTGTTTCGACCGAATTTTTTTCCGAGCCAGACTTAAAACTGATAAATAATCTCTTTCTTAATAGCTGATGTTTTCAAGCTTTAATTCAATTTTTTTGTTCTTAGGAATTGGTCTGATTTAGATTTACAGAGTCATTTAAAGTTATTAAGTTTTAAATACATTGACATGAATCTTAAAGTAAATCAAACGGTAGGATCTGACTTTGGATGAGATTTTGTCCAAAGTCCTTTGGACAAAATCCAATTTCTTAATGTCTAGAACCGACACCGTGACACGACAACCCATCTCTTGCTCCATTATTTCGACAAAATGCACATTTGATTTGAACAACCTCCTTGATGCTAATACATGAGAAGATATGGGTCAAAACCTCATCAGACAAGGTACTGATCCGGTCATCTTCTACATTCTTGTTGCAACCACTTCTGGTTCTGGTGGTCTTCTTCATCATCAATGTTCAAATAAGCATTTCCTCAAACACCTTGTATGCAGGACTCATGTGTTACAATACGAGTTGAAAAGAGTCACCAAAAAAGCTGCGATGCAAACTTGAACCAGTCATCAATTAAACGCTAATTCGAGATAATTAGAACAATTGAGATGGAATTGATGAGAAATAAATGTGTTCAGTCCACTATATAATCCAACAAATTAAGATGGCGATCGGTGTCAAACTAACAAAGATCCTGCTAATTAAGATCTAGGATGTAAACGGATCGGATACCGACATATAATAGCTTTAAATTGTATCCTTATATAATACCCATTGACCATTGCCATAGCCTGGAGCATTTAAATCGTAAACAAAAAAAACAATACGAAAACATTCCCACGTGACTGCCATAACTTGTCCAATTTATTGGGCCATGAATTGTAATTGTTCAGTCGTTGGGCTTGAAAATGGGCTGGAAAGTATCATCGTTTTTAAAAAAATTGGCAAATTGGAATACAAGCTCGAAGCAATATATATATATAGAGTAGAACTAGGTGTTCCTAAGTTCACCAATCCCTTTTGTGAACTCAACTCTAAAATATATTGGATTGGCTTCAAACGACGAATTCAAACCGTTGAAATCATTCTACCTTACGAGTGATGCGTCTACATGTGAAAATTTTAAAATTTGAAATTAGTTTTGTAGAGTCAAATGGTCAAAAGGCGTCCAAAAAATGAATGCATTAAAATTAATTTATAAACCTTCTAATTTTGACCATTTGACTTTATACTAAATTAATTCGAAAGTTTAAAATTTTCACATGTAGATGCATCACCCGTAAGGTAGAAGGATTTCGACGGTTTGGATTCGTTGTTTAAAGCCAATCCGATATGTTTTAGAGTTGAGTTCACAAAGGGGCTTGGTGAACTTAGGAACACCCTAGTTCTACTCTATATATATATATAGAGTGAGGCTATGGTGTTATGCATAGCACGGATGGCTAGTGTACTACAGCTCAATATGGTACTTTTTAAAATCCTAACGGTCGATCCGAACCGTTCAATGTGATAACCATATGAATATGTACTTGCAAACTAAATTTTATATTTTTTCGAATTTTTTTAGATAGGTAGAATTTTGATGGTCCAGAATTTTCAGAAAACATATGAATATGTACACGCATGTCCAATAGTGAGAACCATCCAAATCCAAAAGACCAGTACATGAGCCCCTCTTTTAGCCCCATAATTCAATTTACAAAATAAATAGGCACAAATCCCAGAATGAACGAGGTGTTCAGCATGGCTTGGAAGGGTCATCTGATGTAATTAACAGCGGGGGCTTGCGCCCGCTGGGAGTTAAACATCCCCACAATTATTAAACTCTCTCGATAGACTGATCATGAACAGTAGGCCTATCGAGGGTGAACCGGAAGGAATAGCAGGAAGAAATAAATGTTTCAAGTTTGATGTCCTCTCCATGTCTTGAGAACAGAGAGCATTGAACCCTGAGACATTTCACACATACACACAGACCTTCCCTCTTGTGCAACTTTATGTGCCCTACAGTATCAAATAGAGTATGGTTTTGCTTGACAAGGTTTGCAAAATAGTTTTGGACCTTGGGAAACATTTTTGTTAAAACATTAGATGTTTGACAAACCAAGAGTCACGGGATGTGATTAGCAAGGACTTGTTTACCTAAAATAGCTAAGTTCAAGTTTCATGCCGATGCTGGCTTATCTTAGTGAAGATATGGATCTTAGACCTACTATAAATGGAACTAAATTAATATTGTAGTGGGAGTTTTATTTTAAATAAAACATTATCATGAACTAAACTCAAACCTTTAAAATTGTAGATCATGGCAAAAGAAACCTCTTTCCTGCGCTCATTGTTAGACAAAGAAAAAAGTAAAAATGACCGATCGAATTTTCTAGACTAGCATCGTGCCCTAAGAATTGTTCTTAGGCAAAAGAAAAAGGAATACATCTTGACTACTCCCATCCCTGATTTACCAAATGATGATGCTGACCAGAAAACTAAGGACAAATACACTAAGGTTGGGGAAGACGACCTTGAAGTGTCGTGCCTCTTAGTATCAATAATGAGCCACGAACTGTAGAAGCAGTTTGAGGTAAATTCTTGCAACTATATCTTGGACCAGCTCAAGAAAATGTTTCAAGAGCAGACCCGTGTGGAGAGGTACCAAAGGTCTTTTGGGATGCAAGATAGTTGAAGGTTCCTCCGTGAATGCTCACATGCTCAAGATGATGAGTTATGTGGAGCAGCTAGAGAAGCTCGAATGTCCTGTGGACAAGGAGTTGGTCACGGACATCGTTCTAAACTCTCTTCCATCAAAGTATTCTTCATTCATCATGAACTATCACATGCATGGAATGGCAAAAAGTCTGGGTGAATTACATGGGATGCTTAAGACTGCAGAGGCTGACATGCAGAAAGGTGTTTCTCATGTCGTTGCAATCAGTAAGGGAAGTAGGAAAGTCAAGAAAGGCAAAGACAAGCGCAAGGGCAATGGCAAGGGCAAGGGAAAGGCTTCAGTGGTAACTGTAAGCACTCCCAAGGTTAAGGCCATTACCGATGCCGAGTGATCTTACTGTAAAGGCAATGGGCATTAGAAGAGAAATTGTCCTAAGTACCTGGAGGACAAGAAAAATGGGAAGGTCCCGTCTCCTTTAGGTATTTTTGTCATTGAAGTTCACTTAGCTACCTCTATCAATGATTGGGTGTTAGATACTGGATTATGTGCTCATATTTGTATGAATATGCAGGCACTAAAGGATAGATTAATGCTAGGAAAGGGTGAGGTGGAGCTCCGTGTCGGGAATGGTGCAAATGTTGCAGCAGTTGCCGTCGGGTGTGTCGAGTTGCATTTTCCCAGTGGGCTTGTAATGGAACTTAAAAGTGTTTATTTTGTTCCGTCTATTTCTAGAAACATTATCTTTATTTCTTGTATAGACATGGATGGTTTTTGTTTTACCATCAAAGACAATTGTTGTTCTTTTTTATAGAAATGGTTTGTTTTATGGATGTTCTTATGTAATGAATGGTTTATACTTGCTTGAAATAGAAAAACAAGTTCTGAACATCAATAACAAACGACTCAAGACTTGTCATGAGAGTGCGACTCTCATGTGGCATTATCGTCTTGGCCATATAAATGAGAAACGCATTAAGGAATTGCATAAGCAAGGTTGTCTTGGTCAATTTGATTATGAATCAATTGATACATGCGAATCTTGTTTAGTTGGCAAGATGACCAAGGCTCCTTTCACCAAAAAAGGTGAAAGGGTAAGTAGCTTATTGGGACTCATACACACTAATGTGTGTGGACCGATGAGTACAAATGCTCGAGGAGGTTATCAGTACTTCATCACATTCACCGATGACTTCAGTAGATATAGTTATGTCTACTTAATGAGACATAAATCTGAATCCTTTACAAAGTTCAAAGAATTTAAGAATAAAGTAGAGAATCAACTCAACAAGAAGATTAAAGCCTTACGATCAGATCGTGGAGGTGAGTACTTGAGTCACGAGTTTGGTGATTATTTGAAGGAGTGTGGAATAGTTTCACAACTCACTCCTCCAGGAACACCACAATGGAATGGTGTTTCTGAGAGAAGAAACCGAACTTTGTTGGACATGGTTAGATCAATGATGAGCCAAGCTAGTCTACCACTCTCATTTTGGAGATATGCTCTTGAAACTGCCGCATTCACACTAAACAAGGTTCCATCAAAATCCGTGGAAAAGACACCATATGAGATATGACATGGAAGAGTTTCAAATATGTCTTTTCTGAAGATTTGGGGATGCGAGATTTATGTCAAACGTTTGACATCTGACAAGCTAGGACCCAAATCAGACAAGTGTTTATTCATAGGATATCCTAAAGAAAATAAGAGATATTACTTCTATCACCAGTGTGAGAACAAAGTATTTGTTGCTCGACATGGTGTATTCTTGGAGGAGTTTCTTTCAAGAGAAAGTAGTGGAAGTAGTGTAAGACTTGAAGATGATCAGTCTTCATTACAAGATGAAATTATCAATGATGATCATGTTCAACCACCCATGGATATTGTTGCCAGTGGGAGTCGAGATGAATCAATTTCACAAGATGTTGTGGAAGAAGTTCAAAGCTCACCCCTATGACCGAATTCACAAGAGATTGTGAATGAGGTTTAGGGATTGAATCCACAAGAGTTTAAGGAAGAAGTCCCTGAACAACAAGCACCAGTCCTTCGTAGGTCAGCACGAGAGAGTCACCCACCTGAGAGGTGGCTAGGACTCCATGAGGTGACAGTGTTGGACACTGAAGATCCTATGACCTATGTAGAAGCGATAATGAGACCCGACTCTGCACAATGGCTTGAAGCCATGAAATCTGAAATGCAATCTATGTACGACAACTAAGTTTGGGATTTTGTTGATTATCCAAGTGGGATAAAACTTATTGAAAACAAGTGGGTTTTCAAAAGAAATCAGACATGGATGACAACTTGACTACTTACAAAGCACGGCTGGTCGCGAAAGGTTTTAGACAAATTCAAGGAGTTGATTATGATGAAACCTTCTCGCCCGTGGCTATGTTTAAGTCAATACGAATTCTCTTAGCAATTGTCGCATTTCATAACTATAAGATTTGACAAATGAATGTAAAAACTATTTTTCTAAATAGATATTTAGAAGAGGATGTGTATATGACACAACCAATTGGTTTTGAGGATCTAAATCATGCTAAGAAGGTATGTAAGTTTCAACGATCTATTTACGGATTAAAGCAAGCATCGCAGAGTTGGAACAAATGGTTTGACAAAGCAGTCAAAAAGTTTGATTTCATCAAAAGCAAGGAAGAACCTTGTGTATACAAGAGGATTAGTGTGAGTGCAGTTATTTCTAGTGTTGTATGTGGATGACATACTACTGATTGGGAATGACATTTCGTCTTTGGATTCTGTCAAGTCTTCATTTAAGAAAGTGTTCTCGATGAAGAACTTGGGCGAGGCTTTCTATATACTAGGCATTAGGATCTATAGAGATAGACCAAGAAGGCTCATTGGATTGAGTCAAAGCGTATATATTGACAAAGTATTGAAAAGGTTCAACATGCAATATTCTAAGAGAGGATTTGTGCCAATGTCAACTGGTGTTCATCTGAGTTAGAAGCAATGTCCCTCGACAACTGCTGAGCTAGATAGCATGAGTAGAGTGCCATATGCATCAGCCATTGGTTCTATTATGTATGTCATGATATGCACTCGCCCAGATGTGTCATACGCTTTGAGTGTGACAAGCAGACATCAGGCTAATCCAGGATTAGCACATTGGACTACCGTCAAGAACATCCTAAAGTACCTGAAAAGGTCTAAGGATATGTTCCTCGTCAATGGTGGAGAATCTGAGTTTGTTGTAATGGGTTACACCGATACTAGTTTCTAGACCGACCATGATGATTCGAGACCGCAATCAAGTTATGTGTTCATCCTCAATGGTGGTGTTGTGAGCTGGAAGAGTTCCAAGCAGGAAACCACAGCAGACTCAACCACCGAGGCCGAATACATAGCTGCTTCAGAAGCAGCTAAGGAAGGTTGTTGGATCAAGAAGTTCTTAATTGAACTTGAAGTGGTCCCTAGCTCCATTGGCGCTGTAGAGCTCTATTATGACAACAATTGAGTCATTGCACAGGGAAAGGAACCAAGATCACACCAAAAATCTAAGCATGTTCTACGGAGATATCACCTTATTCGATAGATTGCCGACCGAGGTGATGTCAATGTTTGTAGGGTAGATACTATCAGCAACACAGCTGATCCGCTGACAAAGTCTCTCTGTCAAGCCAAGCATACATTGCACACTGCGTCTATGGGGATTAGATTTGCTAGTGACTGGCTTTGAGATTTAGTATATAGAGATGTATTAGGGACCACACTTGTTTAGGGCTTTATGTATGGAGATGTATTGGCTCTAGTTCAAATGGGAGATTGTTAGTGTTATAATCTAGAAACCAACTATTTATAGTTGTATTCTATATTTTGTTCATGTAATTAAAGAATCATTTGTTCCTTGAATGTTTAATTACATTATGGATTGTTCAAGTTAAGGACCTGAATGTTAACTCTATAATAATTAAGTAACAAATACTCAAAATGTCCCTAATCTTGGTAATTAGAAATGAATACTATTTACCAGTACAAGATTAGTATGTGGGTTAAAATAATGATCATGTTATGCGGATCATGTGGTAAAGAGTTAACAATTTAATCACATAAATACCTGATGGAGATCAGGAGATTGGACATAACCCGAAAATAAAACATAATATGAATTGTGTTTTTGTCATTAATATTTTATTTGTGTCTTAAATTCTATAGTATGAAATGATTATTTTTCCTTTATGAGATTTATGTATCTGTAGGTGTTGTCCAACGCTGACCGTAACAAGCAACTATACAGATAATATCTCAATATGTGTTTCTTATGCAGAGGAATTATATTTATCAAGAAAACTAATGTCCCTCATATATTTAATATATAAGTGATGATATTTATGGGTCCCTTGATGGATGCATGCAATTATGATCAAGAAGTTGATCATTATTTACTTATTACTTGGAATCAAGAAAAAGAATAAATTTACAAGAATGACACATTCCTAACTTGAACTTATTAATTGGATATCATGTGACACGTGAATTGACACATGCAAGCAAGTATTGTTTTAGGATCATGATACTGTAGTAGGACATATCATCTGTATTATTTGGGTAGTCATAATGTATTATGCTAGATACCACTTATGATTTATGAAATTAAAAGGAGTTTTAATTTTATTACCAACATGATACAGATCCTACTAGGTCACACCAAAATGGATTTAATTAGATAAATTTATTTTAGATGATTCTAAAATAAATGTCATAGAGATGACAACCTTAAATCTAAATAAGTTTATGTGCATGTGAGACATGGCATATGAATTTATATCTCAACATAACATGAGGAAATTAAATTGATTGGCCCAATTATAATTCATTGGATGTTTTATTTATGGACAATTGATAAATAAATGGAAGAGAGTAAACAGGCCTATGTTGGGACCATTTGACATATGGGCTGTCCCATAAATTTGTCTATAGGCCCATTGGCCCTAAAATGTAACTCATAAATGTAATCCTAACTTTTGAGTATAAAAACTATACCATCCAAAGCCAAAAACGTGGCTGTCACATTCCCTCTCTTCCATCCTCTCATGTGTTGAGAAAAAACTATACTAATCTCATCTAATAGTTAGCTTGAAGAAGAAGTAGAGCCATCGATTTAAGAGTTTGAATTTAAGTAGTACCTCTAGCAAGGGAAACTTGGATTCTCTTCTCGAATCCTTGGTGGATACTATTGGAGGCTTTCTTGTTTGGAGGCTTTCTTGTTTGGAGGCAACAACCCTACATCTCAAGTCCCTACTTCTTGGTTTAAAGACCAAGATTTGAGGTATAAAGTTTGAACAAGTTAAATTGCTAAATTAGATTCATAGTTAGTCAAATAAGTAGATCTATGTAGGTTTCTTTTGAGTTAAATTTTTGAAATTAGCTCTTGCAAGAAATCCATATTTCATTCATCTATATTATGCAAAATAACACTATGGATACTGTAAAACAAATCTATGTATACTGTAAAACAGAAGATGGATATTGCAAAGTGAAATGAAACATGAATACTGTAAAACTAATAGATGCAAACTACAAAACAAACAGATGCAAAGTATAAAACATAAATACTGTAAAACTAACAGATGCAAACAATAAAACTAACAGATACAAACTATAAAACATGAATACTATAAAATTGTAGGGCGCAGAAAGTTGCACAGCTGGTATGGAAGGTGTGTGCATCTATATTTAAATGTCTCATGGTTCAATGCTCTCGATTGGTTAAAGAACATCGAACTTGAAACATTCTATTTCTCTCTTTCTGCTATTCCTTCCGGTTCACCCTCGACAGACCTATAGTTCATAATCAGTCCATCGAGAGAGTTTATTGATTGTGGGGACGTTTAACTCCCAGCGGGCGCAAGCCCCCGCTGTTAATTACATCAGATGACCCTTCCAAGTCATTACTGAATACCTCGTTCATTCCGAGATTTGTGCCTATTTGTTGTGAATTGAATAAAGGGGCTAAAAGGGGAGAACTCATGTACTTGGTCTTTTTGTGTTCATTTGATTATTATTGTTTTAGGTATTTAAGGAATATGTATGCACAAAATGCAATGAATGTTATTAAAATACGTTTATTAAACCTTTTATTTATTTTAGAAACATCTTTGTATTTGACAAAATATATTTGTGCTTTATTTATATTTTTATTTAAGAGGAAATGATTTAAACATGAAGAAAAGGGTATTTTGGTCATTTGGCAGGTTGTATATTGTTTGATTAGGCTTGATTTCGATTTAGAAGTATGAAGGATTTGATTTGGGTTCATTTAGAGTTGGTTTGAGTTGATTTGGATTTGAAATGAATAAGTTATGGCCAAAAAGGGGCTGGAAAGGGGTTGTTTGTAAAGTTTTATATTTCTCAGGGACTTATTTGTGAATTTTCCAATACTTCGCTCGTAAATACATAAAAAACAGAGGGGCTTCATTGTGAAAAGGGTTTTAATTTAATGATTTTTTTTTTATTACATGGGCTTTATGATTTACATATTGGGATTTGAGATGTGTGTTTTGGGTTTCAGGATTTGTGCTGTGTTTCATGATTGGGACATGCTTCGAGATTTGGGTATTTGAGCCTCTAATATCTGTGTTCAACATCTGGAGTACCGATTTTGGGCTTTAAGATTTGTGCATGAAGGATTTATTTATGCGGGCTCTAGGGGCAACAGCTTATTACTTCTTGGCTTTTGGTTTAAGATTAAATCCTGCTTTGAGATTCGTGCTCAGTTTAAATATTTCATTGGCGCCGAGATCAAAGGGTCTATATTGCCTCAAAATCAGTGCGGTCGGGATGTAAACTAGAGTTGATTCTCGATTTTAGGGGTCGGGCCTCCGGCCAACTCCGGTCACGGCAAGGAAAGGGGAAGACGTGGTTAGCATCGCCTGAATATCACGAATCCGTTTTAACTATTGTCGGCTGACGGTGATCGTTGGGAGTGACTGTCAGGGCGGAGGTCGAGGCTTGATTTCAGTTTAGATTCTTTCATCATTTTCTCCTCATTCGATTATGATTTTCTTTAATTATTTGCTTAATTGTTGTCGTTTCCTCGTACAGAAGCTAATGAAGGTGTTAATTTCAAGTTGAATTTGTCATTGACCATTTCCAGAATCGAATCTTCTCGGTTCAGTACCAGTTGGTACCAGCGAATGGGTGTACGAGCTTGAAGATATGACTGGAAGTCAGAAGAACCCAATTTAAGCATTTTGAAGTGTATTTAGTATTCAGAGGACTTGATTTAATTTTTAGAATATTTATTTGATTAGTTGTATAGTATGAAATGCATGTAAAGGAATTAATTTTAATATGCATCTTTTTCTAGATTTTGTGAATAAATATGCATTATTTTATTATATCGTCATAATATGTTGTATAGATCGTGACTAAAACCATTTTTATAATTCTTTGGGATTTTATTTCTATTTTTAATGTTTTATTTGAGACAGGGGCATTAAGAGGTAATTTTGCTGTTTTAATTAGCAGATTTTGTATTTTTGAGTGCTGAACTTCAATAATTCATAGAAAATTGAAATAAAATCAGAAACATGTGAAATTTGTGTTCAGTTTGTGTGTTTTGATGTCCTTTATTTAATCATGATGTCCATTTTGAATTTTGAGATTTCCATCAATTTATACTGATTATTCTGGCAGGGCAGGTCATTTCAGCCTCTTTGAATACCCTTCATGTACCAGTGGTGCTTGTTATGCATTTCACTGCTGGGCTCACACTTGGTGCTGTACCAGAGGCTAATTAGGGGTGAAGACCAATTAGGTTGCTGACTGGTTAGGGATTTTAACCGAATTTTAGTAACCTTGTAGCTGCTGGACTAGCACCAGTAAAGGAAAGAAGAGAAATCAAAGTTCCAAAAATTCATGACTTCAACATGTTTCAAACATAAAAGGTTGTCAGAATTCGGTAATATGCAGGGAGGACCCTGGTTCATTTAAAATCATGATTTGGGTGTTCTTTTTAATTGATCATTGGACAAATCCTTGAGATATCATGGGATTAATATGTACAAATGACAAGTTTCAGCATAACTGATGTCTATTTGCAATTTAGTCCTCCTTCTCTCACTATTTGCATATAGGTCCTGATTTTATCGAAAATTTCTGCACATTGACACATGCATCAATCATTGATCAACCCAGCCCTTTTATGCAAATAGGTCCTTGGGATCTTTATGTTTGAGAGAATGATAAAGGAGACACACTAGCTCAACTTTACCACCTCTTGTGTAATAATTTTTTTATTTGTCACTTTTATTCCTATTAATTCTTTTTATAAAATGATTGACATAATCTTGATATAAAAGGAGACCAACACTGGCTCAACTCTTATATTTCAATTAATCAGCCATTTTAAGAAAGAATTAAGAGGTTTGTTCAAAGAAAAAAGAAAGGAGAAAAAAAAAATCAAAGGAAGAAGCATGAAAGCTTACAACTTTATACTTATATTTTTATTGTGTGCTAATTTATGAAAACATATCCTATTTAGCTAAAGACATCAATAAACTCCTTTTTTTTTTTTACTTTCTTTTAATATTTTATTGCAAACCGTAAAAGCCAAAAAAAGATATATGTTTTTATTGATCATTAGACTAAACATGTTCAACTTGCTATGAAACAAGCTAAAATATCATGTAGCCTTCTCATTTTATTTATTTAAAAGCTCCAAATAGACAAAGAAAGGAAGCAAAGAAAGATCAAGAACAAAACCGAAAATAAAAGTAAAATGAAGAAATACATAAATTTCAAAGAAAACTTTATTTCATGAAGAGGGTACATTGCTTGGCTCCTTGGAGCCTACATGATTTCAGGTATTAATTACCTAATTCTTTTGCTACTATTGAGAAGAACAAGTTTCTTCCTTTTTCTTCTTTCTTTTCTTTTTCTAGCTAGCCTATTAGAGAGAGAGAGGAGCAGTGGTTTGATCTCTAGCTGGTAGTGTGTTTTCTGGATCCCTTTTCTTCTTCTATTCATCTCCTTATATAGCATAAGAAGGCATGGGGTTTAGGGTTTTGGCTAGGGCTTAGTTGGCTTGATCATCACCTTTTCCCTTTTTTCCTCATTTTCTTGATCAATGCTCCAGATTGTTTTCGAGCCATATAGCTATATTTTCAGGTGCATTGGCCAATGGCAGTGAGCCAATTTGGCAATCCGAATTTTGCATTTCATCTCAACCTTTGATTCAATTCCTTTTTAAAGGCTGAGATTTAATGATATCAAGTCATGCATCTCCTCATGCATGGGAGAAGATGCTTCTCCTTTGGCAGCTTGCCTGGGCTCTGGACCAGCTGTATATGAGGTTAAATGGGTGCAGAGGTGTCAGTACAGAGATGGTGTGGTATGCCCGAGCTACTTTATACTTTACTGTGATCTACAGTCGTTTAATATCCTTTGGCCAATGGAAGGGTAACACAGGGCAAGTATAGTATACCATTAACATGCCCTGCATGGCATTGCATTCATTTTCCTGTCATCTTTTAATTTTGGTTAAATGAGCATTTCTCCTTGGTGCCGGTTAGGTGCAAATTTCCATTTCTAGCATTTCTAATTAATGCACACCAATTCGGGGTTAATAATGATCACATGTGATCCCGGTAAGATTATTCAGGAGCCTAAAGAAGCAACACTACCCTTGGCCAATTTCGATTTTAACTTAGACCCGACAATGAGTGGCTTCCTCTATTTCTTCGATATAAACCCACTTTCTTTTGATTAATTTGTCAGAGGGCATCGCCTAAAGGTGGAAAACATGCTTGCACCCTTAATTCGGGTTTTGTTTTGAGAGGCAGTGAGTTCCCATTTTCGCTTCTCTCAGCTTCTCTTTCTAATTCTCCCTTACTCGCCTTTCTAAAGGCCAAATTGACGAGTCCTTCATTCTTCCCTTGTTGATCATGGTTTGAACTTAGAAGGAATCGGGCCACTCCATTTCTCCTTTCGCCAATTTCCCTTTTCTTGTATTCTCGGCTGTTGGAAGAGTAGAGCGGAGGAAGAAAGGAAGGAGGGGAGCGCTGCAAGCGGGGCCTACCTGTTGGTTACCGATTACTTCATTGTGTTCTTCATCTCAGTGCTCCCGTTTCAGTGTAAGCCATGTATTAAACTTGTGCTGGTCCACCATATTCCGGGTTCATGGGGAACGAAGGGGTCGATTTGCGCTGAGGCGCTGGGGTTTGAATTGGGTTCGGGTTTGGCTGGGAGTGGCGTACCGTGAGCCTCCTTACTGCCAACACGGCTTAGGCGCCCAAATGCAGTGAGCCGAGTGCATCCAAAGCATTAAGTCAGCGAATTTTATTTTTGTTTCACTGACCAGTGGGTCCAGGCCGTGAAGTCAAGTTTAGTGCACCCCAATTTGCACCCTGATTAGTTAGGGTGATTTTTATGAGTACCCTGTGCCATGTGGCACCAATCAGGGGCTTCTGTTTTGTAACTTTGATATCTTTCTAACCATTTTGAATTAGGAAGCGTGCCATGTATCAAAATTCATGATTATTGGAATAGCATTTAATCATGTATTTGTTCAGCAAATTTCATTTCCTATTTTGTGGCATTGTGTCGAATTAAAGTATGGTTAAACCTTTAATTGACCAATTTATTTAGTTAATTGGCATCTTTGTCCAAATAACTATGATCTTGACTTTTTTAGGGTCAAACAAAAATACATTGTTCAACAAACATAACTGTTCACAAACATAAATTGTCACTGGTCAGAAACACATTGTTCAACAAAACACAACTGTTCAAAAACACTAGCATACACAAACAATAATATTCAACACACAAATATATCCGTTCAACAAAAACATACTATTCAACACACAAATATTACAATAGACAGAATGACAAATCTTTTGAAAATTTGTTACTACTTCATAACCATACTTTTGTTCAACAAAAGCATAAATGTCTTCCAACAAACATAACATTCCTTACAAATTAAAACAAACATATTGTTCACCAAACATAATGTTTCTAACCAACATATTGTTCACCAAACACATATTACATCATTCACAAATAGAAAAATACATAAACATATTGTTTCATCACTAGAATAAAAAAGTTGTTACTTAAGAACCCTCTGATGCACATTATAAGGATGAGTCAAAAGCCTTATCACTAGAAAAAAAATATTCATTTGATATATCCACGGATGCTTAATAGGTGTCTCATATTGCAACAGTTGCAGTACTAACTCAACAATCTGCATAAATTAATCCAGATATATAAAATAAAGAAAAAAAAGGTATTGCATAGATCCTATAAACTATTGCATATATCTTGTAAAACTATTGCATAGATCGGGCGATTGAAGGAGGGAAAAGTGGCACGGTAGAGGATAAGGAGTCTCTATACGGAGACGGAGGAGGATCGGAGCATCGTCACCATGGATTCTTAATCGATCGACAGATCGAGGCGAGAGAGAAAGAGAGAGAGAGAGAGATGATCCGTCAGAGATGAGGCCGCCAAAGAAGAGGTCGGAGAAGAGAAACACTCTCAATAAGAGAGATTGATTGTCTGATCTGACGGAAAGAACAGAGGAGAGGAGAGAGAGAGATCGGAAGTTTATTGGGAAACTTCTTATAGAGGAAGGTTGGAGGAATCGGATAAAATTCGTTAGAAGTGGACCAACATCGTTATGGGTAAAAACTGGGTACAAGAGATTGGGTATAGAAACCTTCTCTATAAAAATAGCTAGAGATGAGTCACGCTCGTTCCAGATCCTAATTTTATGTTACATGCGGGAGAACATGTGGCTTCTTCTCCAACACTCGAATTGTTTGATATATTCTGCCACATGTATTTAAAAATGGCAAGCGCAATAGAAGATCCTTCATATCCAGCTTTTCCGTCCTTAAACACACATGGCTACACAGTAATGAACATAGAAATCCTCCCCAACATTATTCGTAATATCGCAATATACACATCAAGCATAAAGCATAATGAAGGAATTATAAAGGAATACGATTTGACTAATACATCGTAATTTGGTCACATCATGTCACAACACGTGATAAACTTTTTTTTTGTTTAACAAAATGCTGTAACATGACATGACTAAAATGATAATGTATAATCACATCACACAAACAATTATATTTAATTATTTTCGGTTATAATTTAGTTCATAAAAATATAAAAAATACTAAAAAATTAGAAATTGTTGAAAAATAAATAAAAAATAAAAAATATTGAAAAAATTAGTAACGTAGCGTGTCATTTTCGATCGAAGGAGGTATATCATATGAATAGACACGTCACGAGACACGGAAGTCACCTCACGTGACCAACATGGGGAACGTGATGTACCCGTGCCCATGACATAACGGAATTGATAACGGCATAACTAATTTTCTTCACTAATTAAATATTAGATTATATCTTAGTATAAAAATAATATTAATACTTATCTCCTGCATGTAAAATGCGTCTAATAATTTTGTTTCCGATATTAAAACCCTTGGCCGGTTTATTTCTTCTTTAATTTTGTGGGACTAACACAGCATGTCAGGCAGCATTTAGTATGAAGGAGTAAGGCAGTTAAGCATCGCTATCAGAAATTCTAAATAAGTCTAAGCAGTTTAAAATTTACCTACCCAGCCCACTCACTAGTTATCACAAATTAATTTCCCATTAAAAATTGCAATTAGTTTTCAAACAATTTCTAGAACTCAAATTGTCAATTCATCTAAATGGGGCAATCTGCCTAACTTAGCTGTCAATTTCTTATTAAGATTTTGCTTTATTTTATTCAATTGCCTTTAATTTGTAGGTCAACAAACAGTAGCTTAGTCACAGACAATGCCAATGCTAATCACCACCTAAGTGGAATGTGGGTTTGTTGTGGTGCTTTCTGTGTAACCATTCATGGTGTTTATTACTAAATGCCATATGGATTGGAATACAACTTAAAATACAGATTCGGATATAAATAGTCTTGAATACGGATACGAACCGGTATTAAATGAAGATAGGAATATAACAATAAAATTTTAAATTTTAAAAAACTGCTCTATTGCAGTATCATATAAAATTTAGGTAATTAATATTGCATTTATTTGGTGATATTTTGTTTTCCTATAAATATATACGCTTTTATTTAGTACAAATATCTATAATCTCACATTGTACCTATAATCTACATAGTACAAATATCATTCTTATGAAAGAAAAAAAAAATTAGTCATATATGTTTTACCATTAATGGGATAACTTAAACATTTCTACCATATGAATTTATGAATCTTGATACATTACAAACTACTATGAGTGAGTCTATGGTACTATGCATAGCACAGATTGGTCCATACTACGGATCAATATTTTCGTTTTCAAAATTCTAACGGTCGATCCAAACCGTTCAACATAATTTCCATATGATAATATACCTGTGGGCTAAATTTTTTATTTTTTAAAATTTTTTTACTATTTTTTTAAATAGATAGAAAATCACTGTTTTTGGATGGTCCAGAATTTTTAGATCAAGTGATTTTCTACCTATCTTAAAATATATTAAAAAAAATTCAAAAATACAGATTGTGCAAATTTTAAAATACATTCGACGCATAAGCTCCAAGAACATATCTATAAACTTCTTCTTTTTATATGATTTAAATGTAAAGCCAATTATCAAATATTCAATTATTAGCAAATTATATAGAGTGAGGCTATGGTACTATGCATAGCACGGATTTATCCATACTACATAGTAATATTTTTATTTTTAAAATTCTAACAGTCGATCCGAACTATTTAACATGATTTTTATATGAATATGTACTTGTGGACTAAATTTTACATTTTTTATGATTTTTTTACTATTTTTTAAGATAGGTAGAAAATCACTATTTTTTATATCTATTTAAATAAAATCTTGTAAAATTTGTAGTAAAAATAAAATGCTGCAAATTGCTAAATAAAATAGTAATGATTTACTCCATGATCTAAGAATGTGATGTCATTTTCATGCACTACCTGTATATATAGTTACTGCTCTAGTAACAAGCTTTACCATATAAAAAATGTTTGTCACTGCATCTAGGCGTAGCTTGCATGAAAAAAATGCTGGTTGCTTTTGATTTCGTTATTTTATCAATTTATATACTCCTTAGGCTTGCCAGACCTAAGTTGTATGGCATTTTTTTCATGATATATAAATTCGGAAGTACCAGTCAAAAGGATTGTGAGTGCTCAATGAGAAAGTTAATGCGCTACAAAATATCCAGGAGTAAAATCATATTTGTATATTTTTTTTTTCTGGATACGGATCGGATATTAAACGTATATATACGGATAGGATTGAATATGGAATATTTGTCGATATATACATAAATATTTTCATAATATATAAAATAAATGATATATATCTACTATTCAGATATCAGATATCTATATCAAATATTCGAAAATAAATTCGGATTCGGTCAGATAATATCCGACCCATTTTCACCCCTAAAAATATCACAAACTTATTATTTTATTTAGAGTAAAATTAGGGTATCAATTATAATTTTAATGCATTCATTTTTTAAACGCTTTTTTCTTCTTGATTCTATACAAAATTATTTAAAATTTTTGCATGTAGACACATCACTCGTTAGGTAGATAGACTTCAACGGTTCGAATTCGTCGTTTGAAGCAAATTCAATAGATTTTAGAGTTGAGTTCACAAAAGAGCTTGGTGAACATAAGAACACCCTAGTTCTATTTCAAAATTGGTGATTCAAATTATGAATTGGAACTATTAATCTTGTTTATTTTTACGAGAAATGCATCCATATTAACTTTTATGATTTTAAATTTAATTAATCATAGTCAACTAAATTTGTTACTTTTTTTAACTTCTTCATCTAGTATAAACTCCAAGAATCATAAAATTTACAGTGAAGCATCCTTCATAAGAAAAGAAAAGAATCAATATCAACAATTTAAATTTAATATTTAAATTATATTTTTTTAAACATAAATAAAATAATAAATTTGTGGCATCTTGTAGTACCAAAAACTTTAATATCCACTTCTGATGTCGTTTAGACTGATTTTTATTTATATATAGTAACAAATTTATCCAATGCATTAGTTCAAATTAGACAGTCAACATTAATAAAATACTGAAAGTGTTGTTTTAACTTTCAGATATATATTTATTTTGATTCTTTTATTCCGTAAAATATGTTAACCCAAAGTAACAGTAAGAGCATTTACATTCTAGTAACTCAAATGAGTTTTTAAAAAACTATTAACTAATTTTTAGAATTAAGATCTCTAAAGTTTCTAACTCTAATATCTCTGAAATTAATTTTAGAGTTTTTATTAAGCTTCGTCAGCAACAAATTAAAAAGATGAATAATTTGAGCCAATCATTTGACCAACATGGAGTTTATAAATAGTTTCTTAATAAGAGCATCTACATCCTAGCAACTCAAATGAGTTTCTAAATAACTGTTAACCACTTTTTAGAAATTAAGATCTCTAAAATTTCTAACTCTTACATTCCTGAAATTAATTTTAGAATTTCTATTAAGTCACGTCAGCAACAAATTAAAAAGAAGAAATAATTTGAGCCAATGATTTGATCAGCATGGAGTTTATAAACAGTTTATTAATAAGAAATTTTACTGCATAGTTTCTAAATTAAAAACTCTCCCACATCTCTAAAACTGGATTAGAAACTGCCACATCAGATTAGAAACTCTAATAGTACCATATATCTTCCTAATCTTGACGATCTTCACGATCTTCATAAAAAATCCATTAATAAACTCCATGTTCAATATTTATATTATAATCATGACGATCTTCATAAAAAAATCCATGTTCAATATTTATAATAAACTCCATGTTCAATATTTATATTATAATCTTGACGATCTTAATAAACTCCATGTTCAATATTTATAATAAACTTCATAAAAAAATCCATTAATAATTTTATAATCTTGACGATCTTCATAAAAAATTATTATAACTTTAAATTCAATATTTATATTATCCATGAGCATCTACGTCCCAGCAACTCAAATAAGTTTTTCTAAATAACTGTTAACCACGTTTTAGAAATTAAGGTCTCTAAAGTTTCTAACTTTTACATTCCTGAAATTAATTTTAGAGTTTCCATTAAGCCACGTCAGCAACAAATTAAAAAGGATAAATAATTTGAGCCAATCGTTTGGCCAATATGGAGTTTATAAACAGTTTCTTAATAAGAAATTTTAATGCATAGTTTCTAAATAAGAAACTCTCCCACATCCCTGAAACTGGATTAAAAACCGCCACATCAGATTAGAAACTCTAATAATATCAGAGATGTAGATGTTCTAAGAAATTTTACTGTATAGTTTTTAAATAAGAAACTCTCTCACATCTCTGAAACTGGATTAGAAACTGCCACATCAGGTTAAAAACTCTAATAATATCATAAATTTACACGCTCTAAAAATGAAGACTGGAAATGCCTGCCACAGAGAATCCCAATGTTTAGACTTTGGTTCCCGGGTCAATATCAATTGTCACTTTTTATCATAAATGAAGAAAGAAAGGAGAAAAATTGCCACTTTAGACCAATAGGAGTGGAAAACTTGGACCGGTTAAGTGATGTAGAATAAAACATGTGAGTGTAAAAACATGTAACAACACAAAAAGATATCTTCTCGAAGACTGGAACAATAGACTGCGTAAATAAGTTCAACGTTACCGGTCAAGCTTGCTCACATATTCCAATACCAACAATTATTTCTAACTACAGTCCGAACTAACTAACACCGGCTCAACTTTTGCACAAAGACCCCTCTATATTTGCCTAATTGTTTGCATATATAATGTGTGGTCACTATAATTTAAACTCAAATCCCCAAAACCACAAAATAAAATTCTATATACATTTATGGAGTGTTGAATTAGAGAAACGGAGTAGGTTTGATGCCCATCGGACCTACTTTTAGGTTCAACGAGCACGACGACCGTCCGATCTAATTAAGATATGTGCGCACAAATATTGAAACAAACACGCACGAATTTTAAAGCATTATGCACGAATCTTAAAGCAATCGACAGTGATTAAACCCATAGAACCAGATTAGGTCCGATGCCCATCGGACCTACTCTCAAGTGGTTGAATTATATACAAACTTTAAAAAAAAAAAATTCAGTTAAGTTTCTGTACATGGGTATATATGCAATAACTGAATACTTCTTGGGGTGGGATTGCATTAAAATGCAAATTGTAGTGGGCCATGGAATTAGTAACTATACCCATCAAGGTATGAAATGAAACAGATCATAAATAAAACATTTAATTGTTGCACTTTCTTTTCATTCCATCAACATTCATTTTTTTTACAAGTTACAAACCAACCAGAAACCATTTTTGGAGCCATGAAGAAATGGCCTCCTCTCCATCTACTTCCTCCTCTTCTCCTAACCTTCTTCTCTCTCTTCTCTATCTCTACATGTACAGACACCTTACCCCTCAATTCATCTCTCACTAGTAATGAAACCTTAGTTTCATCCGGCGGAGTCTTTACTCTCGGCTTCTTCCCCACTGGCAGTAACCAATACTTAGGCATATGGTATACAGAGATGGTGCAACAAACAATCGTTTGGGTTGCGAACCGAGACAACCCGATACCCGACTCCACCGGGGTTCTTTCCCTCAGCTCTACCGGATCGAATTTACAGCTCCAAATAACAAGCTCCAATAAGGTTCTCTGGTCTACAAGTATTTCATCTAATTTGGTAAATCCTGTTGCACAATTACTAGATGCTGGAAATTTTGTTTTGAAGGAGAATAACACAAACAACACTGTGTGGCAAAGTTTCGACCACCCGACTGATACGGTTTTGCCGGGTTTAAAAATTGGATTTGTATCCGGTCAATATAGAAATCTTGTTAGTTGGTCTGGCTCGGATGATCCTTCGTCTAGCAATTATACATTTAAAGTGGATCTATCCGGTTTCCCTGAATTCTTCCTTTGGAACGGGTTGCAACGGGTCTACCGAAATGGGCCCTGGAATGGGGTTCAATTTAGTGGTGAACCCGAAATGGAATCTGACAGCACATTTACATTTGATTATGTATCAGACCAAAATGAAACATACTACACGTATTATGCCAACGATTCATCGATCATGTCACGACTTGTGTTGAACCACTCTTCTATCCAACGGTATGTTTCCTCGGGTTCGAGTTGGACCCTGTATTGGACAATTCCAAGGGATCAATGTGACAGTTATGATCAATGTGGGCCATATGCGCTGTGTAGTACAAATACTTCAAATATACCGGATTGTGACTGCTTGACTGGGTTTGTGCCCAAATCTGAGAAAGACTGGGACCTACGAGACACATCAGCCGGGTGCATCAGACGGGTTGGGTTGAATTGTACTGGTGACGGGTTCATAACCATTAGTAATGCAAAGTTGCCCGATACGACAAATGCAACGGTGGATACTACAATTGGACTGGAGGAGTGTAGAAATAGGTGTTTGATGAATTGCTCCTGCACTGGTTATGCGAATTCTGATATATTAAATGGGGGCAGTGGTTGTGTGATCTGGGCAGGTCAGTTGGCTGATCTAAGGCAATTTAGTTCGGGCGGTCAGAATTTCTATTACCGGGTTGCCGGTTCTGAAGTTCCAGGTACTATTTATTTTTCCTTGATATTTCAGATTTGTTTATTGGAAAGGTTATTGGCTTAAATTGTAGACCTATACCCTAAAAGAGCCCACTCAACACAAAGTTAAAAGAGTATATTAGATTGACAAAAGCAACCAGTATATTGCTGTGTACCAGTACCTGTCATCACTAGAGGAGGATGCTATTTGTTTACCTGTCTTTTGAGAAAAGTTGAAAATTGTTGAATTTTATAAATTCTGAGGAGAAAAATATTTTGATTATTTTCTGTGTATTTTTACAAGGTTCCCTAAGTGCTATTTATTTTACAAAGGCTCTTATAGCCGTTTATTATACCGTTGGTATAATTTATGTTTTTGGTATGCTTTGGTACCTGTGTACCAATGTACCGTTTGTTATATTCCTAATTCTAGTAAAGTAGGAAAGTACATATTCTTTAACACTTGATAAAATCCTAGTCCTTTGATCTATGATGAGTAAATCTGAGATCTTCTATTATATTTCAATAAAAGTAATCAATTTTGTTGCTTCCTTGCTAAACAATTGAATTTTGTTCCTTTTTTTCATTTTCTTGTGGAGACAGTTACAAGCAGTACCAGTACCGGAACAAAGAAGAAGAAGAATAGTTCTGCCATGATTGCGCTAACTGTAGTGTTGGGTTTAATAATTTTGGCCTCTGTTGCGTACCTTATTCGACGAAAGTTGAGGAAAAATCATGGTAAGTAATTAAGTATCCAACGGTTTTAATTCGACGAAAGCTATCTCAGATTTTTACAGACTGACGGGCTCAAAATAAACATAACGACCTATAAATGTAAAATGGATAAATGACCGACTAAGATAAGGTTACTTCAATTCAGTACTACCACTGCCCACTAGCTTAAAAATACTGTCGTGCCGATCAGGGTTAACATGTACCCACACAAAATATGCCAAAGTAAAATGATGGTTTCTTGGGTCATTGGTCTCACTGGTACAAGGCACACATTGCCTGTAATGTACTGGTACATGGACTGATTGGGAGATATCAATATTTTATTCCTCCATAGTTAATATTGCTCGTTTTGTTTTCTTTTCTGACACTGTTGAAATGTCTCTCCAGAATTAAAAACTTTGTTATTTCTTTAATTCAGCAAACGTGTCTTATTTGCAAAGACAAAGACAGATTTCATTTGACTCAGTCCGGCCACTGGCACCGGCGCGGGATAAAGGTTTAGAAGATGGATCTAGTACTGATCATGGACATGATTTAAGTCTCCCACTATTTCATTCAAGTGTTATAGCTGCTGCTACAAATAATTTTGCTCTGGCAAATAAACTCGGGGAAGGTGGATTTGGCACAGTTTTCAAGGTATTGTCAAACAAAGTATTTTCATGAAAACCAACAAAAATTTAATGTTTATAATCAAAGGTCCTTTGTTGTAAATTAAACCATCTATTCTTGAAAACTATGATTCTTGGTAGTGTATAATACGAACTTTTTTTTTCAATATTTCCTGAAAAAAGGATGGTTTTTTTTAATAGTGGAACTGGTATTGTACCAATTATCATCAAATTTTTTTAATAAATAAAAATAAAAGGGGCTTTCTAGCAATTTGTCCTCATAAATTATATATTTGCTAAAACAGGGGGAGTTGGAAGGAGGAGAAATAGTAGCAGTAAAAAGACTAGCAAAATTCTCGACACAAGGTACTGACGAGTTCAAAAACGAAGTAATTTTAATCGCAAAACTTCAACACGTTAATTTGGTGCGATTGTTGGGGTGCTGTATTGAAGGAGAAGAAAGGATGTTAGTTTATGAATTCATGGAGAACAAAAGCTTGGATACATTTATCTTCAGTAAGTTTTCCTAATCTATACCCTCCAAAAGAATGTAATTTGCAAGCATGTGCAATTTTTTTACATACCTTTTCTTATCTATACTGTATGAAACAAACAGTAAAGCGTCACACTGATACTGGTACTGGTAAAGCATTTTTTTGTTTTCACACTTAAAAGCCCTTCAGCAATTTAAAAGTTTTCTCAGTTTACTGTGGTTTATGCATTAGTGTAACTTTTTTGTTTACAGGTTACAAATATTTGGGTTTTTTTCCTGTTTGGATATAATTATGCTTAATCAATAATTCTAACAGGTAAAGCAAAATCTTCTCAATTGAATTGGCTTAAGCGGTTTGAGATATTGAAAGGGGTTGCTCGAGGGGTTCTTTATCTCCATGAGGACTCAAGATTGAGAATCATTCATAGAGATTTGAAAGCCAGCAATGTGTTACTTGATGAAAATATGAACCCTAAAATATCCGATTTTGGCGTCGCCAGAATATTTGGTGGAGACGAAAAAAAATCATATACAAACCGGGTTGTTGGCACATAGTAAGTATAATATTCTTTTTAGTTAGTTAAAATTCAGAGGTTTCGATGCATGTTCGACATGGAAGTTTTCATATATTTTGAAAATTGTTTACTGATAAGTGAGCATATTGCAGTGGGTATATGTCACCAGAGTATGCAATGGATGGTGTTTTTTCAGTGAAGTCCGATGTTTTCAGCTTTGGCGTTTTACTCCTAGAGGTTATTAATGGAAAGAAAAATCGGGGAATTTTTAGTGTAGAGCCCTTGCTAAATCTCCTTAGCTATGTAAGCTATTACTTCTCATTTTATCACTTTTTTCTGTTCACTAATAATACAAGTTTAATTATTATTTTGAATACAATTTTCCAGTCTTGGACCTTATGGAAAGATGGCAAGGCATTAGAACTACTGGACAGCTCCATTTCTGGAAGCTCGAACGACAATTTACAGATCATCAGATGCGTCCAGGTGGGCCTTCTATGTGTTCAAGACAGACCAGAGGATAGGCCCCACATGTCAGAGGCTATACTGATGCTAAACAGCCCGAATGCTAATATACCGCAACCAAAACAGCCAGGTTATTTTAGTGACAGAGTTGTTAGCGACATGGAATCATCGTCGAGTTGCACAGTTTTTGATACAACGGTTACTATTGTAGAACCAAGATAGCTTGTGTTTTCTGTATTTTGATATTTTCTTCTTCTTTGATTTTGTATAGAAATTTTGTCTCTATAGATAGAAAGTTCTCTTATGAAAAATACAGCAGACAAATGATCTGGTAAATTAGAAATTATAGAATTCTGAAGGTATAATAGTGTAATGTGCTAAATTAAAAATTAGTATCTCTCTTGCTGCTTCCCTCTTCCATTTGTGGTGTACCGCATGTACCTGAGTTGATCCCAACCGAGCGATTTTAGTTCTGGAATGATCTGTACAAACAATTTTGTTCTTACAGGTTTTTTTACTTTTTTCTTTTTTCAAGTATACCATTTCAATGTCATTTTCTCAAATTACATAAACAAGATGGAAATCAAATGATATGCTAATTAGAAATTGTAGAAGTCTGAAGGTACAATGGTGTAATTGTGCTAAATCTTTTTAGTGCGATTAAATAAAGCATTTCACAGCCTTTGATCTATTAACTAAAATGCAATCTAAAATGCAATGTTTTTTTTTTATGAGAGATCATAGATTCAAAATTCGAATAGAAATTTTTTATAAATATTTAAAGATAAAACATTTGTCTTCCATTTTTATTTAAAAAAATAATTAAATAATTATACATGAATTTTTACCTTAAATGGAGAATCGGTATCAAACTTTCCTAAAAAAAAATATCTGAGCAATCCATTCTGATCAAACCAAGAAAAATGAATAATAAAATACTAATAGAATTTCTCTTCTATAAAGCAAAATCTTGAACAAAAATCTTAGGCGAGCTAAGTCCATGTCACCAAAGTAGGCCAATAACTTTGTGCACTACTTTAAGCCACAAAACGATCATACAAAGTGTGAACACCACAATTCCAACTTCAGCTGCTCCAGATTTCTTGTGGTACGACGAAATGTGTAGCGGGTCATGCTCCAATGATGACATGCTTATATATGTATTTTCTGTTTTGAGAAGTTTGTATTAACAAGTCAAATGTCTAATATTCACAAGAGATTTCTATCCGGATTTCAAACATGTGACATTTTACACGGAGTTTATTTATTTTTTTACTAATAGATCAAAGATTGATTCTTAAATCTTAAGTATATCTGTCTTCAATAAAATAAGTTAGAGTTCACATATATTAATTTCTATCAAGAAGTGGGCGAATGGCCGATGTTTGGGCACTATGGAAAGAGCGGAATCGGAGGCTCTTCACAAATAAACATATGCTTGTGCATCACATTATAGATGGCGCGGTAATGGACATCTTGCACTGGATGGTTAACTAGGGTGAGCTACCAGCACAAACAGTGACAAATTAGAAATGGTCTAGCTGTTTAGACTATGTAATTTGTAATTATATTTACAGAGATGGTTTGTGCTAGTTTGTAGTCTACTGTAATTTTTATTGTAATTCTTGTAACTTTTGATCTTTTTATTATCAATATAATTGTTGGCAGTTCTCCGCCAACCTTCAAAAAAAAAAAAACTTAATTTCAAACATACTGTAAATGTCTAGTATTATACATTATGTACATATCATCAATATTGCGACTTTAATTTCCTTGAACAACCAAGCCTACATGTGATATATATATCTACAAGACTACAAAGAAAATCTTAAATAAGTCTACTAATTATATTTTTTTTAATGTTACATTACTTCTGTAAATAAGAAAAAAAAAAGTAGAATTATAGATTTCTATAGAAGTTATAGTAAAAATAACTTGAAAAAGTGTAAAAAATAACTCCATTACTTGAGTATATACATTAAATTAAAAGGTTTATATTCACTATATATTTGTGTCTCAAAATTAATTTATTTGAGATTTCAAAGTACAATACCAATTATATATGAGATGCAAATATGTGATATTTCAGCTCTCATGTATCAAGAACTGTCCAAATTAGAGTTTGAACTTATGATTTTATGATTTTCTAGCATTTTTCCATACAAATAAAATATGTTAAGTGTACACATAGACAGTCAAATTTTTTTTTTTTTGGAAAACAACCACTTAAATTGTGAATAAGTACAATTTTATTTGTGAATATCATCGCTCTAAAGTCTCTACTTTGTGATCATTCTTTTCTAAGTCTTAATCTTAAACTTAATATTGTTGATTATTTGATTTGAGTATAAGTACGTATATAATTTTCAACCTCTCTATGAATATTACTACTATATTTTTTTAATATTAATTTCAAATAGAGAACACATACTTATTTAAAACTATTTATTATTATTATTATTATTATTATAAAATAAAAATTAATTATATAAAATTTGTTCTTCATGAAATAGTACATTTTCTATAAAATAAATTAAACCATACAAAATAAAATATGAAAAAAAAATGAATCAAACATTTGATTATTTTTTAATATGTTATACAATTTTTTTTATTTCTAAATTAGATTATTATTAATTTTAAATAATCACACTATAAACATTCAAAGGCTGTTCGATTAATCCTTTTCCAAATTTAATATTATGAATGAAATTAACAATTTGGAGGTTAATTATCTCGGATTAAAAACATTAGGAGGATAATTGTTAACGATAAAAGTTCGGGATAGCTTTTGTCACATGTAAAATTCTCAGAAAATCTTGTGGCATTTACTTCGTTGTATTAATCAAACTTATTCTGATTCGACCGTTCCAGAGTCAAAAAGCCGCAAGGCCAGGTTGCACGTGGCTTACAGATCTTCTGTGGCATGAAAATGCAGCAACTCATCCAGTGAGATTTTCCCGTGTACTGAATTTATTTAGTACCGTGTTGTATTAATGTTTTGTCGTGCTTAGTCGTGTATATTAGATGTGTCGGTTTTGTCAGTGTTAACACTTAGTGGGTGCCGGTATGATATATTGGTATGATATATTGTTTGATTTAATTCGGGATAAACACTTCAACAAAAAAGAGTTTCAGCGACCAGTATGATATATTGTTTTGTCCGTATAGTGAAAGAACGTTATATAAGTTTCGAATTTCATTGGATACATATTTTGTGTGGATTTTTATATTATGGTTTGTATGACAGTGTCATTGTAACTTGTAAGCTGTAGTGTGTTCCAACATACCGTGATTGTATCCTTATATGTGTTGTGTTTAATTAAATCTTCTACCTCGATCTGTACACAACACGAGGACAAATATAACATGGCATGAATAACACATCTAGACACGACACATGCAAATAAGTTCTCATGTTGTATTGTGTCGTACCAATAGTTACACGTGCAGTGTTGTATTCGAGTCGTGCCGTGTTATGTCAAGTCATATAATATTTGATCTATGTGCGGTAATGATGAGGCGGCTACTTGCTTACTGAACTGTTCACCCACCAGGGACCAGATAGAGGAAATATTTGATTTGGTTCAACGCTGACATTTTTGACTGATAATTGGAATTTGGAAATGGCTTGTGATTTTGGTGTTAAAAAATCACATGCAATATGCAGTACCTAACTACCTATACATGTTATTTATTAAGGTAAATTTTGCTGGAGGTCACTAAACTTTGTCTTTTGTCACGAAAAATTAAGTGACCAATATAATTTTTCCATCCAAATTATAACGGAATATGCTCATTCCGTCCAAAATACTAACGGAAAAGTTATATTCCGTTAATATTTTGGATAGAAAAGTTATAGGGTGACTTGATTGGAACAAAATAAAAGTTCAGTGACTATGGAGAGACAAATCAAAGTTGAGTGACTAATTCGTGACAAAAGACAAAGTTAATTTAGTGACCTCCAGCGAAATTTACCCTATTTATTAACTCTAAAAATAAAACAGATTTTATTATTTTTCTTCCTTTTAAGTCAAAAAGTAATACAACAAGGACTTGCCTCTCCCTGTATTCACAGTTTCACACACATCATGGACCGAAGTCACAGGGGGCGAGAGTAAGCGTTGGAAGAAGAGGACCAAGTCTTTGAAAATTTTCATTTTATCCTTTTAAATTTTTTATTTTTATAAAAAAATATTACTAGTAACACTCTGATAAAATAAAATTACATAAAATTTATTCATCCAACCTTTGTAATCTCAAATTTTTGAACAAAATTTAATTTTTCCCATTTAGAAACGGAAAGTGTTTCTTCCATCGTGATATATACATTTGAGGACCGTTAGAATAGCAATTTTGTTATTTAGAATTACATTCTTTCAATATTTAATAAAATATTAAAATAGCGAAAGAAAAATGAAGAAAGAAAGACATTAAAAAAAAACATTTTCATTTCAGTATTATTCTATTTTTCATTGCTAAATACACTAATCACTATCCAATAGCATTATTTATTGCTCTTTTACCTACCATTTTTGTTGGAAAAACTAATAGACTCAAATTTAATCCCACGCAATGTAACTTGATATTTTTGTGTATAAATTTAATCCCAACACGCGTGCCGTAACTGTGCCGTTCTGTAACGGAGCCGGCTCCGCCGTGCCATTTTTCCCACTCTAGGGTAATGATATTGACAGAGCTTCATACAACGCATCATTAATAGAAACAAAATAAAATATATTTTATATATAACTGATGCGCTGCATGAAGTTAAATGAGCTCTGTCAATATCTTGACCAACTTACCGGGGCTCTACAATTGTAAGCGTTGTATCACAGACCGTGCAGCAAGATGATTCTATATCACTAGTGACCCTATCACTAAAAGCAGCAGGCTGCTTTGGTTGCGGTACAACCGCATCCCGGCTTTTTAGCATCAACACAACTTCTGACATGTGGGGCCTATCATCAGGTCTATCTTGTACACACAGAAGACCTACTTGAACACATCTCACTATCTCTTCCCTATGGTGGTTTGATTTTTCTGAAATGGAGGTATCCAGTAGCTCGAAAGCCTTTCCATCCTTCCATAGTGTCCAAGCCTGAATTAATGCATCATTATATATTTTCAAACTTGCTATTAATTAGGAAGTACAAATAAAGACAGAGTAGTTTTGGCTTCATGCAGCGCATAAATGATATGCAGTGTTGTTTTGAATCTATTGTATGTGCGCTGCATAAAGCCAAAACTGCAGCTGTCAATATCTTTACCCGAAATAAAGATAATACTTACATAATTAAGGAGGTTCAAAGAAGGCTCTACATCGAAAGTTCTTCGATTTTTCTTTCCACTAATAATCTCAAGGACTAAAACACCAAAACTGAAAACATCCGACTTTACTGAGAAAATGCCATGCATCGCATACTCTGGAGCCATATAACCACTGCAAAATAATTATTCATTAATTATAAAGATCACCAACCTTCACTACAAGCACTAAAATGAATGAAACAAAATGAAAATGTAAAGGTAATTAATTACACTTACTAGGTACCAACTACTCTATTGGTATGCGATTTCATTTCATCTGTGCTGAATATTCTGGCAAGACCAAAATCAGAGATTTTTGGGTTCATGTTTTCATCAAGCAGTACATTACTGGCTTTCAGATCTCTATGAATAATTCGCAATCTAGAATCTTGGTGGAGATAAAGAACTCCCCTTGCAATCCCTTTTATTATCCCAAACCGCTTCTGCCAATCTAATCCACAAGATTTTGCTTTATCTGTTCATAAAAAGCAACATAAATTTGGGTATTGGATTTATACCAATTATAACCTCAGTTTTGTAAGTGTCTGTGTCTATAAAATGAATTAAAGAAAAAGAAAAAAAATTACCAAAGATAAAAGTATCCAAGCTTTTATTCTCCATGTATTCATAAATGAGCATCATTTCTTCACCTTCAACACAGCACCCCAACAAACGCACCAAATTGATGTGTTGAAGTTTTGCAATTAAAATAACTTCATTTTTGAATTCATCAAGGCCTTGTGTGGATAAGTTCCCAAGCCTTTTTACGGCTATTTTCTCTCCTCCTTCCAATTCCCCCTATTATTTCAAAATATAACAATTCAGAGATGATATATATGTTTGTACACCCTTTTGCGATTTATGCTGTAATTTCCTTGTTAGAAGTATTCTAACTCTAGGGGTTTAGTTTTCAAGGAAAGATCGAAAGAAAAAAATAAAGAAAAATAAATAAACTTTAATGAAAAAACTACAGAGTACCTTGAAAACTGTACCAAAGCCACCTTCACCAAGCTTTTGTGATGGAGAAAAGTTATATGTAGCAGCAGATATGATACTTGCATCGTACATTGGGAGACTCGAAAGATTTCCTTTGCTTCTAGATCCCTCATTTATAACTTCACCTCGATCCAGTGCCAATGACCGTATCGATTCCATTGAGGTTTGTCTGTGTCCTGGCCAATCAGCAAAAGTTTCTAAATCAGAATAAAAGGTTGCTTTGTGAAATATCTTATTCAGGGAAAATTATGAAAGAGCTAAGCATAGGTGGTCCTTATTTTATTTTTTTGTTTCATTGATTTATAGGCATATTTATTTTGGTTTGTAATATGAATTAAGTTAGATGAGAGATCATACAGAGGAAACCTGTATGCAAGGCTACCTGGACTGGCATTGTGCTTAAAAGTTCTGTCAGTATTGGTACATACTGGTAACAATTCTGACTGGTACACAAAATCTGAGATAAGATCTGTGACTAACTAGACTAGGTGATTTATCTATGTAGTAGGCAGCAAGTACTAACACTATGCCTAATTGTTTAATTGGACTGACTGGTACACTTAATATGAGACAGAAATTTTGGAACTATGTACCAGTAACTGTAACTGTATTGCTTTGGTCCACTATTGATATTTTCAAATATTTTGATAAACTTACTGGATTTTTTCCTTAGAATTCTTTGAATAATAACGTATCCAAAAGAGGCCAAAATTAGAAAACCCAAAATGACACATATCACAACTATGGCTACATTCTTCTCTTTCTTCTTCTCAGTTGTGTTGCTTGCATCTATTTCAAGAGAAGAAAAAGAATATTAAATAAAAAAAAATGGTTGCAGCTATTTCAACAATTTCTCTCAAGACCCCTTTTCTAATAAATAAAGCTCAATAAAAGAAATCAAGAAGGGTAAATCATTTAATACCAGGTATTTCCGAACCCGCAACACGGTAATACAAAGTCTGGCCACCACCACTAAATTGTCTCATATCAACCAAATCACCCATCCACATCATACAGCCACTTCCCCCATTTAATACATCCGAATTTGAATAGCCGGTACACGAGCAATTCATCAAACACCTTTCCTTGCACTCCTCCAATCCTATTGAACTATCAAAGGTCACGTTTGTTGTTTCCGGCAATTTCACGTTGCTAATGCTTATAAACTCATCACTTGTGCAGTTCAACCCGATCCGTCTACTGCACCCGGCTGATGTGTCATGTAGCTGCCATAGTGTCTCGGATTCTGGTTCAAATCCAGTCAGGCATGCACAATCTGGGACATTTGACGAATTTACATTACACACACCATATGGCCCACATTGTGCGTAATTGTCACATTGGTCCCGGGGAAGTGACCAATAGAGGGTCCAGCCTGACCCGTCTGACACGTACCTTTGGAGATAAGACTGATTTAGCACAAGCCGCGATATTACCGAGGTATCATTAACATAAAATGTGTAATATGTTTCATTTGAGTTTGAAACAAACACAAAAGTTAACGTACTATCTGTTTGCATTTCAGGTTCGCCACTGAATTGACGGCCATTCCATGGTCCAGTCCGGTAGACTCGTTTTGATCCATCCCAAATGAAGTACTCTGGAAAACCGGCTGAATCCAGTTTAACTGTATAATTACCAGAAGCAGGATTATCTGAGGTAACCCAACTAGTTAGATTATGGGTTTGACCCTTTACCTTGCCAATTTTCAAACCCGCTAACACTGTATTGGTCGGATAGTCAAAACTTTGCCATGCTATATTTCCTGTGTTATTCTCCATTAACACCAAATTACCAGTATCCAGTAAATGTGCAACAGGGCTAACCATGTCGAATGAACTGGTAGACCAAAAGACCTTGGCAGAGCTGGTTTGGAGCTGTAAATTTGACCCATTAGTGCTGATAGATAAAACACCAGTTGAATCAGGAATTGGATTATCTCTATTTGCAACCCACACAATTGTTTGTTGTGTGATTTGTGTGTACCAGATGCCTAAGTACCGATAATTCAAGTTACCAGAGGTGAAGAAACCAAGAGTGAAGACCCCACCAGATGATACTAAGGTATCTCCTTGTGTCAGAGGAGCATCTATGGTTATAGAGTCTCTACATGTACAGCAAGAGAAGAGAAAGAAGCAGGTTAGATAAACAGGTAGCAGATTAAAAAATGGCTGTTTCTTCATGACTCCAAAATGGTTGTACACTTGGCAACCAATGTTTATAGACTGGACATGAAACAAAAAGAAATATAGGTTTTTTGGGAGAATTAATAAGCACAGATAAAATTATTTGTCAGGAACATGGAACCAAATTAAATTAAGTTGGGGTGCCAATAGCAAAATGTCATATCTTGTATTATGTATAGTGAGAATTGTTTGAACTTTCAACATTCAATTTTAGGGAAGTTTGTCAGCCAACTTTTGACTTTGTACCAAGTCCATGCTTCTAGAAGATATTATAATTACTCCCTCGTATCATGTTTTGATTTCACATTTGTTGTCTACTCTTATTTTGGACCCTTTTTAAGTGCTCCACTATATGGGGGTCCCATAGTAGTAGATTAATTTGGACTCTTACTTTTTGCTCATAGACTGGAAAATAAAAGCTCATATGGGGGTCCCATAGTAGGGACAGATATCCTCCCAGGTATCTGACTCAAGCAAATTGCAACGGCCGGCTCAAATTAATTCAAACTAAACTCAATCTGATGCCTATTGAGACTGTAGGGGATCTATTTTGAAATTCGTGCCATGTTAAATGAACCGTCCGATCATAATTTGCTTGAGTCAGGTAATCTGAGGTGATGTGAATTCCCATAATAGTAGATTAATTTGGACGGAATTAATCAACTACCACCCAAATTCATAAAGTAATTAAGAAATTTTGAAGAGAAAATTGGGTTTATGTTATGAACCGAAAATAATAATTTGTTAAAAGAAACTAGGAAATTTATGGGCTCATAATAAATAAGTTTTAAATGATAAAGAAAAGATGGATAATAATGAGATGTTCGGCCAGATTTAATTGTGAATTTCTTTGGGTATTTAACGCCGTCATCCGAATAACCCGAACAAATTAAAAGAAACCAATAAGTACTGTGAACTAACATTGTAAATATTTTTTTATTATTTAATACAAAATGTTGGTGACCATTGCTCAGCATAGTGACAAAATTCGCGTATAATTCACGTATAATTCGTTTTTTCGACGTTACTGAACCGAACTCCGAATAAAACGCAATAAAAATGTATAATACGTTTTATTTGCGAATAAAACGCGTATAAAACGCGTATAAAACGCGAGTTGACGAATTATTTGCAATAAAAATGCGAATTTTTTTTTACGGTTTTTTTGGGGTTTTTTTTTTTTTTTTGCTTCCTTGTTGTACCGATCATTTCCGAATTATACCCGAATTATATCCAAATTATGAATTTTTGACCTCGCCGAACCGAACCCAAACTATTAATTTGTCACTATGTTGCTCAGTACTTAAAAAAAAAAAAACAAGTATTGTGAACTAAACTTGAAACTGTTTTCTGAAACGAACTAAATGAATAAACTATGACACAGATTTTTCAAAAGATAAATTAAAAAGATAACTATTCTGCAAATAATCTGGGAAACAGACCAAAACCAAGACAACACCATTGCAAAATAAAAATAGAGAGAATTTCATGTATACCCATCAAAACTTTGATATTACGAATTTTCTCCTTGTAAAATTTATAATATTATGTTTACCCTTGTAAATTCCAACAACTTACTACTTTACCCAATTTATTGATTTTTTTTTCTATTAAAACTCATTATAAATTTATAAAAAAACTTATTTATAAATTCGAGGTTTTTTATAGCAGTTTCTATAACTGAAATCTGATACCGAGTATTCTGAAAATAAATTAACCAAAAGAAAAGCACAATGAATGACCATACAAAATAATTAAGTCTAAAATTATCTGATATGCTGAAACAACAACAACACAGTACACATGTCATGTCACACATAAACACAGCTGCTATAATAATTGAAAGGACAATTAAGTAGACTTGTAGCAACCGAGTCAAAGTCGTTGTAGGAGTTCTGATCTGATCTAATCTGATTTGCCGTTTCATAGACGATAGAAGCATGTGCCTCATTTATTATGGGGCTTGAGTAGGGGTGCAAACGGATCGGATAGTGTTAAACTCATATTCGTATCCGTTTTTATTTTGGGATATAGATACGAATCGGATATTTGATGAATACATATGAATACGAATTGAATATCAGATATCTGTAGATATACACATAAATATTTTCATAATTATATTAAATTATATGGTATATATCTACTATTCGGATACAGATAATTAAAATTTAAAACTATATCCGTATTCGTATCCACACGGATAATCGGATATTGGATATCTATATCAAATTTTCAGATATGGATCCGGATACAGTCAGATATTATCCGATCCGTTTGCACCCCTAGACTTGAGGATTGTCATTTGTCATATGGATTTAGAGTTCCATTAATTTCACTATTAGTGAATAACTTTAACGCATTCATTTTTTTCAGATTAATGCAACGAAAATTAAAATATCAATTAGAGATCAATAACGTACATTGATAGCAAATCAATTACATTAATAGAAGATCATTTAATATTAATTAGCGGATATAGCAAATCTTGTAATAAGAAAATGTTTGAATTGTCCTTTAAATTCTATAGTCTATATATATATAGACATCGTGTAATTAAGAGATTAAAATCATATCATAAATCAATAATTTTTTATTAGTTGGTTAAAATATGTATATTAGCAACAATGACTTAACTTTGACAATTTTAACAGTGCTTTCTTAAAATAAGTTAAAAGAAAATTTAAAATCAGAAAAAATAATTATTGGCATGTTGTAATTTGTCTTGTAATTTGGTCGTGTAGTAATTTTAATGTTATAAAATATTTTTTGATATTTTGTTAAATGTATATTTGATTATGAATTTTCCTGTAATTTAATGATTGGTAGAGCCTCAACAAATTAAATTCCATCAATTCTCATTTATATGATGTATAAATAAAGTACATAGTAGATTTTAATCTTCATCAATTTTCATATTTTTTTCATATGTATGATATGAGTAAGAGTCGTTCTGCGATAAAACATTTCAGCAAATTAAATTAGTTGAATCAAAAGCAATTACAGTCGTTGAATGCACAAATGATATAATTCTTACATGATGATAGTGACTCGCAACACATACGACAATATTGTACCCAACATGAAGATTCCCAAATCTGACTTACTATTCATTCTCCAACCGTCCATCTTCCCAACTACACACAATCAATCATCAATAGGGTAAAGAAATTAACCAAGCAGTTTTTGCGTCATGCAGCGCACTGAGTCATATTCAGCACGATATTTTGACTATATTGTCCGCTGTATGTATCAAAAATTGCTAAGTCCGCAGCGCAGCGCAAATGTGTGAATGCACAAACCAATTTCTTCTACAACTACAACTAATTGTCGTCCAAGTAAAGAAAAATGAAAGAGACTGATGAAGTTTTCATACAAACATAGGTGGTGTTTTGCACTTAGGCACCTTGCAATTTCCATAATTGCCTCCACCTAGCACAGACACAATTTTTGTTTGCATTTATTGATCCCTTAAAGGCTATGCTCCTATGTTACTTCCTCACATGATTAGTTAACCATGTAATAAGAGAAGTATAGCTTTCTGTGAAATAACATTTTTATGGTCAAGAGCACACATACAATTACAAAATAGATGACAAAATAAATTCGAAGTTCTTGAAGGGTATACATGAAATTCCCCCCAGAGGGAAAAAAAAAAAAAAGAACTGGTAAAGTTTTCCATATAAATTACAATTCATACCCCCACCTCAACCCCCAACTGTGCTGAACAGAGAGGGTGGTATTTTGCACTTAGGCACCTTGCAGCTTCCATAATTGTCTCCCGCGTAGAAGAGACATTATTGTTGTTCGCATTTATTGATCTCTTAAAGGCTATGCTTCTATGTTGCTTCCTCACATGATTAACCATGAATGAAGATAAGTTTTTTCTTTGCAGATACTAGAGATGAGGTTAAAGATTGTGATGTATAGCTTTCAGTAAAGTAACATTTTTGTAGTCCAGAGCACTAAACTAAGCATCCATAAAAAATCCATAAAATTCCAAAATAGATGACAAAATATATAAGAGGAGATTGATAAAAACAAAGAGGAGCTTCACTGGCAAAGTTCAAATTGGTAGCTTACAATACTTTTGAAGCCATGAAAAAATGGTTACTTGCTCATCTACTTCCTTCTCTCATAACCTTATTCTCTCTCTCCTCTCTCTCTCTATCAAGAGACACCATAACCATAGACTCTCCTCTGGCATATCCAGATACCTTAGTTTCATCTCGCAGTGTATTCACACTCGGCTTTTTTACAACTACCAACTCGAGTCGTTGGTACTTGGGCATCTGGTACACTAAAATTGCACCACAGACGGTTGTGTGGGTTGCGAATCGAGATGATCCGATGCCCGATTCGACCGGTGTTCTATCCGTCAACACTAATGCGTCGAATTTGCAACTCCAAACCCGCTCTGCCAAGGTCTTTTGGTCTGTAAGTGTAAATTCATCCAACATAGTTAGTCCTATTGCACAAATATTAAATACAGGAAATTTTGTATTGGTGGAGAAAAACACAAGCAACATAGCATGGCAAAGTTTTGACTACATTACTGATACTTTGTTACCGGGTATGAGATGCGGGTGGATAGCAGGTCGATATAATTTAATGAAAAGTTCGACTAGTTCAAATGATCCTTCAACGAGCAACCATTTTATAACCACAATGGTTCTGACCGGGTGGCCTGAATTCTTCATTTGGGATGGGTCGAAACGGGTCTACCGCACTGGGCCATGGAACGGGATCCAATTTAGCGGTGAACCCCAGATGAAAACAAATGGGCAGTTCACTTTTGAATATTTTTCAAACCAGTATGAAACATATTATTCATTTTACATTAATGAGACCGCCTTCATGTCAAGACTTGTGCTGAACCAGTCTTTACTCCAAAGGTATGTGTCAGTCGGGTCAGGTTGGACCCTTTATTGGTCACTTCCTCGGGACCAGTGTGACATGTATGCACAATGTGGGCCCAATGGCGTGTGTAATTCGGATTCTTCAAATTCACCGGACTGTACTTGCTTAACCGGGTTTGAACCCAAATCCGTGAAAAACTGGAATCTACATGACACAACAGCCGGGTGCATTAGACGGGTAGGGTTGAATTGTACTGGTGATGGGTTCATAACCATTAATGATGTGAAGTTGCCTGACTCAACAAATGTGACTGTATATAGTACAATTGGATTGACCGAATGCAGTAAAATGTGTTTGATGAATTGCTCGTGTACCGCATACTCAAATTCAAACATGTCGAATGGGGGCAGTGGGTGTGCTATGTGGACCGGTGATTTGGTTGATATGAGAAAGTTTAATGGTGGCGGTTGGACTCTCTATTATCGGGTTGCGGCTTCTGAGATACCTGGTAAACATCCCTCCTTTCTATTATCGGGTTGCGGGTTGCAGGTTCTGAGATACCAATATATAGGTATCAGACTATCAGTACAGGTCATCAAAAGATGATGCTGCTGTTATTTTCTCGGGGAAAAAATAGGGACCGAGCAAAATAAGTTTTCTATTTTCTGGTACAGCACTTATTGTGTTTTGCTTATTGCTGACACAGCTACAAGCACTGCAACTACGAAGAAGAATACTTTCAATACAGCTGTAATTGTAACATGCGTGATCTTGGGTTTGCTAATTTTGGCATTAGCTGCATACATTATTCAGAAGAATGTGACAAAAAATCATGGTATGTTTCTCCATTTTTTGAATTTTCAGTAGTATATTGAACTTCAATAAATAAATTAGATTACTCACTGTTGCCCATATTATAGTTCTCCTCGTATTAGTATTTTTCGAGTAGTACTCATACGAGTGAGGCTACGCTACTATGCATAGTACGAATTGGTCCGTACTATGTACCAATATCTCCTTTTTTGAAGTCCAAACAGTCATCTAAACCGTTCAACATGATCTCTATATGAAAATGTACTTGTAGATCAAATTTTACATTTTTTTTTACAATTTTTCCACTATTTTGTTTAGATAGGTATAAAATCCCTATTTTTCTACCTATCTAAAAAAATAGTAAAAAAATTTAAAAAATGCAAAATTTAGTTTGAAATTACATTTTCATATGGAGATCATATTGAACAGTTCAAATCAACTATTCGAACTTTGATAATGAAAATTTGGATCCATAGTACGGACCAATCTGCGCTATACATAGTACCATAGCCTCACACATACTCGTATTACTATTTCTTTGTCATTACTTACTATAAGTTTTATATTATTTAGAAAACTCTTCACATTCACAAAGACTGAGACAAACATCAGAAGAATTGGCACGGCCATTTGCAACAGCTGGTACTAAAGTTCTCGAAGAAAGCTCTAGTAGAGGAAAGGTTTCAAGTCTCCCAATATTTGATGCTAGTGTTATATTGGCGGCTACTAACAACTTTGCTCTTTCAAATAAACTCGGTGAAGGCGGCTTTGGCACAGTGTACAAAGTAATTTTCCAATTTTCCCTTCCTATTGTTTCTTTCAATAAGTTATATATCGTTAGTAAATGGTTCATTGATGTACTTCTGAAGCATACATAAGCGTATATCTAAATGTCATTGTGTATGGATCAAAATAAGAGAAATAACCATTTGCCTTCAAAAACTGACTAATTAGAACACTGACATTTTTCTTAAATAGGCTACATATTTTTTAACTTTATAATAAAGAGTAAAATAACTACTTCATAAATTTAAAAATAAAATTTTAATAGAAAAGGCAATAAAATGAGTATATTTGTGAGTTTTATAAATTGAGAAAGATAAATATGATATTATGAATTTCAAAGGGGGGATACGTAATTTTGAAGTTTTTGAGGGGTATTCATGAAATTTTTCCTAGAAAGTAAATCATAAATTAGCATTAAACTATTTCAAATGCTGTTTAAAATTTTGGTAAGATGCTACCAGTACCATTACTTACCATCATGGTTTGTACCTCTACTCGCTATCACGAAGAATGCAATAAACTGGATTAGCATTGCCAAATCACCTTTTTGTCTAGGTACAAACCATCTATTTATTTAATAGAGCAGTTTAATATGTCCTTAAATGGTTATATTCTATAAAACAGGGGGAACTGAATGGAGGGGAGAGAATAGCGGTTAAAAGGCTAGCAAATTTCTCGACACAAGGGCTCGACGAATTAAAAAATGAAGTCCTTTTGATTGCAGAGCTTCAACACATTAATTTGGTTTGTTTGTTGGGGTGCTGCATTGAAGGAGAAGAGCTGATGCTAATTTATGAATACATGGAAAATAGAAGCTTGGATACCATTCTCTTTGGTAAGTTCTTTACCAGTAGAAATTACACAAAGTTGATTCACAGATGGCAGTATCAGAAATGTCATAAATTCTAATAACATAGTAGTGAAGATAAGCATACTTACAAAGGTCTTGACTCTTGACAGTTTCATTCTCAATTTTTTCTTGTTTTTATTGATCAGAATTTGAATTTATTCCTTAATTCAATAATACAGATAAAGCAAATGCTTCTCAATTGGACTGGCAGAAGCGGTTTGAAATAATAAAGGGGGTTGCCCGGGGGGTTCTTTATCTCCACCAAGATTCCAGATTGAGAATTATTCATAGAGATTTGAAAGCCAGCAATGTATTACTGGACAAAAATATGAATCCTAAAATCTCTGATTTTGGTCTTGCCAGAATATTTTGTGCAGATGATAAGAAATGGCAAACAAATAGGGTTGTTGGTACATAGTAAGTGTAATCATACTTTCTTACTTGTTATATACATCTTATCTGTAGTTAAATTCAAAAAAAAAAATGTTCTTAATTTATAAAGCTTGAAAATTTTGGGGTTAATTTCAGAAATTTGTGTTATAAATGGCTACAATGCAGTGGATATATGTCTCCGGAGTATGCAATGGATGGTATTTTTTCAGTGAAGTCCGACGTTTTCAGTTACGGTGTTTTAGTCCTCGAGATTGTTAGCGGAAAGAAAAGCCGCGGGATATTCGGTACCGAATCCATGTTAAACCTCCTCAGTTATGTAAGTATTTTTTTCAATTTTTTTTTCTTAAATTAGCATTTTATGATGAATTTGAAAAAAAGAAGGTACCATTGAGAATAAAGAAGATTTTTGTAAAAAAGCCGTTAGAGTTATATTAGGAAGATTAATAGCAACACAATAACGGTAACAAGGAGTAGTTTTATAAATAGAGGAGTTGAGTATGTAAGAATATAACAAATGCAATAAAGCAACTTTTCTTATTCTCTTAAAATTCACAATAAAGCAATTTTTATTATTCTCTTAAAATTCAATAAGTACCAATATTTTCAGGCTTGGAAATTGTGGAAAGATGGCAAGGCCTTGGAGCTGCTAGATACCGCCATATTTGTGAATTCAAACAATGACTCAGAGATCATGAGATGCATCCATGTGGGGCTTCTGTGTGTGCAAGACCAGCCAGCTGATAGGCCACACATGTCAGAAGCTATATTGATGCTAAACAGCCTCGATGCTTTACCACAACCGAAACAGCCTGGTTATTTCATCAATAGCTTTTCGGGTCACGTGGAATTGGCGGGTTACATGGAATCATCATCAAGTTGTACTGCACATGATACAACTATTACAATTGTAGAACCGCGCTGATAAATAACTAACCTATATATTTTGCATACCCTGTTTTAATTTGCTGTCTGTAAAGATATAGTATTTCTCAGATCTAATTAGTGTGTTATGTGAAGCTATTCCGGCTTGATCTTTGCACAAGTCAAACGCATTGTAGTAGAGTTTAAAGGATTGTGTGACGAGATTTTTAAGTTTCTACTACAGTATTTTTTGTGTAAGTTATCAAACCAGCTTCTACCATCTTATCATTTCTGTACAGCTGAGATTGAAACGTAAAATGCGTAATGTATGACAGCTGAGATTAGAACCCAAGTTTCTCAGACCACAAAATAAAATTCTAACTATTAGTCTACAAGCACACATTTAGTGGTTTATGAAGTGATTGAACTATATAAAAAAAACTTTAAAGAACATAATATTCAATTAAATTTCAATATACTTAATTAAAAAATTTAAAACAATTAGAGTGACTAAGCACCCTTTGGCCTATATGAAGATCTGCCCCTGGCTGGCGCTCCTGCTAAGTGATATTATCAAGTGCCAGACAGGCAACCTGAATACATCGTCAAAACCATTATCAGTCATACCAGTATTGGTTATCAGTCAAACCTGAATACATCGCCATACAGGTTGTCTATTTTGCTGGTACCAGCCAGTCAGGTCAGTTATTTGCATTTTAAATCCCAGCACAAATTCAGCACATACTATAGCCTCAGTGATTTCAAGAACAACAGTTGAGTTCAGTGTCTCAGCAATTTATAGCCTCTATAACCAATTGCTCAGTTTCATTCTAATTACTAGCAATAAGAAATTGATTTAAGAAAGTTTAATAGCTCCAGTTATTAATCTGACCGGTCTGGCCCACCTGTCATTATTTATTTTGGGTCAGAATCAAGAAATTCAGATGGTAAAAATATCTATTAAAATAAATTCAATTAAAATTGTATTATTCATATTTATGATATTATCGTTGTTAAGCATATTTCATCTTTATCTTCCGCACGAAATTGTTATCAAAATAATTTAAAACTGTCATTCCTTATAATATAACTATAGAAACGAAACTATCAATAAATAGGTAATAACAATTAATTATTTTTTAATTTAGAATAATTATATTCATCCCCGCACTCTTTTCCCCGCAGTTACAGTAGAGGAAAGTTATACTATGGTCCTCACTAATTATATGGTCCTCCTTTCTTAGTCCATTTGTCCCCGCGTCAACCTTCACAGATATAAATACTTGAAAATAACAAATTTATATTTGCAAAGTAAAATATTAATACTTGCATGCGTAACTTGATATGATGATCCCCTTTTCTAGTCCCTCAATGGTCCCGCGTCAACCTTCCTCTAATAAAGTAATGGAGACCTCGTATCCCCGCATCAACCTTTTAATACCGAAAATAGTTGACCTCATACGTATAAATACTTCGGTGCATAGAATTTAATATTTGCAAAATAAGATATTAATACTTTGATGTGTATCTTAATATGATCAAATTGGGTTCTTCCAGCTTAAATTGGGTTGTAATTTATGTTCTTCTTATTTTATTTCTTTTATTTTGCCATGGTTATGAGAAACTAAACTTCTCATCTTACTTGAATTATTAATTATGTTTTAATATATGTTTATGTTTTGTTTATGATGATTTGAGTTTCCTTTTATATTTTAAATTCATTTTTATTACGTCCTTGCATACATAGTTCTGTCTATTATATGCCAATGACCCTCCACATATCAATAGGTGTTTAGTCATTGCATCCTGGTGTGAGTAGGATAATGCATGTAACTACTATAGGTACTTCGGCTAACGAGGCTTGGTAGTGGTCCACAGACTAGGGTTAGAACCCAGTGGGCTCCCTTGGCATGATAGCATAAATTGTATATTTAGATTATATTAGAAAGCACTTCGATTAGGTAGGTCTTTGGGATATTTCAACTATGGGGTAGTATAGGGAAAAAAAATTAATTGCGTACCTAAAATATTTCAGTCTTTGTAGCCCAAAAGCCGATCGCAAGATCGAAAAACCTTTCAAATCACATAAACAGACACCCAGCACGCCTTGCAGGTAGTGACAGTGACGCATGCGAGGTAGCTGTGGGACAATCTAGGCCGCATGTGACAGTGACAGTGCCGCATGCGACATAGAGAGACATTGAAATTTATATTTTGCATAATTAAGAAGGACAAAATCCGAACCCTAGAGGCTCTCTATCTACTGTTTAACCTTAATATTGATTGCAATTAGCGTCACCGCATCAAACTTTTATAAAACCTGATAACCTAAACTAGTGAAAATTGTTTAAAATCTAATACAATATCCATGTGGATCGGCACCCCAATCATACTACACGGTAGGATCATGCGCTTGTGATCTGAACGTAAGTAGAAATTAAAGTTTATAAATATTTAAAAGTAGTAGTTCACTTTGGACTCATCACGGTTCCCCATGTTAGTTATGGAAGTTATGTGCGGAAACAGTGTGGAGACAGTTATCAACGTCCTTTAATTTAACCCTCGAGATAATTAAAATGGATATAATTTAAATATAATACACTAGTGAATAAAAAATTAAGATTTTAACAAATATATCAAATGAAAATTTTTATAGTTTTCACACTAATTTTACAACAGTTTCATTCCCCCTGTTCTCAACTCTGACAAGGCCCAATTGCGACAGGCCCGGCCCATCCTCCTCTTCTCTTCTCTTGTCTTATTGATCAATAAATGAATGTTCTAAAAGGCTACTCCCAAATCAGCATTCATTCATTGCTAAAACAATAATAAATAGATGCAAGTCTTTTTTACTATCATAGTTTAATATTTTCTAAAGAAATAGTTACATAAAAAATAACATGAAATAAAAATAATTGAACTTTTTTCTTTCTAGTTCACAAAATGAAATTTCCTATTATATTTATGATTATAAATGTATGCTTAGTAAGATCTTTTTGTCTTTTTAGAACAACAGTATATTATTTTTTTTAACAAGACAGCGATGATTTGGAGAGATTCCATTATTTAAAAAGTTATATATTATTTGTTGTTGTAATTGGAAAATTACATATTAATATTTATCATAGTTGGTCGTTCAAAATAATCGACAATATTACTTGTCGTTGAAAATTATAATAAAAATAAAAATATCAAGTAATATGCTAAATTAAAATGAAATATTGTGAAGTAATATGACCAATAAAAAGTAAAATAGAAATAAATTATTTTTTATTGTTTTAGACCGTATATTAATTTGCTTACAACTAATTTATTTTGATAAAAAAAATTGTGGGCCAAGAAATGACTTTATAGAAATAATTTTGAACTGCTTTCCAATTCCGAATTGATGTTATCAAGGAACTGATGACAAATAATTAGTAGAGGCGCTATCCGGTCAAATAGGGTACATATATTATTATATTTGAATTTGTATTTTAAAAGTGTTTGGGTCCGAATTTTAATTCATGTACTTATTAGTTTCCAATCGGATCGATTCCGGATCCGGATCTGGATACTACATCTATTAGTAGACATTCCGTGTCCAATATTTCAGTTCTGGATAAATAAGTATCCATAATTTGTTTGTGAATTATAGAATCCGGTTCAGACTGGGACCGGGTCGGATACATGTCTTAATATATAGCTTTTTGAATTCAGGAGGTGAGATGTAATTTTTTAAAAGTAAAATATTAGAGGAGAGATAATTTTTTAAAAGTAAAATATTGAAGATAGTGATTTTCTTCTCATGGTTATTAATCTGTGATATGATATTATGATTTTTTTTTTGTACTAATGGAATTGAAATGATCTATGGATTGATTGGATCAGATCCCTCTAATTTTTTTTCATCTTTCTTTATCCAATATTTATCTTAGTACTTGTCTTTTGTATTGTATTCAAAAGTAAAAGAAGAAAACATTTGGTATCTTCCAAGTATAACTTATTATAAAAAATGCTACGTATAGTTATCTTTCCATAGTTATTAATCTATATTTATATTAATTAATTATAAATAATTGTATTAGCATTGTATTAGGTATTTATACGAGTATCGGGTTGGGTTCGGTTGTGAGTCGGATAATTAAATCAAATCCATATCCTATCCATTACAATATCGGTTCCAGATCGAATCTGAATCGGATATTAAAATATTAATTTGTACTTATATCTATAATTTAATCGGTTATATTTTTCAAACTATATTCTATCTAAATTAATTTGATTTGGTTCGATACTGAATCAGAATCGGATAATCAGGTAAAAATAGCATCTCTAATAATTAGTAATCTACAGTTTCTATGTGAGAGCCAAAAGTGCTTGTAGTATCGCCCATCCATCTCTAATAATTAGTAATCTAAATTAATATGCGCGTATGATCTCAATTCGGAAAGCATGGGACGAGACAGGGACAATGGCGTCCTGGGGTCAACTCCAGTATGCAGCTAGTGACAGTGTCGTATGCAGCATAGTAAAATTATTAAAAGTTAATTAGTACCTTAAAAAACGTAGTTTAGTGTTCGCATGCGGCTAGTGAATTTAATTTGACAATAACCAACATCCTAAAATTGAGTATCTTTCATTTTGTAATTATTGTAATTTTGCGCATTTCAGTATAATTTAACGTAATTTAGTGTAATTTGGCGTAATTTAACATAATTTCAAGTAATTTAGCGTATTTTAGTTTAAATATGCTAATTATATATCAAAAGAAGTAATCTAACAAATATTTTAAAAAAATTCAAATTTTTAATTTTAGTTTAGCATCTCTAAAAAAAATTTGAATTTTCTTCTAGCCAACTATGCTATTCCCATCCTAAAAAAAAAAATTGAGTACCGGCCATTAAATAGCATGTACAATCAACATGTTACACTCGTTGTCAATATATATATAGGAGTTGGCTACGGTGCTATGCATAGCATAGAGGGCCTTCGTGCTACGGCTCAATATTTGAGTTTTCAAAATTCTAACGGTCGATCCGAACCATTCAACATAATCTCCATATGAATATGTACTTGCAAATTACTATTATTTTAGATAGGTAGAAAAACACTTGATCTGAATGGTACAGAATTTTCAGATCAAGTGATTTTCTACCTATCTAAAAAAATAGTAAAAAAATTCTAAAAAATGTAAAATTTGGTTTGCAAGTACATATTCATATGGAGATCATGTTGAATGGTTCGGATCGACCGTTAAGATTTTAAAAACTCAAATATTGAGCCGTAGCACGGAGGCCCTCTATGCTATGCATAGCATATTAGCAATTTCCTATATATATATATATATATATAGAGAGAGAGAGAGAGAGAGAGAGATGGGCTATTGTGCTTTGCAAAGTAAAACCCCCGTTTACTTCGGCGCCATATTTTGCATTTTGAAAATTCAAACAACCGATCCGAACCGTTCAACATGTTCTAAATATTGAAATGTGCTTGGACACTAAATTTTACATTTTTTGGAATTTTTTTACTATTTATTAAGCCACATTGAAAGTTTCTGATCTGGTGGTCCAGAAAATTTTACTGTTTTTTACTGTTCACCGTTGGATCAGAAACTTTCAAAGTGGCTTAATAAATAGTAAAAAAATTCCAAAAAATGTAAAATTTAGTGTCCAAGCACATTTCAATATTTAGAACATGTTGAACGGTTCGGATCGGTTGTTTGAATTTTCAAAATGCAAAATATGGTGCCGAAGTAAACGGGGGTTTTACTTTGCAAAGCACAATAGCCCATCTCTATATATATATATATATAGAGAGAGGAGGGTTCCAATGCACCCAAATTTCTATGCTCCCAATGCACCCACTTTTTTATCTCCTTTATTTCTATTTTCAAAGTCTGAACAGTCGATCTGAACCACTCAACATGATCTTCATAATAAATTATGCTTGGAGACCAAATTTTATATTTTTTAGAATTTTTTTACTATTTTTTAAGATATGTACAAAATCATTGTTTTAAGGAGATTCTGGACCATCCGATAAAGTGATTTTGTATCTATCTTAAAAAATAGTAAAAAAACTCTAAAAAATATAAAATTTGGTCTCCAAGCATATTTTATTATGAAGGTCATGTTGATCGGTTCGGATCATCTGTTCGGACTTTAAAAATAGAGAAAATAAAAATTGGATGCATTGGGAGCATAGAAAAGAGGATGCATTGGAACCCTCCTCATATATATATATATATATATATATATATATATATATATATATATATATATATATAGAGACTGGCTAATGTAATAACGTTAGAACTTCGGCCGAAGTTATAACGGGTCACTTTTTGCAATTTCAAAATCCAAACAACCCATCCGAACCGTTCAACATGTTCTCTATATTGAAATGTACTTGGAGACCAAATTTTACATTTTTTGGAATTTTTTTGCTATTTATTAAGCCACTTTGAAAATTCTGATCCGGTGGTCCAGAAAATTTGGCTGTTTTTTACTGTTTACCGTTGGATCAGAAACTTTCAAAGTGGCTTAATAAATAGCAAAAAAATTCCAAAAAATGTAAAATTTGGTCTCCAAGTACATTTCAATATAGAGAACATGTTGAACGGTTCGGATGGGTTGTTTGGATTTTGAAATTGCAAAAATGACCCGTTAGAACTTCGGCCGAAGTTCTAACGTTATTACATTAGCCAATCTCTATATATATATATATATATATATGTGCATGTAGAAATGGTCACTCTTGCTCCTCTTCTCCCGAAAAAAAAATATTATTTCATATGACTTTTGATGAGTAGACTAGGTGCATTATTTTCAATATTTTCTCTCGCTTATTTAATTTGGAGCTCATTAACTTTACAAAAAAAACTCTACCAAACAAAAATAATTAAAATCGACCTTACTTGAAATAATAAACTTAGGTCTTCTTAACCTAAAATCTAGCTCTGTCAAACTTCCTCTTAATCTTAGTTCTCAATATATTTAATTTACGTACGGCTATACTTAATTAGGTGTTGTCTTACAGAATTTTTTTATTTATAGAAATTAATATAAAACAATATATATATATAGGGTAATATATTGAGTACCGTAGGTGTTTGTCATGTATGTAATATCTTACAATATAAAAATTATATTTTAAGTGTTGTCTTGTATCAATGTCATAGACGAAACTGTAAAAATAATTTGACTTTATTCTTTAGAGCCGAATTATCTATATTAATTTTTATAAATAAAAAATTCTGCTGTCTTTATGTGTGGCGGGTCAATTCGATATATATACTTTCTTGCCTTGCCACACTAGTTGTCCTAATTAACAACATAACCTACAAAAATAATATAAAATTGTGCCCATTCCTTTTATCATGTACCTCTTAAAATAAATTTCTTGATTAAAATTAAATTTAACATAATTAAAAATATGATAAAAAAAATCTTCAAGACTTTCAATTTTTAGATGGTTGTAAGTCAAAATGTACCATTTGAGCAGTGAATTGTTTTTTTTAGCTTTATTTTATTAAATACGAATTTTCATGCATTTAAATAATTTTCTGAAAATTCCGAGTTTTCGATCCGAACTGGCCGAATTTAATCCAAGTCGTAGTTTCCAATCTACCAAACTGCTTGTCAATCCCAGTTAGACGTACAAGCAAACCTAATTTGTGTTATTATAGATAACGGAGTAGGTTCGATGCCCAGCGGACCTGTCTTTAGGTTCAACGAGCATAATGACCGTCCGATCTAATTTAATATTTGTGCGCACGAAAATTGAAACAGACACACATGAAGTTTAAAGCATTACGCACGAATCTTAAAGCAAATAGTTCCAACTATTTAATCTGATGTCCATCAGACACCTCAAGTTTTTAATATATGAATCTATCATCACATGTTTATGTTACTATCTAGACCCGTTATCAGCATGTGCGAATCTTAATGCAAGTCAAGGGGTGTGTTTAGTGAGCTCTATAATTTTAAAATTTTTAATTATATATATATATTGAAATTTAATTTTAATAATTTTATTGTCTTAAATTAAGTTTTTATATAATTCAGTCTTTCTTATAAAATTATTTAATATGTGATTGTAGCTTAGTTGTTAAAATTTCACTTTGTGGTTGTGAAGATTTAAGTTCAAATTCTCCCGGTTTAAATTTTCAAGTTTCGCTCCTGATTATTACATGCGCAGCTTGACAGTAGATTAAAGAAGTTCAAGGACATATAAGCAAAATGCCGAAACAATGAAACATGTATGCATTATAGTCAGAGATTTACCAAGAAAATTTTATATAATGTAGAAGCTTGTTCTGAAAAAAGAAGCATGAGTGTTTCAACTAGTCAACCATGAAGAAATGGTCACTCTCCCATGTACTTGCTCCTCTTCTCCTAACCTTCTTCTCTCTCCTTTCTCCTTCTCTATCTAGAGACACCATTACCACAGACTCTCCTCTTACATATCATGATACCCTAGAGTCGTCGCCTGACAGCATCTTCACACTTGGTTTCTTCAAACCTGGTAACTCGAATCTCTCATACTTAGGAATCTGGTACACAAAAACAAATGAAACAATTGTGTGGGATGCAAACCGAGACATCCCGATGATTGACACAACCAGTGTTCTATCTATCAATACTGACACCTCAAAATTACAGCTTGAAAACAAACCTAGCGAGGTCGTCTGGAACATAAGTTTTCCTGACATGGTTATTAGCCCTATTGCACAATTATTAGATACAGGAAATTTTGTGTTGGTAGACAAAAACACAAACAACAAACATGGCATGGCAAAGTTTAACTACCCGACCGATACTTTGTTTCCGGGTATGAACTTTGGCTGGATAGCGGGTCGCAACCACAGTTTGACAAGTTGGCTAGCTGGAACGATCCTTCATCCCAGCAACTACACAACTGAAATATTGGTCCAATCAGCATGGCCCGAACCCGAAATCTATATGAAGTCATTTGGGATAAAATTAGGGTAAACCATCTCTCTTGGAGAGGTCCCTCTAATATATTAATGCACTCTTACAAATAAGTCCTTACAACATTAACTAATTAACTTAATATATATAAATAACTCAACACTCCCCCTCAAGATGGGCGATATATATCAATCATCCCCATCTTGTTACAAAAAATATCATACTCTCTAGAACCTGATCCTTTTGTTAAACAATCAGCTAGTTGCTCTTCTGATTTCACATAGCTCAAAGTCAAAACTCCTCTATTCAGTTGCTCCTTGATAAAGAACCGATCAATCTCCACATGCTTGGTTCGATCATGCTGAACTGGATTGTTTGCAATATTAATTGCCGATTTGTTGTCACACCAAAGTTGTAGGGAGTCTCCTCTAAACAAGCGCAGCTCAGATAGCATGTTTCTCACCCACATCAACTCGCACAGACTAACTGCCATAGCCCTGTACTCGGCCTCAGCTGTAGACCTAGCCACCACATCTTGCTTCTTGCTACGCCAAGATACGAGATTGCCTCCAACAAATACACAGTAGCCTGTAGTGGACCTACGATCATCCATACAACCTGCCCAATCAGCATCACAATAGCCTTCAATTCTCAGATGTCCAGATCTCCTGAACCATAACCCCTTTCCTGGGCTTCCTTTGATATACCTGAGAATTCTACGAACTGCCTCCATATGCTGCTCTCTGGGATCATGCATATATCTACTCACCACACTCACTGCATGAGTAATATCAGGTCTCGTATGGCATAGATATATAAGCCGTCCAACTAATCTTTGATATTGCTCTTTACTCACCGGGTCACCACCCTCGGCACACATCTTATGATTCTGCTCGATAGGAGTAGATGCAACTCTGCAACCCAACATCCCTGTCTCTGAGAGAAGATCCAGAGCATACTTCCGCTGAGAAAGCACTATCCCCTTTCGTGACCTTGCAATTTCAATCCCGAGGAAGTACTTCAACTGCCCCAGATCTTTAACTTCAAATTCCTCTCCAAGTTTTTTCTTCAACCGTAGGATTTCCTCAGCATCATCTCCGGTGATTACAATATCATCAACATAGACTGCAAGGATAGTGATACGAGTCTTGGAGTGTCTGTAAAACATAGTATGATCTCCATTGCACTGCATGTACCCCATACCACAGACTGCAAGCCTGAATCTATCAAACCATGCCCTCAGAGACTGTTTTAACCCATACAAAGACTTCTTCAATTTGCATACCTTCCCAGCTGCTTGTGAAGTAGCAAAGCCTGGTGGAATCTCCATATACACCTCCTCCTGGAGATCTCCATGCAAAAATGCATTCTTGACATCTAGCTGATGTAGTGGCCAATTGAAGTTGACAGCACATGACACCAACACTCTCACAGTGCTCATCTTTGCTACTGGAGCAAATGTCTCATCATAGTCGATACCATAAGTTTGACTGTAGCCTTTAGCAACCAATCTGGCCTTGTACCTGTCAATCTTGCCCTCTGGAGTTTGCTTAACAGTATACACCCATTTACATCCAACAGCACGCTTCCCAGCTGGCAGAGGTACCAGCTCCCATGTGTCGTTCTTCTTCAAGGCCTGAAGTTCCTCTTGCATGGCACTCAACCACCTAGGATCTTGCTTAGCTACCTGCCAGTTGTTAGGTACAGGCACTGAATGCAATGATGCAAGGAATGACTTATATGCAGGTGGAATGGATGCATATGAAATGTAATTTGCAATGTCAGTCTCCCAACTACCAAACTTAGCTGGAGGTCTTCCAGCATTGACTCTAGAGGTTCTGCGGGGCAAGTCTGTGGTATTAGAAGTATCATGGAAGTAATCATTACCTCTCGACTCAGGTGGAGAAGGTGGAGAAGGCACTGGAGAGGAGGAACTTGGGACATCAACATTTATGGGTACTGACACAGACACAGGAGGCGGTTCATGCTGCTGTCTCTGTCTCCTCGTGTATACTCTCAGCTCCCCCTGACCTTGACTGCCAACTCCCGAGTCACCACCACTACTCAGTGATGCACCATCACTACTCGGTGACTCAAGAGGACATGGAATCATCCCAACCATAATGCCACTCTCATCCTCATTCTCCCCCTCTCTACAAGTATCAGTAGAGCCATCTCCAAACAAGGAGCTCAACTCCGTCTTTTCGCCATAAAAAGGTTCAAACTCCCGAAAAGTCACATCCATACTGACAAACAACCTTCTTTCAGTGGGACACCAACACCTATATCCTTTCTGACTTGATGAGTAGCCAACAAAGATACATTTAACTGCTTGCGGATCCAGTTTACTCACCATCAATCTGTGATCTCTCACATAACATGTGCATCCAAACACTCTTGGTGGAACAACAAAGACATTCGAGCCCAAGAGCATTTCACATGGTGTCTTCATCCCCAATACTCTTGATGGCATCCTGTTGATCAAATAAGCTGCTGTCATAACAGCCTCACTCTATAAAAATTTAGGCACATTCATTGTCAACATCAATGAGCGTGTCACTTCCAGTAGATGCCTGTTCTTGCGTTCAGCCACCCCATTCTGAGCAGGAGTGTCTGGACAGGTGGTTTGATGAAGAATTCCCTGACTAGAGATGAAAGCCGCAAACTCCTTGTTGACATACTCAGTCCCATTATCTGTTCGAAGAATCTTCACCTGCACTCCAAACTGGGTCTTTACATAAGCCGAGAAATCTTGAAAACATTTGTAAATCTCAGATTTTTGTTTCATCATGTATATCCAGGTCATACGTGAATAACAATCAATGAAAGTAATAAACCATCTAAAACCACTAATAGAGGTAGTAGGACATGGTCCCCAAACATCATAATGAACAAGTGCAAATGGCTCAAAACTTCTAAGACCAATCATTTTATAAGTAGAACGAGTATGTTTTCCAAGTTCACAAGCATTACAAAATAACTCTTTTTTATCCACTTTCTTCATTATCTCAGGTTCTAACCTATTCAAACTATCAAAAGATAAATGCCCTAATCGGCAATGTTGAAGCATTGCTTCTGCCTCTGGCCCTCCACTAACAGTAGCAGCAATCATTGAAGTCTCCCTGTCCAAATACCAAAGGCCATCACGCCTGATGCCAGTCCCAATCCTCCTCCCAGTTTCCTTCTCCTGGAAGACACACATATCCCGATCAAACAACACAGTGCAATTCAATTGATCAATAAGAGAACTAACAGAGAGTAAGTTGACTGGAAACGAAGGAACATGCAATACAGATGATAAGGTAATAGATGAAGTGCAATGGACTGAGCCAGTACCCCTGATGGGTTGGGATGTCCCATCAGCAGTCTGAACTGTCTCAGGATGCATATGCTTACTCGGATAATATAATGCCAACTCACTAGATGCCCCTGTAACATGCCTAGATGCACCTGAGTCTATGATCCAATCAACATGAGTTTTAGTGGATGCAAGTGCCTGAACCTGTGTACCTTTGTTAGCATGAGCATAACCAACAAAGTTACCAAAGCAGGTAGTGTTATCCAGATCCTGAGTGACTTGCCCCTTGCCCTTAGAACTCTCAGCCTGAAGTTTGAACTGACGTAGTTCCTCCAGCTCTGTTATTTCAGCTCCAGTCATCTCAGCAGCAGTCTGAGACTCCTCTGCCACAGCTAGGTGGGCAACTCCTCGGCTTCCACGTCCCCTGCCTCCTCGACCTGCGCGACCACCTCTCTGTCCTCTGCCCCCTCGACTACCACCAGTGCTACGGGGTTGAGGGCAATTGTAGCTGAGATGTCCTTTCCTTCCACAATTGTAGCAATCTCTATCATCTCTGCTGTAAGCATCGGGAACCACCAATGCCGAGCGGACAGCAAGTGGGTTCTCGCCTATCATCACTTTCTGTCTTATCTCCTCTTGTTCCATCGATGCAATAGCCTCATCTAATGAGGGGAGAGATGACAGATGACACATTGCTGCTCTCCTCCCCTCAAACTTTGGGTTCAGGCCCTTGAGAAAACGAGCCACACGCCTGCGCTCAAGGTACTGCCTCCCAAGAAGAACATCTGTCGGGTTCTGAAGTGATAGTGGATCATAGTGGTCCAAATCTGCCCATAAGTGACGTAGCTCTGCTGCATACTGGTGAACTGTCTTCTCCCCCTGTGTGGTAGCATCAATCTTCTCCTCCACTTCCATCATCATCATCACACTCCCAGCTCCCGAGTACATTCCCTCCAATGTCTTCCACACATCAGTTGCACTTGAGATAGACTCCACCATCCCAGCTATGGTTGGAGACACAGAAGTCAACAACCAAGAAACCACTAGAGAATTAGTGTTACTCCATGTGTTCCACTCAACACTCACCTTATTCCCCGGCTCAGTGCACTCCCCCTTCACATACTTTTCAAGTCCTTTGATCCGAAGGTTCAGCAATGCCCTCATAGACCAACTCAGATAGTTTTTTGTCCCCTCAAGCTTGATGTCATTAGGCAGCAACTCTATCCTCTACATTACCTGCGCCGACTCTGATGCGGCCACGACTGTCCGACTAGAATTCTCCTCTAGTTTGGTCTGAAATACCCTGGCTACCCCCTCCAGAATCTCCTTTAGATCTTGACTAGTCACAGGTGTACCCATCTCCACAGTTGACTGCCTTTATATCAAACACAACACAGGAACGAGATCAAACACAACTCAACCACGGGCCGTGCGCCTACACGCGATCACGACTTTCTCCATTTATCTGTATAACCTCATGTTCATGTACATCTAGAAAATCTAATGTCTTACTTACTTCGCCAGTACACCAACCTCTTTCTTTTTCCTTTTTTTTTTTTTTTTTTTTTTTAATATGACAAAAAGTAGAAGCAAACAACAGAAGGAAGAACAAAGAAAAATTCAGAACCGCTGGAGAGAGTTGAGGTCGCCAGTTCTTGATTGGCTAGAGAAATGAGGGAAAGGAGCGATCAGATCAGAGAAGCATGAGTGCTACAGTAGAATCGCTACAGTAGTTTTGCAACAGTAGAATCGCCCAAGGAGAAATCAGAGTCGCCGCCTAGGGCTCTGATACCATGAAGTCATTTGGGATAAAATTAGGGTTAACCTTCTCTCTTGGAGAGGTCCCTCTTTTATATTAATGCACTCTTACAAATAAGTCCTTACAACATTAACTAATTAACTTAATATATATAAATAACTCAACACTATATTAGAAATGGGTCGAACCTGGTCTATCGAAGCGGACCGTGGAATGGTAATTCCAAATTCAGCGGAGAACCCATATTCGATACAGATCCAGATTTCATTTTTGAATATGTTTCAAATCAATGTGGAACATATGTTTCCATGAATGGCGATCACAACTCAAGGCTTGTGCTAAATGAGTCTTCTATCCAGCGGTTCGTGCTAGATACCGATTCCATGAGTTGGTGGAAGCATTGGTCAATTCCTGATTCTAATATTGACTCTTGTGACAAGTATGCCAACTGTGGACCATTTGGCATGTGTAAATTTAATTCTTCGAATCATCTGAATTGTACATGCTTGGACAAATTTAAGTTCGTATGCGAAAAAGAAGATGCTGGAAAGGACACATAGTACGGCTGCAGCAGGCGTAATGAATTAAATTACACTGTAAAAGACGGGTTCTTATCCGTTAAGAAAGTGAAGTTGCCAGACACAACAAATGTGACGGTTGACAGTACAATTGGATTGAAAAAGTGCAAGAAAAGGTGTTTGATGAATCGCTCATGTACCGCCTATTCAAATTTGAATGGTACAGGTGGGTGTGCAATGTGGATGGGCAATTTGATTGACATGAGAAAGCTCGACAATGGCGGTTGGACGTTACACTATCGGGTTTCGGGTTTGGATGTACCCGGTTAGAATCCTCTTCCCACTCCCACCCCCTTTTTATTATTAAGCCCATTAAGTAGGGCAATTTTGTGAATTTACCCACAAAAAGGGCCCATATAAAAAATATCTAAAATATAATCTTACCTAAAATCAAACAAACATGTTGGTACGAACTGGTATCGGTTATCAAGAGTTTGCCAGTACAATAGTACAATACCTTTTCTCAGAACCATTTTCGTCACTTTATTCAAATAACAAAAATATGTCATTTATCTGGTACAAAAAACATGCTATTTTTCTGGTACAACAGTTTTAAAATTTTATTTTCCTAATTAAATCTTTTTTTTTCGACACAGCAACAAGCACGATGGCTAAGAAGACAACCGTAATTGCAGTGTGTTACCTTGGGGATGCTAATCCTAGCCTCTGTTGCGTACCTTATACGAAAAAAGTTTATAAATCAAAATGGTATGCTTTTACAAGCATTGAAATTTCAATAGTAAATCTGAGTTGTGATTCATGCCTGTACCTGTATTTACTTGCAACAAGGCATATAGGGTTAAGTACTGCTACATACTAAGATGCAAATTATATAGGGGCCTCTGTTGAATTTCACAATATAAAAAAATTATAATGAACAAAACTAAGCACAAAGACACCTAAGTAAAATAAAATTAACAAAAATAGATCAGTATTACTTGAGAAAGTTTGTGTTATGATTACTTGAAATATTTCATGAAGTCAGGAAAAAAAAAAAACTTACATGTAGCCTTTTTTAAGGACCAGTACGTAGATAGGCGAAAGCAATCTAAATATGAGTATGGTGGTACCAGTGACAATTCACTTGTACCAGACTGATCGGTACTGGCAAATGTTTCTTTTCTATTATAGTCAGGTCATTAAATTTTTCCTAAGAAATTATGATATTATCTTTATAAAAAACAGGGGGAACTGGAAGGAGGAGAGAAAGTGGCTGTAAAAAGGCTTTCCTATTCGTCGACGCAATGTCTTAGCGAATTCAAAAATGAAGTCATGTTAATCACTGACCTTCAACACATTAATTTGGTGCGCTTGTTGGGGTGCTGTATCGAAGGAGAAGATAGGATGCTAATTTATGAATACATGGAAAACACAAGCTTGGATACTATTCTCTTTGGTAAGTTTTTTTTGTTTTCAGATACTCTTCCAGAGAAATGTATTTTCTGGTGATTATATGCCACTTTTACACATGATAGCAGCATTTCTATGTATACATGCAAAGTTTGTACAAACAGGTAATATCCTACTTTAAGAATGGTAATATCAGTAGTACATATGTATATTTGAAAGTTTCAAAATTCGCTGAATCGTGTATTTCATAAAAATTTCACTCTTTGGCAAGTGTATATTTCTGAGTTCTGACCAAGATGATACAAATGCAAATGACAGTGCACTCCATACTGTCAAATTCTTTTGGTACTTTTCATGGATGCTATATGTATCAGGTACTTTCCAATTGGTATAAAATATGAAAAACAAAATAATAAGGTAAAATATACATTCCCCTCAGGTATGAAAAGAAAACAAAAAAAGCAAAAGGTAACATTTTACTTTAATCTCCTCCTTTTAAATTTTACAAATTTTTGTACTGCACCAGTTTATACCAGATATCAGCCATTACAAGTACTGATATATGCCAGAAAATTACTGAAATTGGGTTCATAGCAAAGTAACAGAAATTCCGTCTTTAAGATTAAAATGAATTTGACTATATCAATCTCAATTCATTTTTTTCTTTATTTCTGTTTAATCTATTAGAATTAGATGTGATTCCTTGGTTGATAATTTTGAACAGACGAAGCAAAATCTTCTCAGTTCAATTGGCAGAAGCGGTTTGAGATAACAATGGCGATCGCTCGGGGCATTCTTTACCTCCAGCAATGTATTACTTGATGAGAACATGAACCCTAAAATCTCTGATTTTGGCATTGCAAGAATATTCGGTAGACACGAAAATAATATAGTGACCAACAGAGTCGTTGGTACATAGTAAGTGCAGTTTTACCTTCCTACATGTTATATATTACTGATCAAAGAATGAAAGACCTAAATTGCAATTCGAAACTATACAAAACTATATCTTGAAATGTTCCGGGATTTTTAAAAAATTTTGTATGCAATGGTATTATGCAGCGGATATATGTCTCCAGAGTATGCCATGTATGGTGTTTTTTCAGTTAAGTCCGATGTCTTCAGCTTCGGTGTTTTAGTCCTCGAGATTATTAGTGGAAAGAAAATCTGTGAGATATTAGCCCTCATTAAACCTCCTTAGTTAGGTAAGAATCTATACTTCTATCTCTTTCATTTTTAAGACTAATATTTTTTATGATTTCAAAATTATGAACCAATGTTGTCAGGCATGGACATTATGGAATGATGGCAAGGCACTGAAGCTGGTAGATACCTCCATTGCTATGAACTCAAGGAACAAGTCACAGATCATAAGATGCATCCAGGTAGGGCTTCTTTGTGTGCAGGACAACCCAGAGGATAGACCCCACATATCAGAAGCTAAATTGATGTAAAACAGCCTGAACATGATTTTACCGCAACCGAGGCAGCCTGCTTATTTCGGCAACAAGGCTTTTAGTAACATGGAGTCAACTTCTAGTTGCACAGTATGTGATACAAGAATTACAGTTATAGAACCCTGATGAGTAATAATGTGTATTGTTGCCTTTGTTTTCTTGTATGTTCTTTTGATGAAATTATATTTGTAATGATCACATCTGTATGTTATGTACTGCTATTGCAGATTGATCAAACACAGCCCATTTCTGTTTGAGTCTGTATCCCCCCAGGTATCTGAGGTGCAATATATATAAACGGACAGCCCAGATAAATTCCAGCCGGACCAAACTCAATACAGTGCCTATGGAAACTATAGGGGTCCGTTTTGAGATTCGTGCCAGGATAAAAGAACGGTCCAGATTTACTAATTGCACCTCAGGTGCCTGGGCGGATCCAAATTCTTTCTGTTTGGTTGTAGTATATGCATAATGCATCCTCTTTTGATATCCTCATATACATATATACAATCGGTAGTTTTTTTCCCCTCTTATATTTATTTCCATTGTAACAAAAAAGACCCACAGAATTCCCATATAATATCACGTAATTGAGCTCAAACCTAAATAACTATTGCCCTAGTAAAAAATTGTCATGTGATTAGTAAAAAATGTGTTCTATTGACAAGGCCAAAAGCCATTGGTGTATACAAATCCATTTACATCAAACATGTGTCAAAAAGGCATATTAATGCACATAATGATTTTCATGTGCCACAGTTCTCACACCGTGTACTAGTTGTTACCTGTTGATGCAATGTGAATTCTTACCCTTGTTGAATAATCCAAATAAATTCTATCTTTTCCTCGCTCCTGCAAGAATATATAGGTACAATAAAGAGAGGTATTAAACTAGTGATGACACAATTACCTCAAAGTAATTGCAAGGTCCTTTGTACAGGGTCTGGATTCAAGAGGCATGTGCCAGAACTACAATATCACTAAGTGGTGATAAGGATGTATATAAGTGTCGTGCGTTGTCGTGACTAAATTGGGAAGGCAGTCATGGCACGTGAATGGTCACGGTACGTTAGTCATGCCGTGACCACAAGTGTCGTGTCCAAAAGTGATTGGTCACGGTTAACTATTTTTTTCATAATTTAAGTTAGTTTATCCAAAATTCACCATTAGATCAAGATCTAACGGTCCTGGTCACACGTGACCACGTGCCATGCTATGTCGTGCCAATTTTCCAAAGGATGGTCACGTCACACGAATGGTCACGGCACCGAACACGTGACCGTGGCGTATCCGGTCACGGCATGACATTTTTTACAACCGTAAGTGGTGAGATGCCTTTCTTAGCTAAGATACCAATAAAGAATCATAAATAGCGAACCTATTCAATACATCAGTGATTGCATCAGAATTGTGTTGCATTATAAGAATGGGGCTCCAGTAAAATCATGAAACCCTAGGGACGGCGAAGCTGGCGCAAATACTTTAATGCTGATCGAAGCATTTCTCTCGCTTTCTTATCTGGTCGACAGCCATATGAAATCATTTCTTCAAAAACAGATGGTACCTATTCAAAAAGACAATAATTAAAAAAAAAAAAAATCAACCAACAAACAGAGTGAAAAGAGTATAATTGGAACAAATAACGAAGTCAATACCTTATCATACTTCTCTACACGAATCAAGGCTTTCATTAGGGTTGTGTATGTCACCACATCTGGCTTCACAGCCTACAATCGAATAAATAAATGCCAAGACCAATTAGTTGGTAAACATGCCTTTGACCTATGTATAACTAATTTACCGCATCGTAGATGAAGTACCCATATTTGGAATAAGAAAAAGCAATTCTACCACGGAAATACAAGTAAATAGTAAATTTAGGAGTAGTGCATCTGCAAATTTAGATATCCAGTACAGTACATATGCAGAAGTACAAACTAAAATGATACAGGAACAACTTACGTTATCCTTCATGAATTGTAGAACTGAGAAGGCCTCTATATCTCTTCGATCCTCACCAAATGCGTTAACTAAAGAATTCAGTGCAATAACACTAGGGCTGATTCCATCTGCCTTCATCATTTTAAAAACCTCAACTGCTTGATCAGATAAACCCTAACAAAACCAAAATAGCGGATTAACTTGTGATTTTTTAAAAGAAAAAAACATAAAAGCAATTAGCTACATGCATGTACTTTAGGTCTCTTGTGTAATAACACCCAATTGCTTACTTTATTTCAAAAAAAAAAAAACCACAATTGTCAGTTTGCAATTAAAACCCAAAATAATCTTAGTATAATAAACAAAAAGGCAAAACCCTGCGTTGCTGTTACTTTTTTTTTCTAAATTGAAATAAATAAAACCTAGAATATGTAGGTGCTAGTTTCAAGTTTGCACAAATGAGTCACACAGTACCCAGTTGAGTTGATATAAAAAAAAAGTCAGGGTAAGTTTGCCATTTTATTGTGTCAACTTAAACTTAATATCAATGATATGGTATTATTTGCAAGTAATTCGCTTAAGTTTGGCTCTAACTGTTTAATGTTCTTTTGTAAATAACCGAAAAAAACTGCCTGTTAATTGCAAACATGAGAAACATGTGGTATTACAGGTACATCTCATAAATATTAAGTGTTAGTGTCAACTTTGGAAAAGAAAATTTGTCTCAGCAATTTTAGGAAAAAAAAAGTTGGAAGAAAAGGCAAATTAATTTAACTGCTACATACCCTTTGTGCGTATGCATTAATTAGTGCATTATACATGCTCCTGGTAGGCCTCAATCCATCAGATTTCATCGCTTCGAGGCACCCAACAGCATGCCCATAATACCCCGCCTTGCCGTACGCATCGACAAGTGTTGTATATGTGACTATATTAGGTAATAATCCAGCTTCCTTCATCTCAGTAAGCTTTTTATCCATCTCCTCCAGACGACCCTCCTCACCAAGTGATTTTATTACTATATTGTATGTGGTTGTACCAGGCTCAACACCTGCCTCTTGCATTTCTTCAAACAGTTCCATCACCCGACCAAACTGCCCAGCCCTGATATATTCATACCAATAAGTTTTGTCAGTGTGTGTGTGTGTGTGTGTGTGTTGTGTGTTTGTGTCATATTGTTATTAAATGAATGATATCATAGAAATTTGGAATTAGCTGATTAGCTTGAGAGAAAATGAATCACTGTCATTATTATTGTGCGGCCAGAGCTACACGGGTCCTGTATTTAATAGGCTGGAGTTGGAACAGTATTGTTTTGATAAAATATTCTACCTTTCTGGTACTCATACTGTATATATTGTGCAGCAGTATTGTTTCGATCAAGATTAGGCCAGTATCCAGATACTCTTATTAATTTTTCAACTTGAAAATAGAGAAATCTATCGTGTTTCACTCAAAGTGGTCCATACCTTCTGTGTGCATTGATAAATGTGTTCCAAGTGACGACATCAGGCTTGATCCCATCCTCCTTCATCTTCTTAAAAGTATCGACAGCATGCTTCAACACATTATGTTTTCCAAAGGCATCGATCATGACATTGTAAAAGTGTCGGTCGGGCTTAATACCATTCTTTCGCATTTCTCTCAAAACCGCAAAGGATTTTTGCCACTCTCCTTTATCTCTAAATCGGACCAGAATTCTACTAAATACATAAGCTCCAGGACGGGCCCCACATGCCTCCATTTCCTCCAATAGGATTCTAGTACTCTCCCACCGACCCGCCTCGGTGTATGCATCAATCAACAAACCATATGTGGCCTCATTGGCTTGAACTCCACAGTGAGACATTTCATCAAGCACCTGCTCTGCATCTTTCAGAGACCGAATTTTTACATAACCTTTTAGGAGGGCATTGTAAGCATGAACCCTGGGGCGTAATGGTCCATCTGGGGGGAAGAATTCCAGAAATAGGGATTCAGCTTCCATCACTCGACCGGCACTGGAGAGGGAGGAGAGGAGAGAGACAATGCAAGAGAGGCGGGGTGTGAGGCCAAGGGATTGGGTGAGAGACAGGAGATTGAGTGATGTGTCAGGATCAGAGCAGAGAGAAAATGCGTTGATTAGGAGAGAAAGCAGAGGCGCATCAGGCTGTAGAGAGAGAGAATCTAACCGGCTTAGAAGGAGAGATAGAACCGGGTGGTCATGAGGAGAGAGGGAAGAAATGAGAGAGGAGAGGAGCTGAGAGAAAGAAGCCTGATCAGGGAGGTATGAATGGGAAAGGAGTAGAGAGAGAAAGTGGAGAGAGAGAGCTGGCCGGGAGGAGAGAGAAGAGGAGGAGATGAGGGAGTTGAGGAGGAGGGGAGAGGGAGGGGAAGTGAGGGAATGGGGCTTTGACAGAGAGAGAAGAAGACTAGTAGGAAGTTCGGTTTTGGATTTTGAGAGGGAATGGATGAGGGAAGAGCAGAAAAGGTCTAACGGGAAGGAGAGGTTGTGGCGGGAAAGGAAAGGTACGAGATGGGAAGCGAGGGGAAGGGTATAATCGGAAGAGATGAGAGAGTTTAGTAAAGAGAGCCAGACGTGGGCAGGGACAGAACGGTAATTGTTCACGAGGTGGAGTTCGGCCGGGAGTAATTTGGAAGGGGAAGGGGAAGGGGAAGGGGAGGGAGACTGACGGGGAGGCGGGTGAGAGGAGAGGTAGGTGAGGAGGGGGGAAAAATCGTACCCTTCGATTACAGTTGAACCAGGTGGAGATGAGAAAGGAGAGGAAGAGGCGGTGGTGGAGACTGTGGTGGTGGTGGCGGAGTAGAGAGGAGAGAGGGATGGAATGGAGGGGAGGGATTGTAACTTCCAGGGAGTGAAAGGAGGAGAGAGGAAGCGGGAGGGTGACGAGGAGGAGGTAGAGGTGGAGGGGAAGAGTGGAGGAGGGGAAGGTGAGAGTAGCGCCATTGTTAGAACTTGAGATATTGTTAGAGAAGGAGAGGATAAGTGAAGTACTGAACGGATTTTTTTGCAGATGTTTTGGCGCCTTTGTGGCCTTTCCTCTTCCGACACAAGGATAAAACGGATTTTGCATCTGTACCCGTTTAAATATGGAAATATAAAAATACAGTATAGCTATGTTAACTTTCAAGGACGAATTTAAACAATTAAAAACTTGAAATCGATCTACTTCACACAATTAATGCGCTTACATGTCAAATGTATAAACTTTTAAATTAATTTAGTGTAAAGTCTGGCCATCAAAAAGATAATATTCATAAGTTAATTTTCAGGGAGCACCTAACTGTCCCCTGTAACAATCCCTCGTTATGTCCCTCATTCATTAACTACCTGAGAGACCACTAATTATCTGGGGACCACTAACTACTTGGAAAGATTTTACAACTGGCGCACGCAAATATGGATACATATGCACGCAAGTATTAATATATAATATATCAAGTATTCATACCTAAGATATCAAGTATTTTAGAAAAAAAAAAAATAGACACATCACTCACCCATCTTTTACACGTTCTTAGAGGTGGGTTTTTTTTCTCCGTTCAATCTCGTCAATATTTCTGACGATCTATAAGGAATTTTGCGAATATAAAACCGCGAACGTCTTTTACACAATTTTCTCTTTCAAATGAGATATATGATGACATACTTTCGGACTGTTTGTCGCACAAATATTCATAACTCGTCTTGCAAGTGTAAATAGTTCATGTATCAAGTGTTTTGTATCTAAAAAATTCTATCAAAAAAAATTTCTATATGGCACTGGATGATGTCTGAAAGTATTAATATCAAGTATTGCAAGTATTCATAGTTCGTCATGCAAGTGTGAATAGTTCATGTATCAACTGTTTGTATCTAACAAATTATATCAATTTATTTTTCCATATGACACTGGATGATGTTAGAAAGTATTAATATCAAGTATTGCAAGTATTCATATCTCATCATGCAAGTTTGAATAGTTCATGTATCAAGTGTTTGTATATCTAAGAAATTTTATCATTTTTTTTTCCATATGGCACTGGATGATGTCTGAAAGTATTAATATCAAGTATTGTAAGTATTCATACATCGTCATGCAAGTGTTAATAGTTCATATATCAAATGTTTGTATCTAACAGATTCTATTAATTTTTTTTTCCTTGTAGCATTATATGACGTTTGAAAGTATTATTATCAAGTATTGCAAGTATTCATACCTCGTAATGCAAGTGTGAATAGTTCATGTATTAAATGTTTGTATCTAACATATTCTATCAATTTTTTTCCTTATGGCATTGGTTGACGTTTGAAAGTATTAATATCTAGTATTGCAAGTATTCATACCTCGTCGAGCAAGTATTCATCTCTCGTCGTACAAGTGTGAATAGTTCATGTATCAAGTATTTTTTCTTTCATATGACACTGGATGATGTCTGAAAGTTTTAATATCAAGTATTGCAAGTATTCATACATCGTCATGCAAGTGTGAATAGTTCATGTATCAAGTGTTTGTATCTAACAGATTCTATCATTTTTTTTCTTTAGGACATTGGATGACGTTTGAAACAATTGCCAGCACTGTAGTTTGTGTAAAAATATTAATATCTAAAATTTTAAGTATTCATACTTACGCCGAGTAAATTAAAAAATTATAACAAAATTTTAGCATAAAAAATACAGCATTTTATAATGCAGCATTCTAAAAAATACAGCATTTAAAAAAAAAATTAGGTTACATACCAAACTGCCCAAACGTGGGGCGGTTTGGTATGAATACTGTATTTTTGAAAATATTTCATGGAGCGGTTAGGACATTTTTGAAAATATTTCATAATGGAGGGAAGATTTCCATTTTTTTTAGGGTATTAATAAAAATTTCGGTTTGTCTTTCCTTTTGGGTCTAATTATTAATTAGAAAGCATATTCAAAATTTATCCAACATTTAACAGATTCGCACTGTGTTCACGTCAAAAACCCTCTTTTTACTTGTAGAAAATAAGTTCAAGAACAAAAAAGGAAAAAACTGGGTTCTACTTCTACATATGATAAACAAATATAGGCCTGGTTTTCATTTCAGCCCAAGATTAGAGCTACACATTCAAATAATACCCGGCCCAATAAAGAACCTTAATGGACCAATCATATATATAGCTATTAGACATGATATAAGAGCAGTTCTCCGGTAATAGAATTGCATTTTATGTATTCTCATCAATCAAATAGAGTGTTTTAAATAGTTAGCACTACAGTGTTTTTGAATTTTAAAAACTATAATACTATAAGTTGTTTTCAACACTATAGTGATACAATAGCCAAGGGTAGAGTTACACTCATTGACCCCATTTAATTTGTTTATACTTATATATTATTTTTTAAGTGTAGCTCAGGATAAAATATTATGAATACTTTAAAATTGATCTTATTCATAGCATGAAAATTTTATATAATTGATCTTCATTCATGTTTGACTCCATAACTTGGAGAGCAGCTTGGATCCGATGCCCATCAGACTCAAATTTGGGTCCGATGGGTTTCGGGACCGTCCGATTTGCTTTAATATTTGTGTGCACGAATTTTAAAGCAGACGCGAAAGTTGCATGCGCGAATCTTAAAGTAGATCGGACGGTTATCGAACCCATCGTACTCCCTTAAAGTCCGATAGATATCAGACTCAAATTGACCTCAGTAATTTGAAAGTCTGACTCCGCCTAACAATAGGTCTTTTTTTTTAAACGATAGTCAAATGTCAAAGAAATAGCGACATCTGTCCAATGACTATTTCACATACCAACGGTACTTTTGTCATCATCCGGAATATTGATCATGATAATTTAATACATAATTAAACTTTATGGGTAATTTAAGGGAAATTAGATAATGATATATTTGTTTGGGTAAATTTCGCTGGAGGTCACTCAACTTTGTCATTTGTCACGAATTGGTCACTCAAGTTTGATTTGTCCCTTTCTAGTCACTCAACTTTGTCATTTGTCTCAATCAATCACTTTATATTTTTCCGTCCAAAATGCTAACGGAATATTCTCATTCCGTCCAAAATATTAACGGAATATACTAGTTCCGTCCAAAATACTAACGGAATGAGAATATTCCGTTAGTATTTTGGACGGAAAAATATAAAGTGACTTGATTGGGACAAATGACAAAGTTGAGTGACTAAAAAGAGAAATCAAACTTGAGTGACCAATTTGTGACAAATGACAAAGTTTAGTGACCTCCAGCGAAATTTACCCTATTTGTTTGGAGTCTCGATGCATTATTTTCAGAAAATATATATGAGAGGGAAGGATATTAGATGACAAAATTTCTTTATACAAAAGAGAAACCAAGATTAATTTATTTTTTTTGTTTTGTCATTGTTGTCATGTCAATTACAATTATTATATCTACTATTCTAAACATCTACAATTATTATATATCACCATTTATCTTCCATCAACCACTCCTATTTCATTATACTTTATCATATATTTTTCAATGATTACAACGCGGTTTAAAAGACTCATGTCACCATAGTTATCAAAATGTCTACGTGTATTATTATATCTAAAAGATAAATACAAGATTTAAAAATATGATTGAAGTTATTGCCGACAATATTTTTTTATGCAATGAACGATTGAACAATTCACTATACGCGTATGTATTTCACGTTTGTTCTTTCTATGTGGGTATGTTTGATTGCAAAACAAGAATAAGCTAGAATAGTCAATTCAAGAATAATTATTATTTGTCTTATTAGAATAGTCAAATCTCAAAACTCTTAGGAATAGTCTATTCTAATAAGACAAAAAGTTTGAAATTCTTATTTTAGTTATTATAACTCAACCAAATACCGAATAGACTATTCCAAATAGCATAATCCTAAAAATAGCTTATTCTCAACCCAACCAAATATATCTTAAAGAGCATAATCAATTTTGGTCTAATGAATAAGGCAATATTATTATTTCAGTATAACAGGTTGCAAATTCGAAATTTATTTGAACTTTTGTGAATATTAAGTGAGAAGGTTTGACCTCATAATAGTAGTCATTAGTGGGAAAAAAAAATAGTTGTACAAAAATGAGGTATGGAACTATTTTTTGTACAACTATTTTTAAATTCGAATGATCCAAAAAAAATATTATTTTAATAGAAAAGATTACCTCTCAAAAGTAATATTGAATTAGTAATATGTGTGCTAGTTAGCTACTTAATCATGCCACAAATTTTGAGAATCATCTTTCAATTTATGACAATTATATTTCTATTGTTTTTAATGTATGACAATTATATTTCTATTTTTTTATTATTTCAAAATTCTTATTTTTCAAACGCCATTTACAATAATATCTAAACTTATATATCCATATTATCTCGTCCATCAAATTTTTTTATTTTTACTCAAAAGTATGAAATTACACATTGGATCTTATTGTAATTAATGCATTAGTTCAGAAAATAGCAATGAACTTGTCAGTAGTCAACTATTAAAAGATGAAAATATTTTTAATTAATTACTCATTTTAAAAAACATGGATAGACAACAAATATTCATTTCTTTTATTTTATTTTGAGATATTACAAGAGGAAGTTATATATCTGTCTGATTTGTGCTGTATTTTTTGTGCAACTCTGCAGAGGATTTTAGTTTCCTGTTACTACGTGTGTTGCCATTTGAATTTAATTACCTGTTCCAGGGTCCCACCAATATAAAGTGATTATATATAACATCGAAATTCCTGTATATTGTCTGTGCATATTAATTAGTTGACATAGTTGTTCATGCAACTTGACTCATATGATTGTCAATTTGTCATGGCTATTATAATATGAGAAGGGTTCAAATGCCTCCATTTTTCATGCCTCCACCATACATTCATTTTTAAAAACTTTAATAACTCAAAATTTAAAACTTAAAAGTCAAAATAAAACCGTTGGATATGATCTACATCATTTTATCTATGCACGTGTAAAAAATTATGGCATTTCAATTTTGTTTTGTTTTGTCCTCAAGAGCTTATAAAAAACGTACTAATGTGGATAATTTCTAGACGTTGATTTTTCAACTTATTGATTCACATAAAAGCAAAATCAAAATGTGACAATTTCTTCTGAGCACATAGAGAAAATGATGGAGATAATATATCCAACGGCTTTATTTTGACTTTTAAGTTTTAAATTTTGAGTTATTAAAGTTTTTTTAAAATGGAGGCATAGTAGAGGCACAAAAAATGGAGGCATTTGAACCCTCCTCATTATAATATTATTAGTTTCTTATTCAAAACCTTCATTAGCATTTATTCATGCACCAAATTAATTCTAACCTAATTTGTCAAATAGGCATAATTTTTACGTACAATTTCAAGTATACCCACTTCAAAATTACGTATTCCTCTCTCTAAAATTCATAATACCATAAATGTTTTATTTCTTACTTGTGATGCACACACAATATGCCTAAATGCCACTTTATATATGCGTCACAGGTTGAGAAATGAATCATTTGTCCTTGAAAACCGGTCAATTAGAAGACTACAATTTTTTTACACACATTACATTTTTTTTATTTTTCAATAAAAGGGTAAAATGGATACTTTCTAAATTTAAAATGAGTTCTAATAGAAAAAAATCAATATATTGAGTAAATTTGTGATTTTTTAAATTTAGAAGAGTAAACATGATATTATGAACTTTAGTGGGAGGAATATGTAATGTTAACATTCAAAATTATCAAAAATTGATGGTAGAATTTTTTTTTTCTTGTTGTGTATGTGCGATAGTAGGAAATTTTTGACTGATTATCATTTCAATTAAAAGTTAAGCACATGTAAGCCATGATGTAAATGGGTTGGATTCAAACATATGAAACAAATTCGATTCATTAAGGATTAACAAATTTCACAAATGAATTTATACATGAATAGTTAAATGCAAATCTGAATCGAATATGATATTTCAAATCGAATTTGTGTCATATTGAGCATAATGACAATATACGCGAATAATTTGCATTTTATTCGTTTTTTTTTTATGTTTCCAAACCGAACTCCGAATAAAACGAAAAAACGTATAATATATTTTATTTGCGAATAAATCACGAATTATTCGCGAAAACAAATTTTGGGGGGAGTTTGTGTGTGTGTGTTTTTTTTGTGTCCTTGTTGTACCGAGAATCATTTCCGAATTATACTCGAATCACAAATTTTTGACTCTGTTGAACCGAACTCGAACTATTTGTTTGTCACTATGATATTGAGAGTATTTTAACCAAGATGTTTGTAATATTATATTTTTAACATCCAATCGGGTTAAATATTAATCCGAACCCGCTCCATTATGTTTATAGCCAATATCCTAGCTAGTATGGATCCGTATCCTCCTAGGTACCTGACTCAAGCAAATTGAAATGGACAGCCCAGATTAATTCTATCTGGACCAAATTCAATCCGGTGCTTATAGAGACTGTAGATTTGTGCCATGTTAAAACAACCATCCGATCATAATTTGTTTGAGTCAGGTAACCTGAGGCCATATGAATTCAGGTAGTATTAGCCTAGTCTAAAAAATGGAATCTAGATTTGTCAATCTAATGGGACGCTATATAAACAGACACCTAATGTAGACCGTACGAACCAATGCTATGCAAACAACGTGTTACCGCATGATTATCTACAGTATACCTCAATCAACCAATAAACTGCTTGGAGAAAAGTATTATATATATACTGTGAGCCCATGGTAATTTGCAGGAATTCGTATCTTCTGCGTTAACTCAAAAAAAAATATTAAATTTAGTTAATGTATCTAGACTGTTCTATTCGCTTTAAGATTAGTACGAACTAGATCTACTTGTGTGGCATTCGCTTTAATGTATCCGGCATTGTGCGGCCTCTCTAAAATAGGTCCGCATAACACCGGTGCGGCCAGAGTAAGTTTTGAAATTTCTTAAAAACAATGGTTTTTTGGTTTATTTTTTTTTAAATTGTGCTATAAATAAAATTTTTGGCAATATAGCAACAGAGATCTACACTAATATTAAAGGGCCTTGAATTATAGGTTGTCGCCGGATTGGCTCCGTTTAAAATCAAATGGCTGAGATGCGTTAACTCAAAAAATGTTCTTTTGAGTTAATGCAGACGATGCGGACTCAATTTGTAGTGAGCAAATTAGTTCGGAATGTGAATTCATATTTTTATTTTTAAAGTTTAAATAGTTAGTCTAAATTGTTAAAAATAATCTCTATATAAAAATCTACTTGAATGTTAAATTTTACAAAAAAATTTGACTGCTAAGTACATTTTTAAATGGAGATGATATTGAGTGGTTCAAATCGACTATTTGTATTTTAAAAATGAAGATATGAACAGAGACGTAGTCAATATTTTTATTAAGATGGGCAAAAAAATTTACTTCTACGACTAGCAGCTTGCAGACAGCTGTGAATTAACCAATTCATACTGTAGATTGTCCAGGGATAAGTAAAATTTTCTCCAAAAGTAGACAACAACCCGATTATACCCGATCCAATGTGGCTCCGCTACTGAATGTGAATCTAAAATACGGACCGATGTGCACTATGCATAGTACCTAGCCTCACTCTTTATTTATTTATATATATTATGTGCCTCATACCCACAAGTGACATATAAGCTTTGTTGTGCAGTAAACTGGGGACACCAATCATCCCCCTAATAAAAGGGATTAAGAAAAACAAAAGGGTCAATGATTGGTGGCTTGGTGCCTAAGTGTATCATTAGCAGAGCTGTGCTAACCTAATGCCTAGCTACTGAATCCACAAATAATTAAATTAAAAAAAGGTTAATATTTCAACAGATGGGTCCAAGGAGAGCATCCTCTCCTTTTAATACCTAGAGCTGTCAACCAAATATATATAAACAAATTTGTGCTAATATAATAATACTTCAAATTTGCAACACATTCTATTTAATTAAGATATATGTTTGCATTATGAAACACACATTTATGGAGGAGTAATATATTACAACCAAACTTATTTAACAAATAATAACAAGAATATCAAAATTCAAACCTAAAAATTATGTTTTTTTTGTTATCACTTAGATAAATAATGCATCTATATAATTTAATTTGAGAATCATTTGATCACTAATTGAACGTTTGAAAATTGAACCTGCCTAAGTTTACAAATAAAAAAATTGCATCAAATGTGATATATGACCTTTTGAATCTTGAAAAGCAAATTTGCAATGACATGAAATATTTTTTTTGTTTCCATTAAACTATAAACAATGATATTTAATGATATAAATTAATATATTAAATACTAACACGGACGATTTGATAATATTTTAAAAAAAAAACAGCATCTTGAATATACTTTAATCTGCACCAAAGCATTCATAATTTAAAATTATAACTAATCAATTTATTATTATTATTATTATTATTATTATTATTATTATGTTGAAAATTTATTTATTTTATTTGAATATACACATAAAATGATTGGAATCAGACCAAATTCGGTATGGTGTTCGGTCGGAGCTGTCCGATTCGCATCAAGATTTGTAAATACAAATTTAAATTTTACACAGATCAAGTTCACGCAAATTTTGATACAGATTAGACAACTCTGACCAGACATCAAACATAAATTGGCTCCCACTCCAAAATGATTTCTACAAGCAATTTTCATGTTTCAAGGCAAGCATTATAGCAAACAGAGATATGAAAAGCTCTCTTTATTGCCAAAAGTGCCCCTTGATTTCTCCTCTAAACAACTTTCATGTACTCTAAAGCAATATAAGTTACAAAAGAGTAGTGTAAAGATGCATCAATTATGGACCACTTTTATTATCACACATTCTTTTCTCAAGTACCAAGTCACTGTGTTAGGTACTGAATTATGGCAATATGGTATCACAAAATTCAGGCCTTTTAATTTCTAGAAAATTAATGCTTGTAATAAATTTAGTTCAATAGTTATTATTGCAGTGGTCCTCAATCTAAATTTGAAAATTATTGAGGTTTTTATTTTATTTTTATACTAAGTAAATAATAAATCCAGTTTTTATTATCCAATTTTAAAAAAAATACAAAAAAAATCTTATTTATTTTTTAAATCAAATTATTGGGATTGTTGAAAAATAAAAATAAAAATAAAAATATGGTTATTAAATATTAACTGAGTCAAGTTGTATTAAATTAATATATTAAATATTGATTGGATGATACTTGTCCAAGTTAATTGGTCACTTGAGCACGCTAACCATATCATGTTCTCAAATAAGATTGTGAAGGATATGTCCAGTTTTTAAGAACTGGAGATGATCGGAGAGAAGCGGCGCACATCACCTGAGCTCTGCTCACAACAGAAACTGTTGCTTCTTTTCCAGCCAATTAAACAAAAAATCTGATTATTTTTAATTTCATTTGACTCCGGAACTCAAGGTGATTCTTTTCTCCATTTTCTAGTACTGGATTCATCCCTTAATTCACTTAGCATGCATTAAAAACAACTAATGTATCCTATCACCATGATCCATTTAATCTGAAAAATTATAGATTTGGATCTAATAAATTTTGGATCCAGATTTTGTATCAAAATGTTGAGTAAAAATCCGATTTAATAGTTTACATTATTTTTCTTGAGAACATTTATTTATGATAACTTTAAAAGTAATATCATAGAGAAATAATATGGATGTTATTTTATTTTATTTTTTAGTCATGATTTTCTCTTAAGTTTTTTTTAGTTGGGATAGGTTATATTTTATTTCCACTTTTTTAAAATTATAATTTATTGTTACTTATTTTTTTTAAATGAAACACATTAAATACACAAAATCGCCTGATTTTAATCTTGATTAGTTACTCATGAATAGAAAATTTCGTACCCCGATTATAGTAAATCGAATTGATTACCTCAATAAAACACGTCAAACAATACCTGTTTACATCCCTAATTTCATAATTTATCATAATCAAGGTTCTAAATAGCGATTATAGCGGGGAGACAAAAAAAAAAGCTATTGCGAAAGCTATCCTACATAGCAATTTTTTATTTTCAAAAATTTTATTTTATATTTCTACTAATAATAAACATATCTAAAGTCTCATAAGTAACAAAAACACCAAATTGATTAAGAAGTTCTAATATTCACATTGAACCAATACAAAGTTCAAATTGTCATTCAAAATATCCCTAATTCATAAACTATCGATATTATAGACCAACGCACATTGTTCAAGTTTATTGATATTATAGACCCATCTAATTTAATTTCGTTTTGGATCTTAAAACCCATTTAAATTGCAAAACAAATAAATAATAATAAGCCCATGTAGCATAGCGGACCGCTATTCCGCTACGCGCTACGCGCTATAGTGGCCGTAGCTCGATTAGCGAAGTTTTACCCCGTAGCTTAGCTTTTTAGGTCAAAAACCGCTATAGCTAGCTATTTAGAACCCTGATCATAATTAGTATATGAAATAATGAGAAAAAAAAATTTAATATTTTTTTCTTTTGGAAGCTACAAAAATTATTTACAAAGCTCCAAAGAATATCAGAGTATCAACAAAGATATAATTGTTTTCTGGTTTAAAGAAATTGGAGAAGAATTAAACCCAAAAAGAAAAAGAAAAAACTGTGGGCTTGAACCGGACACTCTGGCATTTATAACCTGACTATAATAAATTTAATTGACGATATAAATAAAACCGGATTATAATATATGAAATAATGAAAAAGAAAGTTATAATTAATATTTTAAATTTATTTTTTTTAAGCTGCAAAATCTATTAACAAAGCCCCAACTCATAATAGAGTATTAACAAAGATTTAATTTTTGTCCGGTTTAAAGAAAATGGAGAGTTAAACCAAAAAAAAACAATTGAAAAGAAACTATGGGCTTCAACCGGACACTCTGGCTTTTGGGGGCTACTACTGACAGCTTGCCACATGAGACGCCATTCAAGCCAAAATAGAAGGCTAAGCATTTATTATTTGTAGTTATCTATTGGGATTCTTACTCAGGAAAAGACTAAAATACCCTTTTGACCAATATTGATTGCATAGTTGCACATTTTAAGATGCTATTTCAACATTAAGAAATTCAAAATTAAATGAGTATAAATAGAAAAGGGTTATTTAATTTCATAGAAATTGTTTGGATGGCCAAATATTCTATTAAGAAAATATAAGAGAAAATATTTCAAGCGTCAGATTTCAATATATCAATATATCAAGATTGTATCAAGATTTCTGTCAAGATTGTTAAGATATTTGACATTCTGTCAAGATTGTTAAAATATTTCAAGCGTCATATTTCAATTTATATTTTAAAAGAAAATATTTTTGTTATAATGCATATACAGAACATATACTCTTGCCCAGGAGAGAAATTACAAAGAAAAACATAACGTATTGAATGAAATCTCACCGCATATAAAGCACATTTAATTTTCATATTTTTGTCGAGTTTGAATTGCCCTATTAGCGGATTATTGATAAATGTAGCGTGCCTTATTATATAGAGGGAAATACAAAAACTAAGAAGGCGGCAATTACATATTAAATAGTGTTATACATACTCAAACTATGATGTTATTAAATAGAGTTGTATTATTACAAATATTGTCGCTAAAAAAAGTATAAAACCAAAAGTAGAAAATGTAAAACGCTTCAGTTAATTGCTCTAATAAACAAGCCTAATTCAAACAGACTTTACATATTCATTTGAAGTGACCATAGTATGGATCAAACGTTATTTCATTTGAAACGCTCTTAATCTGAATTGGCCATACACGATTCCAGCTGAAAAAACTTCCAAATACACTACCCTCAATTAATAACAAAATTCTCAAACGCTCCGACAGTCTGACATTATTATCTTTCCACGTTGTCACCGATTTTTACGATAACTACATAATATCATTCATTAACTATTAATGGCCTAACTATTTTTTATCATACCAAATAGGTTGCAAATATTAAAACACCCAAAATAATAAAATTTTACATTATTCAGTTTTAACTAAAACCAAAATTACTCGTCCTAAAATCGGAAAAAACACCTCAATATAAAAAAAATTCATAGAGGGCATTTTCGCCATTTCACACAGCCCCCACACAAACTCCTCTTTCTCTCTCTCCTCTGCCAGTTCAAATCCTCTCTCCTCTTACCTCATTCCATCCCATTGGCCCCTGCCTCTCTCTTTCTCTCTCTCTCTCTCTTAACACCCCTCTCCTCTCTACCCACCAAAAACCACAATAAACAAAGAAATAAACAAGATGCAAAAATCAATGACTCTCTCTCTCCCTCTCCTCTTACTTGTACTGGCGGTGGTGACCTCCGCCACCTCCTCAGCCACATCCGACAACCCAACAATCCATGCCATTCTTCGGGATAACGGGTTACCGGGCGGTCTCGTTCCCAAATCCACCTACATCTCCTCGTACTCTTTCGACACCGAAACGGGTCTTCTAACTGTTAACCTGACCCAACCCTGCTATGCCCGCTATGCCGATACCAGTCTCGCCTACTTCGACAATTACATAGCGGGCAACCTCAGTTTTGGGGAATTGAATAGGGTACAGGGTTTGGAGCAAGAGGAACTCTTTGTGTGGCTACCCGTTAAGGGAATAATCGAAGAGAAGGGATCCGGTGTGATCTTGTTCGATATCGGGTTGGCGCACAAACGGTTGTCACGGTCGCTTTTCGAGGATCCGCCGGATTGTCATTCTCCAGATGCTCTCATTCAAGGTGAGAGATAGAGGTTTCAAATTTTGAATTAAGTTTCCATCTTTTTTATTTTTATTTGCCCGTTTTAGTTTGCATGTTTTATTGGGGTTTTTATTTTTGTACTTAGTTTAGAAATTACTATTTTTATGGGTATATATGAACTAAAATTGGGTACTTGGTTTACCTCTATTTGAGGTAATGCCAACTTATTATTTTATTTTTTTCATTGCAACCTGATGATGTCATATCATATCAGATACACACCCCCCCTTCTCTTTTATGAGAATTTTAATTAGTTCTATATATATGTTAACAATGTTAGAATTTAAAAAATAAAATACAATTCGGAAATTTTGCATGATTTAAGTTTAATTCATTTGAAATATCATTTGGGAAGATAGGAAAACAAAAAAAAATATCTCTTTCTGTCTTTTTTTGTGTGTGATTATTTAGCATTAATTAGGACGGTTGGGGAATTTAGGGAGTTCATATCTTTAAGGGCTTAATTTTCATTCCTACCCTAACAAACTTTGGAATTCTCTTGATATCCTTATAAAATATGAAATTTTGGACATGATCATGCATGTCAATGCAGATTTAAATGGGTTTAGAAATAAAAAGACTCAAATGGTTTCATGTGCAATTTTTAATTTTTTTGGGTTTAGCAGGAGAGAGCATGAAATTGTTCCATGATCTTATTTCTTTTGTATAAAATTAAGTGTTCTGACACTATGTTTTAGAAATATAATTGATGGGATAAATTATTCTTTTGCGGCGCTGAAGTCATTTGATTGGAAGTTAGAAAAGCTGAGAAGGCTGAGAATTTAACTATTTTTAGGGTTTTGGGTTTCAGCTAGGGCTGCAAACGGATCGGATACGGATTGGATACGGATACGGATCATCAGATATCCATAGATATATACATAAATATTTTCATAATATATATTAAATTATATGATATATATATCTACTTATTCAAATACGGATAATTAAAATTTAAAACCATATATGTATCCGTATCCGCATAGATATTCGGATATCGAATATCCGTATTTAATTTTTGAATACGGATCCGGATACGATCAGATATTATCCGATCCGTTTGCACCCCTAGTTTCAGCTGAAATGGAGGCATTTAATGCCTTTTAATAGCACTAGTGTTGTTTCCTCTGTTTATGGTCATTTATTACTCGCATTCTTTCTTTCAAAACAAAAAAAAACCGTAATGGAATATTTCTACTTGTGCCCCCACAATATCATAATATCACAATTCTCTCTACTTCAAAAAAAAAAAAATTCAATTGTTCTCAGATTGAGGATTTTTCAAAAAATATGTTCTATAAAAATTAAATGCGTTTGTATCATACTTTTGTTACTTAAATTTTATGAACATAGAAAAAGATATTGCTGCTTAATTTAATCTGATATGCTGTTTTTTTTTAAAAAAAAATCAGGTATTTTTGGTAGAAGAGGAGGCCCTCAAGAGGAGAGGTAAAACAATAATAAAGCGGCTGTAATTGCAAAATAGTCCAAACTTGCAAATTAAATTATAGAAGTACCCCTGGACTAGTTTTGTGTGTTGAGACTTTTCTCAACTCTTGTTGTTGTAATCTTCAAAATTTTTGTTTGAGTGGGCGGTTTGACCGGAGTTCATGTGGATTTAAATGTTTATTTAGAAATATGGAATAGTTTAGTTTTGCATCTCTCTCTCTCTCAACATTTTTTTTATTTATAGAAATTATTATTAAGTAATGAAGGAAAACAGAAAGAATAATGGACTTTTTTTATGGCATAGATGGATCCGAAAAAACAAAATTTTGTATTCAAAATTTGGAGTCAATTTTTTTTTCGGATCCAAAGTTTTATTTTGAATTGCAAATGTGATTTTTTTTCTTTTGGCCATTGAATTTGAAGTTGTGGGCATCAGAAAAAAAAATTTGGATCTGAATTTTTTTTCTTCTAGATGTATGTAAGCTGTCAAAAATTCAAGGTACTATTTATGTTTTCCTGTATTATTTAATAATAATTTCTAAAAATTAAAAATTTCTTTCTTGCTTCTAAAAATTTGCATTGGTTAAAATTTGATTCCTGTGCTGATAAAAAAGTTCAAAAAATCCTAGATTCCCAATCCGAGGCATTCTTCCCAAGATAATTCGGTTGGCACAAAATTCAAGAAAAAAGTAATATAAATTAATTCAATCCTGAAAGGGTCGGAATAACAAGGGCCGACCTATCTTTGTCAAATGAGCTTATTTTTATAATTTTAAATGAATTACTAAACAAATAAAAATAATATTATGTCCTTTTTATTCAACAAACAACACAAGAGCCGTATCTTCAAAAAAAAAAATAATAACAAAAACAATAAAAAAATATACCATTTGTATTGGAGGTTATAAATTCAAAACTCGATTGAAATATCTCTAGTGAATTTTTAAGTAGAAAGACTTGATTTCTTCTTTAACAAAAAAAAAAAAAAATACAAGAGCTATGAAAAGGATATCAAATTTAGAGCAACTTAATTGCTTTTGTTAAATAAAATGAAACTCAAGTAAAAAAAAGGCTTACATACATACATATATTTATTATATTTTTTTTTCTATTGTGTCTCTTTTGAGGTCAATTTTAGTTTGACCAAGAATATTAGGGGAGACCAATACTAATTAGTAAGAGCATCTCCATTCCAGCAAACGTTTAGCAATTAATTTGGATCACGTCACTGAGTTTAGCAATTAAAGAGATTCATAATTTCTAAATCACTCCATCTCAGAAATTTAATTAGAGTTGCTTTTAAAGCAAACTTGCTAATTTAAAAACTGTGGTACATCCCAGCAATTATATTAGCAATTAACACATCAGATTAGCAATTTAAAAGAAATCACCGTTGTAGATGTTCTAATTACAGTTGTCAAAATATGTATTCATGTGTATTCATGTGGAATATGACCAATTTAAACTTGATTATAAATTCTTAAAGTACTGAATATTTAAAGTTGAAACGCTTGACTTACTTTTATCTAAAAAGAATATTAAGGTGCACATTTTATTTTGCCAAAAAAAAATGAAATCCGATACATGTGTAATGTCGTACTTGTTTAACAACCTATCATGCATGATAGGCCTTGGGTAAATTAATACCTGACAAATATATCTTATGAAAAAAAAAAAAAACTTGATTAGGCGTAAGTCATAGTATATAAAATAAAATGACAAGAAATGACAAGAGACAGACTGAGAATAAAAGAAGAGGAAAATGCAGTTTAGGTATTATTATATTATCTCTACTAAGAGACAGTATATAACATAATAATTAATCAATCCGGCCAAATAACAAAAAAAATTTGAACGGTTCAAACTTTTCTAATCTAGACTTTAGCGATTTTATTATTAAATTGTATTCAAATTGTATTTATATTTAAGAAATGGAATATCAAAAGTTATGTTAAATGGTTTTGAATTGATCATCAAAAGTTATTAGAATAAAGAGTAGGGTTAAAATGCTCCATTATTTACGTGCCCCATTCATACCCCGCATCCTTATTTCTGTTTACAAAGTCCAAACAGGCAATTCGAACTGTTCAACATGATCTCCATATTAAAATTTGCTTGGAGACCAAATTTTATATATTTAGATTTTATATTTAATATTTTTTGGATAGGTACAAAATTCTGTTTTTTAAATGGTCCAATAATAGTGATTTCATTACTATCTAAAAAAGTAGTAAACAATTTTCAAAAAATATATAAAATTTGATATCCAAGCACATTTTAATATATAGATCATGTTGAGCAATTCGGATTTCGGATTTTGAAAATTATAGTAAGAATGTAGAGCATGAATAAGGCACAAAAAGGGATGAGACATTTTCATCTTGCTCAACTTTAGAATAAATATATTTTCAAAACCTGGAATGAGTTGCTCAGTTGCATAGAGTAACAAAAAATGAAAAACAGGTGTGTATATATCACGCCAGCTGTGCAAAGAAATGGGCTGAATAGAAAAGAGACAAGAAATCACATGTAGAGATGGGGACGCTCTCACATGTGCTATTGTTCTCTCTTTGATCCTTTGGTTTTTGGTTTGTTGACGGCTCATTTATTGCTTATCGTTGCTTCCTTTTTGTTCTCTATTGGATTCTTATTTTTTATTGTCTTCAGGTAGATAGTCTAAAGCTTACACAAAGTTTGATAACCATACTACATAACATTAACATGATATAAACTAAACCAAGGGCAAACATTAGTAACTACTAAAGCTCTCCTCATTTCCATTATTAAATTACATTTTCTAATTTATTTCAAAGACAGAGAATAAAGTTGACCCATGAAGAAAGAAGATAGAACATAGCCATAAGCAGTATATAGCCAACTATTTATTTAATCAGATGAAGTCAGGGCCTTGTTGGAAGAATTCCAAGTCTGGATGTGTGCTCCCCCCTGGATGTCGAGGCCTCCTGTTATGCACAATTTAACTATATCATCAGAGTTTTTTTTTTCCTCTGTATTGCTTTGCAAAATAGTCTACTAGCATGTACGGGCATTTATCAGGTCGGTTTGGTTAAAATTGAATTAAAATAGTCAAACCAATTATTCAGTTTTCAAAAATATAACTTAATCAACCAAATTAAACTTGTCAAACGAATAACAACAAAACCAAAATAACCAAGTAAATTTCGGGTTGTTTGGTTGAACCGAAATAAGAGATCTTAAATTTTGAAAGGTCAAAATTCAATACAAATACTTTAATAAATATATAAATAATATGAATTTTAAGTTGTTGACATTACATACATTGTTGAATTCCTTACAAAATATGTAGATGTTCTAAAATTTTCCAAACCAAAATACAAGTTGTTAATATTACATACATTATATATAAACATGGATTTGAACCACATATAGAGTTTGATCGGTTTAGTCTTTTCGGTTTTGAAAAATCTAAACCGAAGTAATTCAAAAATACAAGCGAACTGATCCATTTAAACCGAAAAAACGAACTATTTAGTCCAAACCTTTTCGGTTTGGTAGAAAACTAAATAAACCGGACCCAATATACACCCATACTAGCATGTCTTATCAAAAACCTACCACTCTTGACATATTTAGATTTTACTCCTGCTGTAAACAGTCATTTTCAAAGTACCTCTCAAATAAATTATATACCAATTTTTCTACAAAGCTGAAGTGATAGGTATAAAAACAACAGTATCAAGCAATTGCCGTAAGGAATCGCCACCATCACATCATACATTAAATTATTCACAAGTTTTCTTTAAGCAAACGGAATAATGAGACTGACTACAATGTTGCTTTCATATGAAGGTGTTTTAAATTTCAAAAATTATATATAAAAAAGTATTAAGAAAAAGAAAAACACACCTGAAACGTGAAGGATCAAAACCAGGTACATCAGGAGGGCCAATTGGATCGTACCGCGACCCTGGCACAATGCCCCTGTTTATTTAATAACATAAATGATCCCATAAATAAGCTTCCAAGTTGGGCAACTTGTATACCTAAACTATAGTTTTTATTGAACTTTTGGCTAAAAGAAGACAAGGATAAATAAGTGACAATTTCAAACGGGTGTATGATCCGGTATTTTCTTGTTCTAAAACGTAAGTGAGAAGAAAGATACTTACGGCATGCCACCAGGAATACCGGGAACACTAGGCCGACCGCCCGAAGGAAAAAAGCGTGGATCACTAGGTCCTGTTATATTAATATTGAGTAATTAAAAACATTGATCCCATTTGACATGAGTTTTATACAAATTCATTTTCCAAATACAGAACCTTCTTTAGTAAAAGCTATATTAGATTTAAAGCAGCATTGTGTTCAGTTTTCACAGATGAAAACAAATTACACAAAACTCACAAATAAGCCAGTGGTCAAATATCTATATCATAAGCATGCCCCGATATGTACTTCACCAAAATTATTTGGATCAGTTCACAACATTTTATATTAGGTTCAACTCACACTTCAAAGCTTCATAAACCAAATAAAGAATCAATGATAACACTGTTAAAGAATAATTACCTATCAGCATGCTACCTTCACCCCCAGTACCTCTGCAGAGAGTAAATTCAATTAATTATTTACAATCATTTCAAGAAATGCTACGGTAATTGTAGATCTAATCACTTAAACTATGAAATGAAAGAGAAGCAGAGGGCTTAAATGGAAAACCTGCCAGGGTAGAAACCGGCTCCAGGTCCAGGGAACATATCACTGTAGCCCGATGGAGGTACAATTGGAGGATATACCACACTAGACAAACAAAAATTATATATAAAAAAAATCAATAAATTAACTTTAGAATAATTGACAACATTTTGCATAATACACATAACTGATGCATGCTAATTTCTCGCATTTTCTCTTTCTTCATTTGATTACTTCTGACAATTATTTGTGTCTCCCAGTTAGAAACAAGTAGCGGTCAACCTCTGTGTCACCTCGATTGTTCCTTTAATTTAATTTGTTTGGGGTTTAAAAGAAAACACATTATAAACATTAATAAATATTTTGGCTTCACTTGGACTAGATTAAATACTTGGCATAAATGGCAAATGCTAACTAATTAGCTAAGGACACTTATGGGCTTTGGATTTGTTTTACACCTTTTCTTAATTAATGAGGCTTACAAATTTATCTTTCGGAAAACAAAACAAAAATACTACAAATACCATTGAACAACAAAAAGGAATGTCAAAAAAAAAAAGTGTCTCTACTTGCTTTATAAAAGAGGCAAATAAATTGAAAGAAGGCAGACATCAATCCCCTTAAAACACCAGCCAATGTAACAATAACGTTGAAGTAGGAAAAAGATGAATACCCTTCATATGTAGGGGGGAAACCACCGCCTCCTGGCTGATCATAACTACACTCAAAAAAAGAAAAAGAAAGAAGAAGATCAAAATGATGTAACATAGTTTAAATTTCTGTTAGCAGTGTCTTAAACAGGTCAGTACCAAAAGATGCCAAAGCCCAGCCAGATTTTGGTGGTGCACCCTTTGGTAATTGCTTGTTACTGATAGTCAAGTCTCAGAATATTAAATAGATAAACAATAAACAAATGCAAAAACAAAATTTCCAAATACTCAAAAGTGGCAAAACCTTCATTATTCTAACCAATCAATGTCTCAACTTCATCACTCTTTGAAAAGAACGAAATACTACAGTGCTACACATTCACTAAAGAGTACCCCGTCATCCAATTTTTCCATTAAATTGGAACAAGAAATCTATATCACTGCATTATAGTGCTTTTTGTTATCGGCTCTAACTAGTAACTTATATTGAGTGCAAGGAATAACACTATCAAGTCCCTATGAAAGAAGAGCACAAACTTAGTGAGAACTTCATAAAGTAAAGTTATATCTTGCTTTTACTAACTTATATTGTCGTGATAATGCAAGTGCAATATAAAACATGACATTTTAACTACCTAACATGAGAAAAAATTGGAAACTGCGCCTGCAGTTAAAAATGTTCTTTTTCGTAACTTCTAGTTTTTATTCATCTATCTATTAATTTTTTATTTTTGGGAGGGAGGTAGTATAGGGACAAATGCAAGAAATTGTTTTTACTGGTTCCTCCTTTGTACCACACAACAAAAATACAATAAATAATGCATACCCTTCAGGATACAAACTGCCGCCTGGCCTTCCATGGCTACAACATCAAAAGATGAATCAAGTGTTAAATACATAAACAAATGCAAGAAAACAATATCTGAGAGTTCCATATATAATGGGTTCAACAAGTTGGTACTCAAGTACCAAACTAAAATCACACAAGCCAATTGAACTATAATCTAACTCTGAAGTTCAATTATGCGAATCCACAGCTGGTAATTACAAATTTACGATCCAGTACTAAGACGAACCAGACAGCATGCATATCAACAGTGGGGTAACAAATGATGATCACCATTGTTGACAAATGAAAGACAAAGCACCTGTTGCATACCTCAAAAGATAACTAATATTAACATATGCTCGTGCAAAACACAAGTAATATCTCTCCTACCCCTAAGCCACGGTATATGTTATGAAAAACATCTTCCCACTCTGCTTCCAAATGTACAAAATAACCCAAAATAACCCCACGATTATCTCGCTTCTACCTTCCAGGTAATGAGAAAGAAACATACTCTTGGCACATTTGGAAGGTATAACCAGGATATTTTTGTATTTTATGATGATATGTTTCTTATTATAAGAAAATATATATTACCTCTCCGAAGATGAAGCATTCACATCCCTTATACCCTGATTACCCAAACCACTAGGGTTTGCACCCACCAATTTATCCAGAATTGCAGAGTTGACATAGTCAACAAGCCCTTTGAAATTTTTGTACATCTCTCCATAGTTCTTTGGCTGAGCCTCGCCTTCTACCACATGATCATTCACACTGCAACAGGGGAGCGGGTTACTTTTTATTTCTGAATCTTTTAAAAAAAAATCGACAGGTACTATAATTCTCTCAGCTTGTGCATTTCATGTGCGTTGAAAGGAGGGTGGAAGGTATGTGAAAGGAATACAACTTGCAATAATAATTGGTTATATAGTTAATAACAAAATAGAGTGAGGCTATGGTACTTTGCAAAGCACGGATCGGTCCGTGCTATGGATTCGTATTACATTTTCAAAGTTCAAAGTCTAAACCATCGATCCGAACCGCTCAACATGATCCCCATATTAAAATGTGATTGGAAAAACAAATTTTGTATCTTTTGGAAATTGTTTACTATTTTTTTAGATAGGTACAAAATCACTGTTTTTCAGAAGAAAATGGAAAACACCAGTGATTTTGTATCTATGTAAAAAAATTTCAAAAAATATAAAATTTGGTCTCCAAGCACATTTTAATATGGAGATCATGTTGAGCAGTTCAGATAGACTGTTTGACTGTGAAGATGGAGATAAGGATGGGAGGCATGATTGAGGCACAAAAGACACGAGGCATTTGAACCCTACTCTAACTATATATACAAATATATGATTTGGTTATGAATTTTTATTGAATAGTGGAACCAAATGGAAATCTACAAACATAATAGAAAGGAAATCATAACTGGGAAATTTTAAAAACAAATCTTTACTTGATTTCAAGGTGCAAGAGCTCCTTTTGCTCCTCAAGATCAACAACATCTATAGGAAGCTTATCACCAATTACTAGTGCCTTTACCAGTACGCGCATTTTTCTACCTTTCTCCTCTTTAAAATACAAAAATCCATATCTGTCCTCCATCTCGTTCCACCCATCTACACCTACTTCTTCCACAACTGTACACATTTAAAAAAAAAAAAAAAATCAATATTCTCTCGTTCCTGGACTACAATTTAACATAAATTTAACAAAATTCGCGAAAAACAAAAGATACAAAATTTGAAAGACAGACACTATAGACGAATTGGAAAAGACAGCTTACAGGAAGAGAGGTCATCGGAGTTGGTGGCGGGACCCACAGAGAGAAGAGAGAAACCAGCAGCTAGAAAGGAGGAGTGCACTGCAAAAGCGACCTTGTCGTGCGCGTTACGAAAGGTTGGGCGCGATGCCCTCAACACCGCCATGGCACCCTGCTCCGTCGCCATTGCTACTTCAGTTCTCCAAGGTTGGAATTCGATCGATTAATTAGAGATTTGTGCTAGGGTTTTGTGCTCTGGTGTACAAGATAGGCTGATTTGTGATTTGAAGGTGGGTTTTGGTTTTGGTTTTGGTCGAGGAAAAGAAAAGGTCGCGTGAAGCTTCGCGCCTTTGCACCATGACCAACTAAAATTAAGGAACTTTTTCTTTTTTTTTTATATTTTATAATTAAAATTTAAAATATTATTCTATAGATTTAATTATTTCGTAAACTATTATATCAGTAGCAAACAATCATTCATATAATTTTATAAATTTTAGAAGGGTTTAAATGTCTTTATTTTTATTTTTATAATATTTTTATTTTTAAAACTAAAGTAACTTAAATTAAAAATTTTAATGTCAAAAATAAAACAGTTAAATATTATCTATATTATTTTAATTATTATCAAGAACTTGCAAAATTAAACCGATGTAGATAAATTATGGACGTTAATTTTTCATCTTATTGATTCATATAAAATCAAAATTGAAAAGTCATAATGTTTTATATGGATGTAGAGAAAAAAAAAATACTAATCACATCTAATAATTTTTATTTTGACATATAAATTTTTAAAAAATTATTATTAGAAAATTAGAAAGTGAGAATATGATGGAGGCACAAAAAATGAAAGTATTTGAAGTTTTGAACCTTCTCATAATTAATTAGTTATATTGTGATTAAATATTTTATATATAATATTTTATTAATTTAATTATTTTGTAAACTATTATATCAGTAGCAAAAAATCATCGACAAATTTTATAAATTTTAGAATCTTTAAGAAAAATAAAACAGAAACATGTATAATTTTGAATTGAGTGAGGCTACGGTACTATGCATAGCACGGATTGGTCCGTGCTACGGCTCAATATTTGAGTTTTCAAAATCCTAACGGTCGATCCGAACCATTCAACATGATTATAAAATGAATATGTACTTGCAAACCAAAATTTACATTTTTTCGAACTTTTTTTACTATTTTTTTAGATAGGTAGAAAATCACTTGATCTGAAAATTCTGGACCATCCAAAAACAGTGATTTTCTACCTATCTAAAAAAATAGTAAAAAAATCGAAAAAATGTAAAATTTGGTTTGCAAGTACATATTCATTTTATAATCATGTTGAACGGTTCGGATCGACCGTTAGGATTTTGAAAACTCAAATATTGAGCCGTAGCACGGACCAATCCGTGCTATGCATAGTACCGTAGCCTCACTCTTTTGAATTTATGATAAATTTCAATAGAGGAAAAGTTGTTATGTAGTAAACTTGTACTATGAACATATATTTAGAATTACTGTAACAATACAAGATGATAATTGTAAATAAAAACTTCAGAAAAAAATGTTCAATAATTTCAAGGTTGTAGATTTAATATGTATTTTAAACAATAATTTTTTGTGATGTTTATGAAGTGAAAGAGACTAAGAGAGAATTTGTTTGTACTTTTTATATAATTGAATTGTAAAAAAGAAGAGAAAATTAAATCAGAAAAAGAAAAGGCCAAGTAGAAATAGCTTTCATTCCAATTTGTTTGTATTTTTTTTCATTAAATGTCTGCTGCTCCTCTTTGATTGATCTTCACCGTATCAAATTATGGAAATTACTACAGACATACATTGTGAATAGAAACAAAAAAGGGATACTATAAAAGAGAAAAATCAACAGATAGCACATAGATCTTCAATTTCTTATTTTATTTTATTTTATTCGGCATGCAGCCCATAGTTGTGTTAATTAACTTGGCCCAGTCCATTTTTGCTTTAAGCCCATCAAGAGGTTGTAATATATTCCAAATAAATTAATAATTTAAGTAATCTAGTCCAAATACATAGACTATAAACACCAAATGTACATAATGTGTAAAATAAATAAAAAGAGACTATATATCAATTGATCTCATTATTTCTAATATATAAATTACTAATGAAAAAAGTTTATATAAAACAGTAAATAAATCAATCTCGTCGTAATTATTAACAAATGAATTATTAAAAATTATCATATATAATTTTGTAATTATGATGGGTGTAAATGTGATCAGGCTAATAAAATTTTTAACCCGGTTTGCTATCGAGTCAGATTACAAGCGCATAATCCTATTGAGTAGTATAAACGAGTGTCGATCCGCAGGGGATAAGATTTAAGGTCTTGAACGATTAAATCACAATCTTTCGAAAGACTAGACAAAATTTGAAAATCAAATAGTTGTTTTTTATCAATGTATTTGGCAAAAATTAAAAGTAAGTAAAGTAAAGATAGATATGTGAATTTCTAGGGTTTTGGCACACCGTTGTTACTTCAATCCGCTTTGATTCTTACCTTATTTGATGTTGGTTTTTAGTTGTTGTATGAGAGTTTCTAATCCAATTTAGTGATTAGCGCTTTCGCCTAGCAACCACCCTACTAATCAAGAGATCCCGTTAAGGCTTGTCTTGACTAATGGAAGAAAATATGTGACTTGCCCAAAAGAATTTAGACTTCACTTATTGGGTACGTCGCCCTACTATCTTGGTCATGTTGGGTGTTCCCATGGTAAGACACAACAATGTGACATTCGTCTGCGAATGTTGAGACTCCCATGTATACTTTTGTTGATCCAATTAGTGGTATCTCCGGTTAAGATTTTCACCACTAATCTAGTATTTTTATTCTCCTTTAGCCCAAAGATGACTAACTTCCATGTGTGACCATCACATGACGATCTAGACTAATAAATACAAAAGACTTAACAATGATCAAATAAAAATATATATCAAAGCATCATGAGTAACAAGGTTTACTGCCAACCCTAAGAATCTAAACTTAGCCGCTGAACGACATGTTTACAAAGAGATAAGAGAAAGATACATCTATACACGAAGTACCCTCCTACTTAGTCTCTACACACTCCTCTGTTCTCACTTAAGAAAAATATAAAACCAAAGATACAAAGATAGATTTTTTTTGTTCAGTCCATAGGGCTTAAATAGGAGTCAAGGGGCGTCTGGAGATGAGTGGAGTCCAAGTTATCTGATCTGGATACAGCTGTTGCAGTTATTCACCAAAGGGCGTCTTGGGTACAGTTCGTATTGGCTAATATGGACCGTACTCCCACTGTGTCGCTGCAGGAGTTAATGCATATTCGGTCATCTTTGGTCCGTACTGGGGCTCTGGTCAGTATTGGCTAATACGGTCCGTACCAGAGCCTTAGTCGATGAGCTGCACTTTTTCGATCGACCCGATTCTTGCTCCAAATGATGTAAAATAGCCTCAAAACATGGTTCATGCACTAAAACATAAAATAGGATAACAGTAACATTTTTCACAGAATAATTAAACATAAATATAAAAAAATAAGGCAAAACCTAAGTAATGGGCATTAATTATACAAGTTTTTGCTCTTTGAAGTGTAAACAATGTACAAATTTGTTCTTTCAAATTAATGTGAGATTACACGAACACAAGTAATGAACTTGTACAAGATTCAAACATGAAAAAGGTTAATTTTAGATTTAAGTTGTACAAGATTCAAACATGAAAAAGATTAATATCTCATGGAATAAATATCTACATCCCAGCAACTTAAATGAGTTTTTAAATAACTGTTAATCATTTTTTAGAAATTAAGGTCTCTAAAGTTTCTAACTCTCACATCTCTGAAATTAATTTTAGAGTTTCTATTAAGCCACGTCAGCAACAAATTAAAAAGGAGAAATAATTTGAGCCAATCATTTGATTAGCATGGAGTTTATAAATAATTTCTTAATAATAAAAAACTTTACTGCATAGTTTTTAAATAATAAACTCTTCCACATCCCTGAAACTGGATTAAAAACTACCACATCAGATTAGAAACTCTAATAATACAAAAAATGTAGATGCTCTATTATGTAAGTATGCTTAAATTATCGAGTTAATTTGTTGACCATTTTCATCAATGCCACATAACAAGAGTTTATAATTTTTTTATCAATATCTTTTATAAAACTCATCCTCTAGGGGAAAAAATAGTTACAAGTTGAAGGCCATATTAGATCTCACTTTCATTGGTGCACGTCAAACCCATTCACCCTGGAGTCTGAATCTTCTGCGTTACCTCATCGTTTGAGTTTGAATCTAGATCAAACTTGTAATGCATGAGGTCACTTTTGAAATTGAGCCAATATAAAAGGAACGGACCGGATTCAAACTTAAAAGGTGAGGTACCCTAGGTGATATGAATTCATTCACCCAGGTCGCCTGACTGCCTGAGCAAGAGCTTTGACTTTTTTTTTCATTTCCATATATGGTTTTGTATACAATTTACTCTTCAGAAAGAAAAACACAATAATAATTTTGCTGTCATAAAATTGTAGCGGACATGTCAAATAAAAATGGTTCAAATTAGATCAAATGTTTCTCACAAAAATAAAACATGATTTTAGATCATTTGATTTCAGTCAGACAACTTCTTTTTCAATGAACTTATAAATGTTATATAGAGGAAAATCCTATGAAAAAACTATTTGCTAAAGGAAAAGCAAAAGATAAAACAATTCATTGAACATCTTTTTTACAACAGAGCATCCATTACATTTCCTAAATAACAACTACCACGTCTCTATATCAAGAAACTAAAAAAACAACAAAGAAAAAAAAAACCAAAAAAATATAAATTAAAAAGTAAGTCTAAGATTTTACTTCTAAGCTTCTCCGCCGTGTAATCCGAATGTAACAAAAAACCGCAACAAAAATCGAAAGCGCAAGCCCGCAAACAATTATCTTCCCTCCAGCAAACGCTTTGTCGAAGGGTTTATGTCGATGATGCGCAGAAACAGAGGGTGATTTTGCAAAATTGGATTCCATGGCTGTCAATGAAATGCTCATCAGGGGTGCATTTGCAAAAAAACCAGGCTTAAGTATCATCATTTGCATGTCATTGGTTGTGAAAGAAGAGCTTAGAGGTCTACACATTGCAAAATTTATGAAACAACTAGATGCCATTAGAACACAAAGAAAGAAGCAAGCCATTTATTTATTTGCTCCAGAAATAAAGAGGAAGGATTTTAGAGAGAGAAATGAGGTCTGTGTTAGATGTTTGACAGTTTGTGTGAGAGAGAAAGCTATGGTGGTCTTTTAAAGGAAAAATTATTTTGTTTAATTATTTTTTTATTTGGGTGTGGATCATGGGTTTGCATTGTTTATGTCTCAATTAATTCCTGCTGAGGGACAATAAAACACTTTCTAAAGTTCCCAATTTGGTCCGGGTCGAAATCAAAATCCAAACCCGATTAAAACCCGTTAAAAATAAATAAATTATTCGCTAGTATTTTATGAATTCATATCAACTGAAGTAACATAATTTTGAGTTTAAATTGGGACTGTTCGATCTTTTGGCACAAATATTAAAGAGGCTCCGTCATTTCCACCTCGGATTCTGATCAAACAGACCAGATCTAATCTCAAATATTTTGTTACCTCAGAGGATATGGACTCGTAATTTATAGCGGCAAATAATTCATTCTAATAAGTTTTGAAATAGAATTCACTTCCCTTCCTCCACTCCTGTTTCTTTGTGTCTTCTCCCATTTTTTACTCCATTGGGAGAACCAAAGAGAGTTGACGCCAACAGCCTTAGTCATCAATGTTGGATTTATTGCTAACCTCGTTGGATTTAATGCTAACATTGAGCATATATGTAATCTAATTATGGATTGTTTACTGTCATATATGGTTGTCAATTAAAGTGATCAAATAAGGTAATAGACAATCAATATATTAATTAGGATGTGGTCCATAAATGTGTAGAACGATTTAGGCAAATATCAAATCATTGATGGACTGATTCTGAGATTTGCAATTCAGAAAACTGTCATTTAAGAGGATTGTGTGGGCTACACGGATTTCAATGCGTCTGCACGGATTTTGATGTGACAGCACGGATTTTGATGCAGTCACACAAAATACTTTTTTTCAAATTGGCAGATAACCAGATAGGTTACTATTAGGGGTGTAAACGGACACGGATATCCGGCCGGATATCCGCTCCGAATCCGCATATAATCCGTATCCGGATTTAAACGGATACGGATATCGCGGATACGGATACGGATAATTATCAATTACCCATAGAAGATGCGGATACGGATACGGATATGGTTTTAAATTTTGATATCCGTTTACTATCCGTATCCGTATCCGTATCCATATCATGTGAGGTTTTAAATTATTTTGCCTTCAAGGGGATTTGAACCCATGTCATGTGAAGTGAAAGTCTAAGCAACCAAGGTACAAACCACTACACCACACTATTAATAAAATAAATATCTTATATTCTCTCATCTTTCTAACATTAATATCTCCATCAACTTACAATTATTCATTTATTTTTATATTTAAATTTTATTAATTATTAATTATATCTTAAAGTTCATATAACTCACTATCCGACAATTATCCGTTCTATATTCGTATTCGAATCCGTATCCGACAATTATCCGCTCCGTATCCGTTTAAGACGGATATGGTTTTAAATTTTGATATCCGTTTACTATCCGTATCCGTATCCGTATCCGTTCATTGAAAGGCGGATACGGATTTGGTATTAGCATTATCCGCTCCGAATCCGCTCCGTTTACACCCCTAGTTACTATATATAAAGATTAGTCTCCAAGGCACAAGATAACACAGAAAAACACAGAAACTGAAAAAACGTTTTTCTCTTTAGAAAAATACAGCTCTGTGTGCCTTCTCTTTTTCTTCCACCATCAAAGAATAGAGAAGAGAAATCCATTAGAAAATTTGAAGAGGATTTCTCAAGTGTCATATCTTGCTGTCATGGAAGACATATTCCTACGACCATACGACAAAACAACAAAAAGGACTTTTTGCCATTAGAGTCTAGTCTCGCACTCACGGAGACGGTTGGCGATCTCTCAAAGAATTGAGTTATTCCATGGAAGCATCCATGGAATCAGGTATTATGTTCCGCACTTAAGATTTATGTTTTATGAGTCGGCTTTGGCATAGGACGGTCATTAGATTAAGGTGGAGAACTGTTTCTCCTTCCCCGGGGTGTAAGTGTTTGACCCCTAGATGAGATGTAATTGTTTGATCTCTAGATAAGACGTAATTGTTTGGCCTTTATGATTCTCCAACAAGTGGTATCAGAGCCTTCCTATGCCGAAGGATTAAGTCTTTTAGGATCTAGAGAGAATTAGAAATTATTGATGATTTTTTCGTTGATTTTTGTTGAATTTTTATAGATTGTTTTAGATCTGAAAATTTTGGTTTGGAGAGCACAAAACTTGTAAAAGTTTACAGCCATAATTGTCTATTTTTCAGTTATTAAGTTGGTTATAATTTGCTAGAAGATTTTCAATTGAAATCGCAAAATTCTAATCAAAATTCGGCCCTGGCAGAGTTTGTGCGATCCTCTTTGCGGACGCATAGAGGCCACACAAAATTCTGCACAAATTTTAATAGGCAGTTATGGAATTTTTGGTTTTGGTGAAATTTATTTTTTTAAATAAATTTTCTAAAACAAAATATATAAATTTGGAATTAAACTTCTAAATTTGAAAGGTTATATAGATTTGGAATTAAATTTCTAAATTTGAAAAGTTATTTAAGGTGCTTCCAAAATTAAGAAATCTCTCTAGATCATGGATCAATTTCAACATAATAAATGCAGTTTTATAGTTACTCAGACAAAGATACGGCCGCACGGATTTTGAAGCGATCGCACGGTTTTTGATGCAGATGCACCAAATACCTTTTTTAAATTGGCAGACCGCACAAAATTTTGTGGGGGCCGCACAACTCTCTGAAAAGTTAGAGAATAGTTTCTGAGATTAAAAATGCAGTTATTATGATGCAATTATTTATATATTTATTTAATTGCACTTTTGTTTTATGGCTAAGGTATAAATTATAATTCTTATAAAGGCATTAAAGTTATATGTATCTTGAATTAAATTAATTGAGTCCTAATTGTACCCAAAGGTACCTCTTTTGACAAGATTGATTTAAATTCATTTTACAAAAGAATATTAGGTGTGCATTTAATGGATGCAATCATTTATCGGCCCAAAGGAAGATAATGGTTGTTGAAATTATTTGTACAAGTGAGTGATAATAAAATATAGTGATGACCAAAAAATTTTTTACACATATGTCAACATTGTCGGCCCAAAGGAAGGCATGTTGTTCGGTATGTTATAGGTTATCAGTACTTTATTATTACGCCAAAGTATCATAAGAAATTGACCTGTTACCCAAAGGTAGCCGCTTAATGGAAATCGATACTTTGGTTTTAAGATGGTTTTAAGGCTCATAAAATGTGATGATTTATTAAGATAAATTACGATACTATGAATGTAACAATGTCTAGGAAAGTTCTGTCTAGGCAAGTCGGAATTCGAAGTGAATCCTTAGGGATCCCTGACTTACCTGGGAACTTACCTGGTTGTGAAATTCATGTGTATAGTAACAAAAGGAAAAAATCATCTCATATATTTTGAGCAAGTTGGGCCTTTATTTGAATGTAATTTATAAATTCAGAATTTTTTTTTATTCGTGTTGTTCTTTGTGATTTTTTGTTCGTAATTTTTCAGTTAGCATTGTTAAAGACCTAAACAATATTTTTTATGTTGAAGGAACCAACTTCAAATTTTGACATGAGAACATAGTAATAGTTCTCGGTGTCAAGGATCTAGACCTTGCATTAAGGATGTATGTCCCACACTTACAGATAAGAGTACTTCTGATGATTAGAAGAAAAAATGAAAATTGGAACAAATCAAATTGCATGTGTCTTATGATGATGAAGAGATCCATTAAGAGGCATTAAGGGGCGCGATTTCAGATTTGATTGTTATCATTAAGGAATTTTATAATCCCACAGAATATTTAGTATTCGAGACGGAAAATGCAAATTTTTTGAGGATGTTGAGTTTGCGGGGGGAGATACAATAATGTATTTTGAATTCGAAGAGGAGTGTGCAAATATTCCTATAGGTGTTGAGAATTTTATGGACATAGATCTCATTTAACTCAAAATACAAGTATCTTTAATGGAACCATTATTGAAAACCAAACTCAACATAATCAAACAACACAAAGTCAGATTCTAGAATATCTGGAAGATGTTGTTGTAGGCCAGATTGTTTCAGACAATGCTGGAATTTCTCGAGAAAATTCAGAAGTGCCAATAAGAAAATATAATTAATGGCTGACAATGACATTGGAAATTAAAGTTACCCCATTACCTAAAGAAACGAGACCCATTAGTTGCAAATGAATATTTAAAATTAAAAGGGATTCGAAAAGTAATGAGGAGTAATATAAAGCTCATCTTGTCAATTAAGATTTTAGAGACTTTCTTTTTTATTTCATTTAATTAATGCAAGCATAACCGGCCCAAAGGAATGTTGATGATTGTTAAAATTATGTGTACATAGAGTATAGTGATGATTATTATGTTTTACATATAATCAATATTGTCGGTCCAAAGGAAGGCATATTGATTGATATGTTATTTGAATCATCAATACTTTATTTTCTGAAAGACTCTTTAAAGATTATATTGACATTAATTATGCACTTTAATTTGGAGCTTTAGTTGATGGATATTAAGAGAGCGTTTCTAAATTGTGATATTAATGAAACAATCTATATGGTGCAACTAGAAAACTATGTGTCGGGAGACACAAAGTCTATGGTGTGCAAACTAAAGAAATTCATCTATGAACTAAAGAAAGTGTCTGAACAATGGTATTGTAAAATTCATAGTGAGATTATCTCGTTTGGTTTTGAGATAAATTTATTGAATGAATTTCTATACCTTAAGTTCTGTGGGAGTAAGTTTGTATTTCTATGTGGATATCATATTGCTTGCCAATATCGATATAAATATGTTGCAAGAAACTAAGAACTTTCTGATGAAAGATCTTAGTGATGCATCATTTAGAATATGAAACAATGCTAAACTAAAGTAAGGTAAAGTAAAGGAAAGAGTACAGAATGATGAATTGAAAATAGAACATGTAGGAATAGACTCTGTGTTAGCAGATCCTCTTACTAAGGGATTAACACCGGCTAAATTTGAAGAGCATGTTGCTCATATGGGTGTAATCTCTTTTGAGGATATTCAATTTTAGTGGGAGTCTGTTATTTCTAATTTAATGTTCTATTTTTCATTGTAATTTTGGATATGTGACTTGTGACATGTAACAAGTGTTATATATATTATGAAGTTTTTGACATTCTGTTTCTCATTTATATTTGACCTCTAATTCAGTTAATTTATGAAATTCAGTTTCAAGATTTAAGTAGGAGACCAAGTTAGAAATAGGCATGTGAAGATCACAATTGCATGTAATTTCTATGCTACACATCCACATTATGATTCTTGTCATTCAGCTGTATTAGCGATGTGATTATTGAGGGTTTAGTTACGAATAAATGCGACGAATGCCGCTTTAGTCCTTTACTGATATAGTTGATGGACCGAATTGGTTTGGGAATATATAAGAAAGACAGTAAAGAAATGTGCGCACATAAGGAATACAATACATAATTAAAAAGTCATAACATATTGCTCAAGTGGGAGATTGTTGGATTTATTGCCAACCTCGTTGGATTTAATGCCAACATTGAGCATATATGTAATCTAATTATGGATTGTTTACTGTCATATATGGTTGTCAATTAAAGTGATCAAATAAAGAAATAGATAATCAATATATTAATTAGGATGTGGTCCATAAATGTGTAGAACAATTTAAGTAAAGATCAAATCATTGATGGACTGATTCTGAGATTTGCAATTCAGAAAACTGTCATCTAAGAGGATTGTGTGGGCTACACAGATTTCAATGCGTCTGCACGGATTTTGATGCGACAGCACAGGTTTTGATGCAGTCGCACAAAATACTTTAATTTTTCAAGTTGGCATATAACCAAATAGGTTACTATATATAAGGATTGGTCTCCAAGACACAATATAACATAGAAAAACACAGAAACTAAAAATATGTTTTTCTCTTTAGAAAAATACAGCTCTGTGTGCCTTCTCTTCTTCTTGCACCATCAAAGAATAGAGAAGAGAAATCCATTAGAAAATTTGGAGAGGATTTCTCAAGGGCCATATCTTGCTGTCTTGGAAGACTTATTCCTACGACCATACGACAAAACAACAAGAAGGACTTCTTGCCATTAGAGTCTAGTCTCGCGCTCACGGAGATGGTTGGCGATCTCTCAAAGGATCGAGTTATTCCATGGAAACATTCATGGAATCAGGTATTATGTTCCGCACTTAAGATTTATGTTTTATGAGTCGGCTTTGGCATAGGACGGTCCTTAGGTTAAGGTGGGGAACTGTTTCTCCTTCCCCGGGGTGTAAGTGTTTGACCCCTAGATGAGATGTAATTGTTTGATCTCTAGACAAGGCATAATTGTTTGGCTTTTATGATTCTCCAACAATCAACTCTCTCCTCTCCCGGCAGCCCACCACGCCACTCTGCCACAGCTCCACTGCCTCTGTCTTCCTGTCCTCTTACACCTCCGTTGGGACAAAGAGAGTTGGCGACGATAGCCCTAGCCGCCAACCATCTCATCTCCCGGCACCCTACCATCCCGTCACACCCTCGCATCTCTCCACCCTATTTCACCATGTTCGTCTTTTTTCGTCGCACCACCTCCTACTTTCTCTACTCGCTGCACCTGACCTCACCATAAAAATTCAGTTCTAGATTTCCTCCTACCCATTGCCCTCGCTACTCCTCCCTTACCCCGCCTCTAAACCCTAGACCGCTTCCTTCCTCACTTTGTCACCCTTCCTTACCACTAAAACCGCTACACAAAACCTTAGATAGGGCAGGGGAGGTCAAGATCCGTGCCGGCCTCCCTAGCTCGCAAACCAAACCAAAAAAAAGAATGTCTTTTCTTAAGTCGCTGGCCAGTCGATGTTGAAGGTCATCGGTGTCTACTTCCGATGGAAAGTGTTTGTTATTTTAATTTTAATTGTTATGATATTTGTGTTGTTAAATGTTAAAGTTTAGAAGTTGATGTTTTTAGATGTGATGTCAACGTTTAGATGTTGATGTATTGTAATGTGGATGTTGTTCTGAATGTAGAACAACTGATGTAATTTTATGTTTAATTAATTAAAATATACTGTGGCTGCCAAGGTTTAAAAAAAAAAAAGTTTTGAAATATGCGCTGGTTACAAATTAGGAATTTTTTGTATTTGTTATATCAAATAATGGGTTTGGATGTATATTTGGTTCGAACTTTAAGACCCGAAACCCATAGATAGAGAGCTGGTGGGGAAATTTAAGGTGGTTACCGAGGAAATGATTATCACCCGATTAGGCAACAAGAAAGTGACACGTGTCACCTATTTGTTTTTCTTGGACTTTGTAGCCGGACTATGTTCTGTTTTCGATAGCACAGTAGCACCCCACCCAACAAAAACAGAGAGAAACAACGACTCTGTTTTTGTTTTTGTTTTGAAATGAGAATGATTCTATTCCTATGCAAAATTAGATTATTATATTTTTATGTATTCTAATTAGGAACCTTTCTCTGATTCGGCTCCTCTTTAATTCTGGGAATTAATTAGATGTTCATTTTATATTGGACGATTCTGATCGAATCTAATTGTACATCAATAAGAAACAATTGTACAAATTCGCATCTTTTCCGGTACCGTAATAGAGAATCTTTTACAATTACTGGATCTGGGCCGTTCTTTTTAACTTGGCACGAATCTCAAAGCCCAGTAATACTACCCCTGCTCTAGCCCGAATCTCAAAGCGGCTGAGAGTTAATCTTAAACCGTAAAGTGAAGGGAATCTTTTACAGTAATGGAGAGGATACTTGTCCCAATTGTACAGGGGAATGGAGATGGTTCGATGGATATCATATCGAATATGGTACATTCGGTCTGATGTCTGATCAGAACTGTTCAATTGACATTAAGATGCGCGTGAACAACTTTAGAATTCATGAGAATCAAATGCACACTAATCTTGACGACTCTAAAATGCCGTGTTTAAATCAAATGCATACTTAATTTTTCTATAATGATTAATCACTATTTTAATTGCAAATGAAAAAAATATTTATGTAACATTCTACAAAATACATACAATAAATTAATAATTAAAACGACCAAAAATACAATAATAAATACAAACAAATTAGCATTTTAAAAATGGGTGGGGGTTTTGTCCAAACGGTTTTGAACAAAGTCTCATCCAAAGCCATACCTAAACCGTCCGATTTGCATCAAAATTCACACAGACATTTAGATTCAATGAGCCATTTAAATTTATTAAGATTAAATATGTTTGCACGAATCTCAATACAAATCGGACGTTTAAGCTTGAACTTTGGATGAGGCTTTGTCCAAAACCGTTTGGACAAAATCCAATCCCTTTAAAAATAAAACATTAAACTGAAAAATATAGATAAATTAAATAAGTACATCATCAAAATAATTAGGTTATCACCAAGTTCTTATTTCTACTTTGAAAATTAAATGAATTAATATGTTCTAAACGTTTCCAAATTCTAGTACGAAATATCAAGAATTTCTGAAAGGTATTTTTTTACACATAAAATTTGATCGAAGTATTTTTTATTAATCGTTGTAGTAAAAGTCAAATAATTTCCTTGAGCCACCATACAACAAGTTGTGATATATTATCCTCTATGTAGCTGGCTCCTGATCCAAGTTGTGATATGTTTATATTCTACTAATTAATCCTCTTAAAAGAACTTAATTAATCTTTGAGTATATATATGTGGAGTAGACTGGCCGAAATTTTTAAATATACCACTGTAAAAAAAAAAAAAACCAAAAGACCACTGAAACTGAGAAATTTGACAAATACCAGGGCCACAATAACAAATGGCGGCCATATTCTTGAGAGCCGTCATTGTCGTTGTGGCCCCTCAAAAACAAAAATTTCAGCATACTACAATGAATTTTTAGGTTTTTGAGGTGCCGCAACAACAAATGCCAGCTCCCAAGAATAGAGTCGCCATTTGTCATTGCGACCCTTGTATTTTTTGAATTCTCCAAAATTTGTAGTTTTTTTTTGTGAGAATGGTATTAATAAAAATTTCGGGTAGACTGGGGTGTTCTTAAGTTCACCGAGCCTCTGGGTGAACTTAGCTTCAAACCACAAATCTAGATCGTTGAAACCGATCTACTTCATGAGTGATGCGTTTACATGCAAAGTTTTTAAATTTTCAAATTAATTTAGTATAAAGTAAAGTGGTCAAAATTAGAAGGTTATAAATTAGTTTTAATGCATTCATTTTTTGAACATTTTTTGACCGCTTGACTTTATACTAAATTAATTCGAATATTTAAAAATTTCGCATGTAAACACATAACTCGTGAAGTAGATCGGTTTCAACAGTTTGAATTTATGGTTTGAAGCCAATTCGAAAGGCTTTGGAGCTAAGTTCATCCATAGGCTGGTGAGCTTAAGAACACCCTAGTTCTACTCTTATATATGTGGCTTTCTTAGAATAGAAAATTAGAAGAATTTAATGATATGTAATGTCTCCCTCTCTCTTCCCTCATATCACATGTTCATAATTGTAATCATGTGATATGTTAATATGTTATAGTGGTTATCAACAGTATTCTAAAATTTTATTTGTATGTAGATCCACAGACAAAGCTATGTGAATTAGTATTTTTATGTTTTTCTTCTTCTTTTTTTCAAGAAAAAAAATTGGTTGATTGCTGTCATTGGTTTAACAGACACTAAGATTCTCTCTTTAGTTGCATTAGCATGTGCTGGCTAAGCATTAATCATGTAATAATTTAACAAATATATTATTCATGATTTGTTCAAATCATTTTCATGATCTATTGTTATTAATTATTGTTAGAAACTTCCTGACACACGGATGCAATTGGTCTTACGCACTTAGTCCCTCGTGCAATTACACGAATTTTAATTGCAAGTATTATTTGTGTTTATTTCAATGTCAAATGTACTTTCCATGCACTTTCTGAGCATAAATAAATTAACACTTGCCATTGTAACAGTCTGGCATTCTCTGGTAGATCTCATACATGGAGATGGAGTACAAAAAGGGGTGCAAACGGATTGGATACGGATCGGATATTAGACGGATACATACGGATATGGATCGGATATCAGATATCTGTAAATATATACATAAATATTTTCATAATATAGTAAACTATATGATATTTATCTACTATTCAGACACGGATAATTAAAATTCAAAACCATATCCGTATCCGCGTCCGCAAGAATATTCGGATATCGGATATCCGCTAATTTTTGAATATGGATGCGGATACGGTATGATAATATCCGACCCTAGTAAGTAGGACACTTGTTATATTTCTAATTTATGGTTTAATTTTGTACTAATATGTCAGGCCAATTAATTCGATTGGGGAATTCAGATACAGTGCAACACCTGACGAAATTTCTAGCTATATATATATCATTTTGGTTATTTTAAGATTAATTCAAAATGCAGCACAAAATTAATTCTAAACATGAATAAACTTATGCAATGTGCTTGTTTGCATTAAGTTGATGTATTTTTATTTCGCCAAATAAATTTGTGCACACATTTATTATATAATAGAATGTATATTGGTTGGTTTTGGTGATTATAACCTTAAGGGTTTGAACATATATTAGTTGGTTTTCTAAGTGAATTGATATATCTTTCAAAAATGATGACACAAATGTTCTTATTCTAATATGTAGTTTAAATTAGTATATCTTTCTAAATGTGGTTCAAATTAGTTTAAATTATGAAATGAAGTGTATATGCAACATGTAAAATGTGGCAAGTCTTTTTTTTTTGCTGTACAACCAAGGTAATAAATATACAGCAAATAGAATAAAAATATCTCCTGATACAAAACTTAAGGTTAATTGTTTGTAAATAATTTCTTGCCTATAACTAGTCTGGTACAGATGTAGATAGAACAAATCTAGGGTGTGTTGTGCTCATTGAAGGGTTTGGTGATCTATCGAATTAACTTCAAATGAGACGAATCTAAACTGTTGAAACCAATCTACTTCACGAGTGATGCATATACATACAAAATTTTAAGAAAATTTCGAATTCATTTAGTACAAAGTCAAACGGTCAAAAATTAATGAAAAATAAAAGCATTAAAATAACTTGTAAAACTTCATTGTTTTGCATGTACAAAATCATATTTTTTACCGCTTAATTTTATACTAAATAAATTCGAAAATTTCAAAATTTTGCATCTACAAGCATCACTCGTAAAGTAGAAAGGTTTCAACGATTTGGATCCATCTCGTTTGAAGTCAATATGATAGATTTTGGAGTTATGCTTACCAAACCCTTTGGTGTGCAGAATACACCTAGCTTCGCTCGATGTAAAGATCATGTAATGATGCTTCACATTTAACATTTGCTGGATACAGTATTTAACATAAGTAAAATTATTCGACATGCATTAAACAATAGTAAAAAAGAACAACAATTACAGTTGTGTAACATCCTCGGCAAACTTACTGGTAATGTTTTTTTCCAGGTACCAAAAAGAAAAACATTGAAGTACCTTCATCATAAATAAATTATAAAATTGCTCTAATGGAACATTACCAACAAATGTAAAACATGTTTATAACACAAAAACATAAACAAATGCTTTTTTTTTTTTATATTTCTAGTGCATACCGAAAATTTCTTCTGGTGGATCATAAATATGCTTCTGTGGGAAAAGCTCCTCGAAGTCTTGTTTAACCCTATTTCGCAACAACGGGTGTGGTAACAACCCCTTCAGTAAAATCCTAAATGGTAATGCCTCAGGCGGGTCGGGTGATTTTTTCATATCTTCATATATGTTCATGGCATCAGCTGGAGACCCGTATCTTAAAAATCCGCGAATGACTTCACCGTAAGTCTGACCATCGGGAAATAAGTTCTCGTTTCGCATGCTATTCCATACTTCCATTACTGCCTCCATTTTTTTCGATTTCGCCAAGGCAATAATCAGGTCCTTGTACAGGAACACATCTGGTTTGTACCAGTCATCCTTTTGAATGATTTTAAAGATCTTAAAAATACATAAAAATGAAAAAAAAAAAAAACTCAGATAAATTATACTCTAAGCAGAGATAACTGTAATGGATTCATTAAGGTACAAAATGGTTCCAGTATACTATAGTGATACATAAACTGTAGGATTCTGGATCCTATGAAATAACTCAAATTTTGAGTTTAGATCCAGACGGTCTGATAAGAATCCGGACCATTCCGGCCGGAGATAAAATGCATCGGGTTACTTTAATATTTGTGCCAAAGCAAATCTGAAGGTCCGGATCTAAACTCAAACTTTGAGTTACTCTAGGTGATGAAAATTCTAAACAGTAGTGCTATGGTAATATTGGTACAGGTATCATAATGTTCCAAACCTCACAACTCATGTAAAAAAATTATATATATTTTACCAAAATTAAGGTTACAAAAGCTGACATATAAATTCACACAAAATCCTCCTTTTTCACTAATCAAAGACCAATGCAATGTTCAAAGTTTAAATTAAACACAAAAGAGGCATTAGTTTGATTAAAAGACGAGATAATACCTTTAGTGCCAAATCGACCTCTTGTTGCCTCTCGAGTTCATTGAGCACTGCAATTTTGTCCGATTTCAGAAGTCTCGTAACATGCTTCTTAACAAAACCTTGCATCTTTTCTTCGTCTCCTTCAAACCTCTTCAATCCCATAATTACAAAAAGCGCCTCCTTTCCAATCATTTTTTTGCCTCGCCACAGAGGCCCCCTTGGCCTCCCATCGTGAAATCCGCATAAATAGTTCAAATTGGAGAGGGAATGGGGAGAACATTGAGTTATATTTTGGGGATTTGTTGCGAATTTCGTCGGAGAGGAAATAAACCTTCCAAGGTTTGAACGAAGAAGGAATCTAATCGCCATTAGAGAAACTAGTAAAACCTCAAATGCGGGTTTGGAAAGTGGAAGCCTTCACTTCTGAGATGAAAGAAAGAAAATTGGGCCGTACTTTTTGGGCCTTATGTTGGGCCCAAAAATCTAACTAGCAGTAATCATATCAGCTGTAAAGAAAATTACTGTGAAGTTCTATATGCTCTCTCTTTTTGTTTTCTCTGGAAAAATGCTTTAACACATAACTTGTTTGGTTGTGGCTTAAAGTTAAGGAGGATTAAGTTGCTTATTTCAAATTAAATGACTTTAGTTATTTTTGTTTGATTGGAGTTTGTTACTTTTAAGTCATGGCTTAAGCTATTTTTGTTTGGTTGGATTTGTTACTTAATGTGATGGATGAACATTGTATTGTATATATATTGTTGTATTTTTTGTATATTGTTATTTGGAAAATGTATTGTTGTATTAATACACCAAGGGAATAATTTTAAATAATTATTACATGAATTTTGACAAAACATGCAAAGAATATACATGCAACATTGTGTACTAGTATCCAAATTCACACAAAACACTCTCTTTTACCAAACCAAAAATCATATTTCAATCAAATGTTTAATGTTTAAAAAAAGACAAAAAATGTATTTTTATTAGGGCCCATTTGAATAAACGAACACAAACTGTATCTAAGCAAACACCAAATATCAAACCACAAAATGACCAAGTTGACCAAACGAAAGCATCATTTTTCCAATCATTTTTTTATCGTGGTGTTTGCACGAAACATTCATGATTCATGTTGGCGCTGAAATGCGCAAAATCAGAGTTTGCATCCACTGCGAATTTTGTCATAAATAAAAACTCATAAAATGCTGACATTTGCACTTCTGTTTCGCCATCATTTTCTATGAAAATTTATGTTCACAATTAACGAAATAGCCTGAAAATTTGTAACTCCTTTATATTGCCAAAATAGCCTAAAAATTTGTAACTCGTTTAACATTATTGACATGTGAACCGCACATCATTTACAATGGAAAGATGCATCATTTTACTTTTCTCAGAATTGAGTTCATAGACTCACTTTTTAACATATTACTTAAAAAGAAATTTCTCAAGAATTCTAAATAGACCTCGTGGTAGGTACATGCATGTCATGCGAGAAATCCGGTTGTTGGTAACAAATTCGAAGTTAGCCAAGGGGAAGGAAGTATATGCAGTGCATGATGGGCTGTTGCAATTTTTAAAAAATAAGATATTGTAAAAGATTATGAATGATATTTCATACTACTGTACCAGCAAGCTCAAATAACTCATACTAATGTACCATTAATTATATCAATTCAAACAACATTCGAGAGTCGAAAGCCAAAACAAGATAGGACAATAATTTCTCTCAAATGTTATTTCTGCTTGTAAGGCTAACTATATTAGTACTTTAATACAATGTTTATCTCATATTATTTTCTATTATTTTTTTTAAAGAATAATCAGTTTCTTTTCTCATTCATAAACAATATTAGAACCTAATTAATTTATAATTATTTAGTTTTCTCAAATATCTGAGATGAAAATTTAAGTTGTAATGTTGTACACTTGTATTAAGCTTATTCATGATAGCAATTAATATACAAATAATTTCCATCTAAGTTTGTATTGAACGAAGAAATTTGACAAAAAAAATAAGCGTCCATAAATTTTATAGAGATAGAGAAGTTAATCACACAAAGTTCATTTTATTCACACAAAGCAACGAAATGCATGTAAAGAAATACAAATAGTGTGAGTAACCATAATTAATGTATAAAATAATACAACTTAAATTCAAATGTCTTTTATCTTTCATGTCTTTGTCATACCTCACCCTTTTAAATGATTAACAAAAAAAAATATGAGACTTAAAATGTAACAAAATAAAATTATTAGATATAATCTAACATCATTGACAACAAGTTAATTTGAGAACCTTAACAACCATAAAATTAAATAACTTATAATTTTGACAGCGGGCTACTAAAATATAATTTATGCAAGACGTTCATCAAATGACACAAAAATTTACAACAATCCATATTTAACCCATTTGATGGAACAAAAAATAATTTTAAAGTATGTATATATGAAAATTAATGCACATCCAAATCAATAGAAAATAAAATAGCATTACTATACTTTATTGTTTTTTAAATTCTTTTGATATAATTTGAAAATGTCTTGTCAAAACTATCAAGATAAGACGAGATGAAGGAATAATAAACCTATAATTTATATTAAATTTTTTTTTATACACACAAGTGGTAGTTACAATACTTGGGCTTTGTTTCAACGAGAATCAAGATAAGAAACCCTCTGACACGGGATTATAATCTAAATTATAATTTTTATTCTTACGAAATTATCTAAATTATAATCTAATGTTCTAATTCTATTTAGAGCAAAGCTAGGGTGTGATGCGCTCACCAAGAGCGTTTGGTGAGCACAACTCCAAAAGTATATTGGGTTGGTTTCAAACGACGAATCCAAACCGTTGAAATTCATGTACTTCATAAGTGATGCATGTACATGCAAAATTTTGAAAGTTTCGAATTCATTTGCTACAAGGTTGAGCGGTCAGAAATGAACATTTTATAAGTTATTTTATAAGTTGTTTTATATATTTATTTTTTATTATTTTTTTGACAGCTTGAACTTGTAGCAAATAAATTCGAAACTTTCAAAATTTTGCATGTACATGCATCACTCATGAAGTACATGGATTTCAACGGTTTGGATTCGTCGTTTGAAGCCGATCCGATATACTTTTGGAGTTGTGCTCACCAAATTTCACGTTGCGGCTGTGTTAAAAATGAAATTTTGACCAAATCGTGGTTATTTGGTTTAACTTTTTTTTTAAAGATGGTAAAAATAAAAATTTCGGTGAAAATTAACAATGATCCATATTCAACACATTTTATGTAATATCGAATTATTAAAAAATATGTAGAATTAGTACACAAACAAATTACAAGGAAAATATCATATTAATGACTTTTTTTGTTTTTGAAACTTTTTTGACATGATTTGAAAATTTACTGTAAAAAATATTGTTCAAATAAGACATTATCAAGGGATAATTATTAATCCCTATAGTTCATATTATTTTTTTTATACACAAATAGCTAGTTACAATACTTCGATTATGTTTAAATGAGAATCAAGAGCTTGAAAAGAAAGGAAGGTTAATTATTTTGTTATTTGACTCTCCTGATTTTTTTACTACATATTCTTCAAATATGATGCTTAACAAAATTTTAGGAAAAGAGAAAAATGATATGGTGCTGTATATGTTATATTATTTCAAGCATTGCTGAATATCACTAGATAAAAATATAGAGATGTAGAAAATCACTATACAGGGTGTGAACTGTGAAGTACGGTGCCTATAAAATGGAATGGACTCTGCTGCTTTTCTTAGAGAAAAGCAGGGTTATGCTTTTCCGATTTCAACCATTCAAATTCGTTGAGATTTGTGTATGAAAAAATTTCTTTATCAAGATACGTGAATGAATTTTTTTTGAATAATTGAGATCGGAAAAGCAGGACTCTGTTTTTCTCTAAAAATAGCAGCAGAGTCGGATGCCTATAAAATGAGCCTTGAACTGATAGGGCCCTGGTCCAATGAGTTATAATTGCCGATTTTGTTTTTTACCATTTTTTAAAAAATAAACAATTTAACAACTTTTTTGAAATTTTTTATTTTACCAGAAGGTTGATTCCACAGGATTAAACTGTGGGACTAAAGTTTGGTTCCGCAGGTTTCATTAAAAAAAAAAAATAATTTAACAATTTTTTTTTGAAAAATTCTATTTTACCACCTCCGCAACCTAATTTTGTGAAACTAGAAGTTTGGTTCTGTATGTTTAAACTGTAGAACTAAAGTTTGGTCCCGCAGTTTAAACCCGCGAAACCAATCTTTTGGTTTTGCAGGTTTAGACTGCGGAGATGATACAAATGTATTTTTTTTTTAAAGAAAAAGTAGTTAAATTGTTTTTTTTTTAAAGATGGTAACAAAAGAAAACTGTGTTTATTTTTTATATTTTTTATATTTTACAAAATGTGTTTATAATTAATGAAAAAATATTTTTGCATTACGTCGTAGAGATAAAATTTTTAAAGGTTGTAATTTTAATTATTTTGACTAAGTGTTAAACTTTGATTATTACTTTTTATAATCATTCACAAAAGTAGTGAATACATTGTATATTAGACCCAATATTTGTATATTTAAATATAAAGAGATTTATAATAAGTATATATAATTAATTTTGGAATATAGAATGAAATAAAATATTTATCTTTTTTCATTCGTGCGTCAAAACTGTAAAACAATCCAGTACTGATATTATTTTATTGTCTTCTACATATTGTTTCGGTATTTTTTTGTTATGATTCCTAAGAATATGAATCATTTATATAGTGAGGTGGATTATTTTCTTTCATCATTTTTTCTTTCTGAAAATTTGGTGAATTTAGAGATGATTGAAAATAGACCCTTACATAATTATTTTATATTGATAAATGATAAAACATTATTATTTTTTTAAATAGACCCTTACTTATATTACGATTTCTGGTATTTATTCAACCGAATTTCACTAAAATTTATTGGTACATTGAAAAATTTAAAATATTTTTTATCTCTCTAACAATCATAACTGTTGGTTTATAGATGTGGAAACGTAATATAAAATTTGGGTTTTTTGCATCAGGAAAAAAAAATTCTTTTTTTTTAACATTACAGATGTATTTTTTTTTTAAATTAAATCATGTTCACGAGAAATTATTAGATTTGCACATTGTATAATAAGCAAGATTTTGAATTTTGAATTTAAAAAAAAAAGCAAAATTTTACCTGTTAATAGAATAATTTAGAAATTGAGCATATAATATCATTTTATTTTAACCAGTGAAAAATATTATGCGCAAGTGTTTCTTATGAAATTTACAAGGGAAGAATGATCTAACCTAGATCAAATTTGGCAATTAAAAATAGACTATTTTACTAAAATTGTTGATCTGGACCAAATCGCCATCTATTTTGTTAAAATTACATTTTCTAGCAAAAACAAAAGTGTGTATATATATAATGGTCTTTTATAAGAGAACTTGATTTATGTGTCTGTCAAATATGGGCCTTTTAATTTAAAATGGACCCAAGATGGATATCTACAAATACTGGATATCTCCATTTCTCAAGGGTGGTAGGGAATATCTAGTACAGCCTCCAAGGTACAGTTTAGTCAAGTAACAGACTTTTAACAGACTTTTAACTGTCCATGAGATCCTTTGCACACATAATATCTCTCTTTCTTTTCTCTGTATCCATTCCTCTGTAAGGAAATATATGACGGGTTATAGGGTCAAACAGAAGCAGGTATCTTTTGCATTGCAAATTTATCCAAAAAAAATAAATATTTCTTAGATTTAATATTTTAATAATCTGTGTTAAAATTTTGTGCTATATCCTATATGAACAGGTTAATATGTAAAATTAGTATGACAGTAACTCGCTACACAAACCAGTATGATAGCAACTTGGCACAGAAACAATTAAAAGAAAACAAATTGTGGCGAAGGAACTAGAGAACAAAAAAAGAACCGCTTGTACGGTACTCATACAGTGCTTTTCTGCTTTTCACATGAGATTCTCTTCTTCTTCTTCTTCTTCTTCTTCTCAATCCATCATATAACTCTCCATTTTAACACACAATCTCTCAATTCATACAAGTTCCTCAAATAAGTTGCAAAATAATAGCAATCCAAATTTTTTGACTAATGGCTGCAGTGGAGCAGAGAGATTGTATTCTAATGGACAATGACACAATTGAGTTCATGGACACGGTGTTTGACATGAGCGGCATAGACCAGTGCAGCGAGACTGCCGACGTTGGAGAAATCAGGTTTAAATCCAAAAATTTAGATGCTGAAAGGAGGAGAAGAGGGAAGCTCAATAGCAAACTCTTGATTCTTAGGTCACTGGTTCCTAATATTACTAAGGTAATTAAACCATTTTAATTTTCTTAATAATTTGGATATATATGCAATTATGAAAACAAAAATTCTAACATATGTCAGCTTCTGTCTGTTTAGGTTCCTTAATATAGCAAATATTGTAATTACCAGTAAAGACAAATCAATAGTGCAATCAATTCTTTTAATTTAGATTGCTTGTAACAAAAAAAAAAATGAGGAACTGTAACATATTTATGTATTATGTTATTTTGGTATATTTATTGGTGCAATTTTTTTTTTTTGTAATTTAGATGAGCAAGGAATCAACACTGCTAGATGCAATCGATCACATTCAGCAACTCCAAAAGCAAGTATGTGATTTACATGCTGAGCTTTCAAAACTGCCTGATGCAAAGTTGGAGAAGAAGGGAAGCACAAATTCAATCTCTGGGAAATTTCTCGAACCCGAAAGCATTGCATTTAAGGTAACTACAAATACTAACTTTAATTAATTTTAATTTAGAAAAATCATTTCAATCTGGTGCTGTTTTCACATAACATTGTAGTTGAAAAAAAAAAAATATTGTCTGATTTATTTTTAATGCATTAGGCACAGGTGACATTTGCACCTATGGGTTCATGCAAGTTGCAGCTAATGATGGTATATCAGAACAAGTTTGGTAAATACACAAGAATAGTTGAAGCATTAAATACATTCAATGCAGTTGTGGTAAATACCACTATGGTATCTCTGTTTGGTTACTCAGAGGCTGTTTTTGGTATCGAGGTCTGTTGTTAATTTTTTTATTTACTTTATTCTTTTTTTTAACAATCAACACTATACCCTAAAAGAAAAAAAAAATGAAGGAAAAGAAGGAAAAAAAAAGGGAAAAAAATAATAATTTATTAATTTATTTATTGTTGTTTGTAGATGAAGGATGAAAAACAAGACATGATGACAGAACTCGAAGATCTTCTTTTAGCCATTGTGGGGGTTAAAAATGGTTGAGCAATGAGCATGCTTCATCGTTATTTTAATTAGAATTTATTAATTAAATAGTTAAGAAATTTTAGATACAGATCAATACTTATTTTAATCTAGTAATTGTCTAATTATAATAATTTTATAGTAACAAGAACTTGTAGTCATGAATTAAGATTTATCTTATTGATCTGGAACTTATTTAAAGAAAATGTAAGAAAAGTAATGGATTTTTGTAACTGAATGCATTTGTGTGTTTATTATGGAGAAATGACTGGAAAAGAAAAGAAAATTGAACTGCACACTAAACAAAGAATTCAGGTTTTACCAGTTAATACTAGGGTTGTACAAAATCGCTCAAACTCGTAACACTTTCATAACTCGCTCGCTAACTGCTCATGTACAACTCAAGTTAGTTGACTCGTTTAATAAATGAGCTGAGTTTGAGCATATCCTAATTCGCTCATTAACAACTCGAGTTACACAATGAATTATTTGTGTTTAAATAAACTCTTACTGTATATAACTATAACTAAGAAAATTGACTGGTCAAATGAGTTGTGAGCCAACTCAAATTGGTAATAAGCTGAACTCGAGTTGGCTTTCCAGCTCGTTGTGCCATCTCAACTTGAATTAACTTGCTCATTAACTGACAAACTGCAACAAATCTATTTAAGGATAAGATAGCATGAGGATTATTGTAACTGAATTAGTTAGCAAGGCAGTTTGTTAGACTGGTAATATTGTAATTAGTGATGTGATTAGCTGTTATACACCTTTGTACAATTACAGAAAACAAATGAAATAAAGATTCATATATCAATTTTCTTGCTTTCTTTATAGAATCTTACTGTACGATAGAATTTGATCCTCGGCAGATTTTACTTTTCAGAATGGAACTCTGACACTGTTTCGGAAAATCATACGATCGATCCGGTCTCTGTGCTGGTTCCGGAATGGAACGAAACGGCAAGGTCTAAGCACTCCTTCATCATTAAATGCGTGTAAAACTAAAGTGGTTGGTTATTAACTGTATATATCCTTTCAAACTTTGTCAAACTTTTCAAAAGAAGCATTAATATTTTTCTTAGAGAAAAAGAAAAACATTTTTTTGTCCACGTATTAGTGGTCTAATTAATTTGGATAATTCAATTCTTCTAATTAAGACTTAGGATAGTTAATTTAATTAATATTGAAGTCAAAGCCTACTCAAATAAACTTTAATTTAATAGTATGAGATATTTGATAAGTTTAAATTAGTCTACTGTTCTATTATAATAACTTAACAAAATTTGTCGTACTGAAAGAACTTCTACTTTAATTTGCTTACAATTTATAAATCACATGAAAGTAAACAGACATATATGTAACTTAGAAAAGTGGATAAGATTTCCAATTGCATTTATCCACAATTTAACAATGAGCTTGAGTATACATAGTACTGTAATACATTTTGTTGCTACACATTACTTGTTCGACCAAAAGCTCATTCATATACAACTATACATCAAACCATGAATGCATGAACATAACATAAACAAAATGTGAAACATAACCATGCATGTGCATCACAACTCAACAAGACGTGTGACTGGCATGTTTTAAAAAAGGAAACAAAATAATATTTGTGGGGAGGAATCATTGATCCATTATTCATTCCTTTTTCTTCAGAGCATATTACGTGCTGCATGTTTTGCAACATAACAATGCCACTCAAATACGGGAGCAATTTGGGTCCGACGCTTATCGGATTCAAATTTAAGTCTGATGGGTTTTCAATCCGTCCGAACTGTTTTAAGATCCGTGTACATTCGCTATAATATTATTAGAGAGCTAGTGCGTACGGAATTTAAAGTGGATCAGACAGACTAAAACCCATCGGATTCAAATTTGTCCCCTCAAATACCCTAACCTAGCTAGGGCTGCAAACGAAACGAACCGAATCGAACTTACTCCCAGTTTGAATTTGGTTTGAATTAATTTTGAATTAAGTTTGGTTTGAATTAATTTCGAACGAACTCAATTTCAAATCGAATTTTTTACGAACTTTGTTACGACTTACGAGTTATGACTTATGGCTGGGCCATAGTTCAAATTTACAGCACTTCAATAAAAACTCAAGCATTCTGAATTCTAATTACCCAGTACACCAAAATTTATATCAAAGTTCATTACAAATACCAAAATTTATATAAAACACCAAAGTTTAGTACAATCAATCAAAACTCAGTACAATCATAGAATCTAAAGTTTTCCAAATAGCCAACATGAGCAACATCACCAAAGTTTTCAAATATCCAAAGTATTCAAAGTACAATTTAAATATCAATAGAAGTACAGAACAGTCGACAAAGTCTTAGAATTATTACAAACCCAAATATTGTTCTAAATAAAACATTTAAAGTTCTTATCAGCGGAATCAATGGTTCACGTTTGAGTTAATTTCGAACTAAGTTTGGTTTGCGAACCTATTTCGAACGAACTAGGTCCAGTTTGAGTTTGGTTTGAATTAATTTTGAACGAACTCAATTTCGAATCGAATTTTTTACGAACTTTTTCAAATCAAACTCGAATCGAATTACGAACTACGAATTTTTTGTGCAGCCCTACCCTAACTAGTTTAGGGGTGCAAACGGATTGAATAATATCCGCCCGTATCCAAAAATTAAATACGGATATCAAATATCTGAATATCCGTGCGGATACGGATACAGATACGGATACTGATATGATTTTGAATTTTAATTATCCGTATCCGAATAGTAGATATATACCATATAATTTAATATATATTATGAAAATATTTATGTATATATTTACAGATATTTGATATTCAATCCGTATCCGTATTCGAAAAATAAAAACGGATACGGATATGATTTTACCACTATCCGTTTTCACCCCTAAACCAGTTGTAAAGGCGAACTAATGAACACTCAATTGTGACAAAAGCCTATATATAGATTGGGCCTGCTAAACTTTTTGGGCCGAGTTGCTACCTATAATTAGAAATATTTAACTATATGGACTGACAAATTGTCAAAGGTGATTTAGTCCGACAAACATTAATAAATTAATTTAATAAACCGAAGATTGCACAGTGATCCCAATCTTCTAAGTTCTAGCAACTTTATAAATCTCTTGTTAACCAAATTAGATATTCCTTAAATTCCCATTCCACTACCTACTAGATACAAATTAAAATGTATTTACATAATGCAATAACATTTGCAATTACAAACATAAAGAAACAAAAGACTTGCAAGCTAGTATCAAAGAATTGAAAGAGTATCATTATATATATATATAATGGAACATTAATGATAGAAAGCTACTGCCATATATCCAAAAAACAGTTGCACGGTATTTGACAAGTAAACATAAATGCACAAAAGAGTTATGTATTTGGAGCAAAGTTAAGCATGTGTTGTGCTCATCAAAAGAGTTTGGTAATAACAACTTCCAACATTTATTGAATTAATTTTAAATGACGAATTAAAACTGTTGAAATGAACTTCGTGAGTGATGCGTGTATATGCAAAATTTTAGAAGTTTCAATTTGAAGTAGTACATGTACTAATTAAGGAATAACATATTGTATATTTTTTAGGATCTAATTGATACCAGACATATCATTGCTCCCCAGTTTGGCTAATATGATATTAGTGACATGTGACACTGATATTAAATATCTATCGGATAGACAGTAGACTTCAAACGACAAATTCAAACTGTTTAAAGTAATATATTTCATGAGTGATGTTTTTACATGCAAAATTTACAACTTTTTGAATTATTTTAGTATCAAGTCAAGTTATCAAAATCTGATGAAAAATTAATACATTGAAATTAACTTAAAAACCTCTACAATAAAAAGGAGATGCTGTAGAAGAATCCGCATCCTCTGCATTAACGTACTGTTTGAATTAATTTATGAACCGTACAATAAAATTCGGACCAATCCAGCTCACGTAACACACAGGGCCCTTTAAAATTAATGCGGATTTAAATCGGACGGTTTAGATTTTAACTCAAAATTTGAGTTAATGCATAGGATACAAATTTGCTGCAGACGAGCTCCACTACTGAAAATTATGACCACCACATTTGGAGTTGAAGAGCCGCGACTGGACGAAGGAGGAGAATTAGAAATGGAGATGTTACTGAAAGAATTTGTTGCTCTCCAGTTAGGGCATTTGGACTTAAATAGGGGGGAATTTCACGTAAACCCCTCAAAAACATCAAAATTACGTATTTCTCCTCTAAATTTTAAAATTACATAATTCCCCTCTAAACTTCAAAAACTCACAAATTTATCAATTTTATTGACTTTTATATTAAAACATATCTAAATTTATAAAATACCCATTTTACCCTTTCATTAAAAGCATAAAACGCCCATCTGACTCAAATTTGAATCTGAAGGGTTCCTCTACTGTCTGAACTGTTTTAAGATATGTACCCGCTAGATCAGCACGAATCTTGAAGCGAACACGCACGAATATTGAAGCGAACGTGCAGAAATTTTGATGTGATGAGCGTGGATTGGAATTGCTTTAAGATCCGTGCGTGCTAGATCAGCACGAATCTTTGAAGCGATGCGGACAAATTTAATGCGATGCGCGTGGATCGGACGGTAAATTGCACATCTTCTATCAGCTTTGACTTGTCTACTTTAAGCTAAAAAAAGAAAGAAAGAAAAAATAACTTTTAACAAAATTACACATCTTTAAAGTTGTTTGCAGATACACTGTCAGATTCAACCAAATTGCAAGAAAGTCTACCAGATCCATACCAGATATATAATAGCCATATACTACCCAATTTCATCTTTTCTTTTATTTTTCCTTGTAAATAGGAAGTATAGTTTAAATCCCCAATACTAACTTATTTAAATTGAAATTTATAGTTTAAAATGCAACAGCAGTAAATACCAGTTGGTTAAAGTCAGTATTCGCTCTTCGTGAAGCTGGCAAATTAAGCTGCTAGCTAGAAACCTTTATTGATACCTTAATTATAAACCATATAGTTTATTAATTAATACATGCAGATTTAAATATAGAAATGAAGATTGAATACGGGAATATATAAGAGCTACCCAAGACGCAATGTAATTTGTTAAAGAAAAATTGCATAGCCATGCATATATAAGAGATAAAGGATTGTATTAAATGCTTTAAAGATTATAGACACAAGTATAGATTACTGAAAGGACATTTGTTTAATGAAAACAGATATAGAGAAACTTACAAGGATAGTCCCTTTTGAACAAAAGGGATTATTCTTACACAACCAAATCGAATTGAGCATATTTAATGGAGTCAGTGGCTATTAATCTTATTTTTAAACAAGTTCTTAATATTGATCAAGAAAGGATCTATGTTCACTGTTCAGAAAATACCTTCATTATGTTGTAACACAAATTAAGTTTACTTCCGGAATATATAAATTTACTGCAATTAAGTAGCATTTCCAATAGGACATTGCAAGCAGTTGGACTAATTAAGCACTGGTATATATATATACATTGTCCTATGGCATTAAAAAATTGTGAAGAAAATTAAATAAGTCTTACTTAACATCAAGGCTATTTTGCATTGCATTGAATGATCTCATATAAGCCTTTTCAGTAGGGGTGTTCAAATGGATCGGTTTATTCGGTTTTAAACCGAACTAGCAAATTTCAGTTTAATTGGATCGGTTGTTCGGTTTAAATGGTTCGGCTCGGTTTAGTTTTTGAAGAAGTTTGGTTTAAATGGTTCGGTTCGGTTTTGGGATCTCCAAATCGGTTTGAATCGAACCAACCGGTTTAATAAAAAATGGATTGGTTTATAATGGATCGGTTTATTTTATGTAGTTTATAATGGATCGGTAAATCGGTTTATCAAAAACCGGCTTGTGTGGTTATCAAAAATGTTATCCAAATCGATTTGAACCGAACCAACTGGCTTTGAAATGTTTATTTGTAACTTGAAATGTTTATATTCGGTTCAACTGAACAAACCGAAGTTTAAATGGGTTTAATTGGTTCGGTTTTAGATTGGTTTGAAATTTTAATTCGGTCGGTTCGGTTGGGTTTTCAAACTTCGGTTCAAACCGCGGTTCGGCAAAAAAAGTTCGGTTTGACCCGAACCGACCGGTTGAACACCCCTACTTTTCAGACATGCCACTCATTTGTATTGCCCTCTTCCAATCAAATATCACTTGAAACCTACAAATGATAACCTGATCTCAAGCTCTCAGCAATCGCAAAATATGAGAGTTGTTTGGTCATATTTTGAGCAGAATTGAAATCAAGATTAAATTGATAGCTTTCATAGTTTTGATCAATGCGCATGTGAGACACATTCACCACGTGATAAGGGGCACATAGGATTTTTTGTTTTTCAGAGATGCACATGAATCTATCCTAAATTCGGAGCACATCATCAAACAGTTGGAGTGCACTTCGTTTACCAACCTTGATAACTTTATTTTATTAGTAGATTATTTAAGTGTAACAAGTGGTCTTAAAATCATATTTGGACTAACTATTTTTATTTTACTTAATATCATCTTTGTGTGAAAATCCGAGTTGACTTAACTGATTCAGACCGATTTCTCTGATTCCGATTCCTATTTCAGTTCCGATTTTCGGAACCTTGATTACAACAATTAACTTTTTGAGCTGAGAAATCACCTAAGGTTAAATGAATGAACTAACATTGAGATAAAAAGATCGATGAAAATAAATTAGGAATAGAATTATGGTGCTCTTAAGCTCGCCAAGCTCTTTGATGGACCTAATTCCAAAACCTATAAGAATGATTTCAGATAACAAATTCAAACATTAAAAATAATTTATTTCACCAATGATGTATTTACATGTCAAATTTATATTTTTGACTTAATTTAGTATAAATCAAGCGATAAAAAAAATAAAATTTATAAGTTAATTTTAATGCGTTAATTTTCATCATTTTTTTAGATTTTATACTAAATTAATTCAACTTTTTTTATTAATTTGATATGTAAGTACATAACAGATATATGCGGCATGCCTTCAAGGAAAATGTTTTTTATAGTTCTTAAAAAAATTTCCTATTTAAGTTCATATATGAAATAATTAACCACAAGTTTAAAAACTTATTGAGATAGTTTTGTAAGTTTTTTTTTGTTTCCGAGTAAAACGGGATTGAGCATTCATCTTTGAAATAATTAAAGAATCCTCTTATTTTATGGTTTGAAATTTACTCTCAACGGTTTTGAGATTCGGGCTAGCGTAGGGGCCAGTAATATTGGGCTGAATTTACTCATACTGAATTTTTTTTTCCCACGTGAACAGTAAAAATCAGTTCAACATTTTTCTGTTCCTGTGCCCATTTCCCTGACCATGTGTCCGCCGTAGCACACTAGCTATCCGTGCTATGCATAGCACCATAGGCTCACTCATCATATATTACATAAATTACAATCATCATGCACAATCCATCTTCTCTGGTTTTGAAATTTGAACCGCTACAGATGGGACAATAGTGTTCAATTCACAGCAAATCCTTATAGCAAAATTCAGAGAGAAAAAAGGAGAAAAATTGTAGAGACATTGATGATCCAAATATATATAATTACCAAGTTTACAGCGAATTTTGGAAACTTTATATCATTTGTAATCCTTAATGAACAAGTGTGCAATTATATAAATTTGTGAAAAATTAAAAAAAAAAAAAAATTCAAACAATTTATACTTCATTTTTTTTTCGTACTTAAGTCCCTCCCCATTCCATCCAAGGAATAAATTATTCTATTAAGAAGTTGTAATAGTCGAAAATGATATTTTTCTACATGTAATATGATCAATCTTTTTTCAATTTAAAATTACATACATACAATTTTTTATTTTTTATCTGAGCAATTTTTTTCCAATGAGCGAAATCAATATTCATTGTGATAATAGGTGCATGTAGTCTTGAAATATAACCGATTTTTTTTTTTAAAAAAAAAATTGCAATGTGTTGCAAAAAAAAAAAGCGACAAATTAAGTACATGCAACTCATTTTAGTAAATTGATACTCTTTCAACAACGAGGAATTATTTATATCACTAGAAATTTTTTGCTTTCGGTTCATCCATCATTTAAATTTAAAGTATAAAATGTGTAAATTTTAATATATATTAATTGTAAAATTCAGTGTGAATCATATACAAATTTTAAAAAATGAATTTCGTACAAATTAGTATAAATTTATGTAGAATTCACATGCACATTCTAATTAATATCATTTGCATATTAAACCACCAGTCTTTAGAAGTAAAACTACTGACAGAGCTAGTTTGGCTTTATGCAGTACACAACCAATGGAAACAAAATAAAAAAGTAGACAACTAATGTGCTGCATGAAGCCAAAACAGCTCCGTCAATATTTTACCCAGCCATTAGAGAACAGTCCGTCCAAAGTATAACCACATTAAAGGAAACTTTCAGTGTGATATCTTTTAATTTGATTCACCATCAATTAATCTCGTTCATATAGATTCTCTTCAAGATTTATTACAACCTCCTTCCTTAATTTCTTACCAAGGATCCCTTTCACATTTAAGTAAACATCGTTCCAGAGCAACTTATACCTCATCTATATCATATGTTATATTTTCGTTTTGAAAGTTCAAATTTTCGATCCAACCGGTCAACATGATATTCATACTAAAATATGCTTGGGGATGAAATTTTATATTTTTTTGGAAATTTTTTACTATTTTTTAAGATGGGTACAAAATTACTGTTTTTGGACCGTTTAAAAAACAGTGATTTTCTACTCATCTTAAAAAATAGTAAAAAAATTCCAAAAATTATAAAATTTCATCTCCAACCATATTTTAGTATGGATATCATGGTGAACGGTTCGTATGGACAATTTAAACTTTGAAAACGAAGATATAGAACATGAGGTATGATGAGGCATGAAAGGCATGAGGCATTGGAACCCTCAACTATTTTTGTGAGGGGTTGAGCAAATGATGAATTAATATAGAGATCACATCTAACGGTTTAGATCACATCTAACGGTTTAGATCACATCTAACGGTTTAGATCGACCGTTTGGACTTTGAAAATCCAAAAACGACTTGGTAGCACCAAAGGCCTTGGTCATACCACTTTGATCTTAGCCACTCTATATATATATATAGAGGAGGGTTCCAATGCCTCATGTTTTTCATACCTCATCTACATCATATGTTATATCTTCGTTTTGAAAGTTCAAATTTTCGATCCAACCGGTCAACATGATATTCATACTAAAATATGATTGGGGATGAAATTTTATATTTTTTGGAAATTTTTTACTATTTTTTAAGATGGGTACAAAATCACTGTTTTTGGACCGTTTAAAAAACAGTGATTTTCTACTCATCTTAAAAAATAGTAAAAAAATTCCAAAAATTATAAAATTTAATCTCCAACCATATTTTAGTATGGATATCATGGTGAACGGTTCGTATGGACAATTTAGACTTTGAAAACGAAGATATAGAACATGAGGTATGATGAGACATGAGGCGTTGGAACCCTCCACTATTTTTGTGAGGGGTTGAGCAAATGATGCATGAATTGATATGTAGTGCCTTGTTTAACTGTCACTGTACTATAAAGGAATGGAAGCCTCCTATCTCTTCATTATTTTTTTATTTATAGAAATAATATTAAAATAATATAGAGTTCTAGACGGATTATATGAGTATTTCGATTTATAGAAAAGAATCCAAAAAGCTTTTGGTCTCTTATAAAGGAATCAATATTTTTTTTTTTTTCGGTTCTTTCTATCGTATTAAAATACTCATGTAATCAGTCTCGAATCCTATATTATTTTAATATTATTTCTATAAATAAAAAAAATACTGGAATGGAAGCCTATCTCTTTGGATCTTAATTTATTATTGCTATCCTCTGGTAACTGCCCTCTTTGCTCACTGCTTTCTCTTATGATTCTCTCCATTTATTGTATGAAAGATGCCAAGCATTTGGTAAGAACAGAAAAATAACTTAGTAAACAGGACAGGTCCAGTCTTATGGAAATGGAGATAAAGATTCAATGCTTGTGATAATCATAATCATAAAAAGAAAAGCATGTGTAGTGTAGCACAAGTCTTGTGAAAGAGAGATGATAAGGGTAGAACTGTACAGCTGTTTAGGAAAGAAAAAGTTGAGAAATCACATTTATCAAATTGGCGTTTTATCTAAACATTGGGGAAAAAAATTAGTTTAAATTGGAACGATATTATCTCAAAATGTTTGGATAATTCTAGCTTACATCTAACTTTATGTCCATATATTTAAAAAATAATAAATTAAAAAATTAAAAATGTAGAAGTGTAGAAGTGTTATTAATTATTTAGATAGGATTTATATTAAATTTGAGTTGATTTGAAAGGGACTTAGCCTTCTATCAAATAATTTTGAAACTTTTAATGGTAGAATATTAATCTGTTTATGATGAATCACCAATTAAAATCAAGAACTTGTAATTTTACTAAAAAATAATTAGGTTCTTTCCCCAATATTAATTGATATAGCAGTAAAAATCAACAACAAATATTTTCAGTTCATTGTGCAGAGATAGTAAAGATCATCACATATTTATATATAGTATTTGTAAAATGGATAAATCAGGAAATGACCTTCTCTGGCGGACCACTGTGTTATGAATTTATAGCTCAGAAAAACTAACTCAAACTTGTAAAGTTAAAAATTATTAGGCTAATGTAAATATAGAATTGTGTGTGTGTGTGTGTGTGTCTCTCTCTCTATATATATATACAAGTACCGACAAGTCATTCTACAATAGCATGTAGTGTAAAAATATCAAAGTATGGATCAAATTGTGCAAATGAATAAATATATTTGTGTCATTTTTCTTCTAGTGAACTCAAACTTTATAAATTACTAACTAATTAAATATAATTTTACATCTAATTTTCAGAAGAAAAGAAGGTCATTGCACAACAAATAAAAACGACAAAAGTAAATATTGTTACGTACTATTACATATATTGTTGGAAGTGCAAATAAATTTTCAATTGTTGTTATGCTCAATGGACATGCACGAAAAATAATTTAAAATCAAGAATAATGAAAATTAGAAAAAGTAAAATACAAGAAACTTACATGTAACATTTGCGATCTCATCCATCCATCCAATCTTTTCTTATTTTTTGTCGGAACAATTCATGACTTGGCATAATTAATTAAAATAAATCCTTGGTATAGAATATAGACGAAACTAGTATTTTTTTCTCTAAAAATTTAATTTTTAGCAAAGATAATATTCACATATCATTATCAAATAAATCATAATCCTCTGTAGCAGCTAAACTATTTTTCATTATAGATTATAGTCATCACCATATGAATGTAAGCCATAGAAAATCAAAATTTTCCATTAGAATTTACTTCCATATAAAGAGGGGCTAATTAAACCGCTGGCAGGTATGATCCTTTGATCCGATTAGACAGTTATCTTTGTAAAGAATCAATTAATTAAGTTTAGAATATAAAAAAAGGAAGGTATTTATTAGGGGCAAAGGTGGTATAAAAGTAAAAGAATTCATTGTGCGCTGAATATTTGAAAGTAAGCCCTCAATATAGCGCTACCCTATCTATATATATATACACACACACACCCAATTTCATATATAGCAGTTCAGAGATGAAAAAAGCGATTGATGCTTCGGATGCCATTAATGGCAAGAAAAGGAAGCGAACTACGGGTCGTCGTAAGATTGAAATAAAGCCAATCGAGCGGGCGACAGCACGCCAGGTTAATTAAATTCTCTAATTCTTTCAGAACAATGCAATAACAGATGTATCGGTAGAGAAATCAATTTGCTCTGTTATTGGGCACGCCTATATGCTAATTATTCAGGATTTTTTTTTTTATCATTTTTCTTCTTTGTTTTTTTTTTTTTTCTCAATTTGCTCTATATATTTCTCAGGTTTCTTTCTCGAAACGTAGATCCGGGTTGTTCAAGAAGGCTTGCGAGCTCTCGATCCTCTGTGGCGCTCACGTGGCGGTTATCGTCTTCTCCCCTGCCAAAAAACCCTTCTCCTTTATCCACCCTTTGGTCCCGTCTGTCCTCGATCGCTACCTCTCCTCTCAATCTTTTGATCAGCCGCATTACTACTCTCAAAACCAAAACCAAAACCAAAACCAACTCCTCGGCCTCGGGTCTACTTCTGATGCCTCTGTGTCTAATTTAAGCGCACAACTGGCCGAACATACCGCTTTGCTTGAAGCAACAAAGAGCAGGAACGAGGCGCTTAAAGAGAGGGTACGCGCATTGGAGGGAAATGTATGGATGGATGGTGACGTGTCATGTCTCGGCTGTACTGAGTTGAACAACCTAAAGATGGCGCTAGAGAAAGTTAAGGTGGATATCTTGGCTCAGGCTGGTGAATTGCGAATCATGGATGCGGCTCGATATATGGTTGCTGTTGGATATTAATTAATCTAACATTTATCTTGTACTGTCCTATATATATATATATATATATATATGGATGCATATACCAATTTGAACTTTGCCAATGAAGCTCCTCTTTGTTTTTATCAATCTCCTCTTAATTTTGTCATCTATTTTGGAATTTTATGGATTTTATGGATGCTTAGTGCTCTGGACTATAAAATGTTACTTTACAGAAAGCTATACATCGCGATCTTCAACCCCATCTCTAGTATGTGGGAAGAAAAAATTGGTCTTAATTCATTGTTAATCATGTGAGAAGGTTACATAGCCTTTAAGGGATCAATAAATGCAAACAGCAACAATGTCTGTTCTACGTGGGAGACAATTATGGAAGCTGCAAGGTGCCTAAGTGCAAAATACCACCCTCTCTGTTCAGCACAGTTGGGGGTTGAGGTGGGGGGGTATTGATTATATGGAAAACTTTACCAGTTTTTTTTTTTTTTTTTCCTCTAGGGGGAATTTCATGTATACCCTTCAAGAACTTCGAATTTATTTTGTCATCTATTTTGTAATTGTATGTGTGGTCTTGACCATAAAAATGCTATTTCACAGAAAGCTATACTTCTCTTACTACATGGTTAAGGTTAAGTAATCATGAGAGAAAGTAACATAGGAGCAATAGCCTTTAAGGGATCAATAAATGCAAACAACAATTGTGTCTGTGCTAGGTGGAGGCAATTATGGAAATTGCAAGGTGCCTAAGTGCAAAACACCACCTAAGTTTCTATGAAAACTTCATCGGTCTCTTTCATTTTTCTTTACTTGGACGACAATTGTTGTAGTTGTAGATCGAAGAAATTTATCTCCTTGCCTCCTCTTTGTTGGTTTGTGCATTCACACATTTGCGCTGCGCTGCGCGGCGGACTTAGCAATTTTTGATACATACAGCGGACAAAATAGTCAAAAGATCGTGCTGAATATGACTCGGTGCGCTGCATGACGCAAAAAACTGCTCGGTTAATTTCTTTACCCTATCGATGATTGATTGTGTGTAGTTGGGAAGATGGACGGTTGGAGAATGAATGGTAAGTAAGATTTGGGAATCTTCATGTTGGGTACAATGTTGTCGTATGTGTAGCGAGTCACTATCATCATGTAATCGTCCAAATGGCAAAACACATCTTGCAATAAGACAAATTCTAATATGGACCGAATATATAATTAATTAACCCAAAAGAATTATATCATTTGTGCATTCAACGACTGTAATTGCTTTTGATTAAAATTACAGGAAATTCATAATCAAATATACATTTAACAAAATATAAAAAATAGTTTATAACATTAAAATTACTACACGACCAAATTATATAATTGTATAAATTGTTTGAATTTTTTTTTTTTTAAATTTTTCACAAATTTATATAATTGCACACTTGTTCATTAGGGTCTGTTCGTTTGTCACGGGATTGTACGGGATGGGATTTAACGGGTTCGGGAACCCACTTTTTTATTTGCGGGAACCCATACTCTTAAGTATGCACATGAATTATATATTATGGGAATGTACTGAATGAGTGTTCGGTTGTACCATGGAAATAGTTGTGGGAAATCCTATTTTCTTTCTAAATTAATAATCATTGTGGTTATTAATACAAGACTTCCATTTTGCTTAATTATTTAAAATTATACTATTATTTTTATAATAAAATTATAATAATGCAATTAAATAAAATTGATTAAATAATAATATTAAGTAGATGAAACATTTCTAATAAAAATTACTACTAAAATGGGTACAAATAAAATAAGAAATATGTATAAATAAATAAAAATAAAATAAAATAAGAAAACAATAATTAAAAACATTTTAAAAAATAAACATTTTAAAAAATAAACATTTAGAAGCATTTAACAAAACATTTATAAACATTTATAAACATTCATTAAATTGGTTGAAGTACTCTTAACACCGAGTCGCTTTTGTTTTCACCAATTCATGCATGTGATCCCTAAGTTAGAATTATTGGTGTATTGGTGTTAGTATCATTTATTTATGCTATGAATTTCGGATATCATAATATAAAAATATTATCCATCCAATCAGGATATGATCAATTCCCATTATGTTGTTTATATATATGACATAGAAGAGGTGAATAATTATCTTCACTGAATTTTAATTTTTTTTAATTACTTTACAATCTAAGGTAGAATAAAAAAATAACGAAAATAAAAAAACAAGCTTCGACTGAAATTTAATTTATTTTTTACTTAGTTTACAATCTAAGGTACAATAAAAAATAACCAAAAAAAAAACAAGTCTTGAAAATTCACAAAATTGTTACATTAATGGTTAATTCACTTTGGCACTCAACGGTTTACAAAAGACTTCAACAATTTAATTAAGCATTTCAACGGCTTAATTAATGCTTAATAAAGCATTCCAATAGTTCAAAAAAAAAAAGTAACGGTTTTCTGAATCGTTATATAGCATTGTTTTGAATATTTTTTTTGCTAACCAAATAATATATCGTTATATAGTTATTCAATAAATTGTTGACTATTTAGAGCATCTACATATCTGATACTATTGGAGTTTCTAATCTGATGTGACAATTTTTAATTCAGTTTTAGAGATGTGAAAAAGTTTCTTATTTAGAAACTATGCAGTAAAGTTTCTTATTAAGAAACTGTTAATAAACTCCATTCTGATCAAATGATTGGCTCACATTATTTCTCCTTTTTAATTTATTGCTGATGTGGCTTAATAGAAACTCTAAAATTAATTTCAAGAATGTGAGAGTTAGAAACTTTAGAGACCTTAATTTCTAAAAAGTGGTTAACAATTACTTAGAAACTCATTTGAGTTGCTGGGATTAGTCATTTGCTAACGGGTACCTCGGGCAGGGCAGGGCAGTGCCCGTCCCGGGCAGCGGGTAGGCGGGTAGGCGGGTACAACGGGCCACGGGTAGGCGGGTTTTTTTTTTAAAAACTCTGCCCTGCCCGTCTCAAACCCGTGCCCGTTGCGGGTAGACGGGTACAACGGGCACGGGTACAGCGGGCACGGGCAGGACGGGCACGGGTATTTTTTTTTTTTTTTTGCTGTTTTCTGTTTTGTGTTTTGATTTGTTTTCTTATTTTTTTTACCGTGTCGTACGAATATTATTACGTGTTTATAATTCGACTTTTAAAATCTGAATAGTTCAATATCAAATATTGTATATATATACATAAAATTATCAAGTCACATCTTTATAATTCCTAAATAAATAAAATTTGTAACTCATATATAAAAATTATTTGTGCGAAAATTTGTAAATTTATATGCAAGTCTAATTATTTATTTCTCTACAGGAGTAATTTTATACTAAAATACGCTAGATTACTTGAAATTATGTTGAATTACACTATATTACAATAAATTATGTTCAATTATACTAAATTATGTTAAATTACAATAACCTCGCTAATTATGCTGAAATACGGTAAAAAAAACACTAAACTACACAAAATTACGCTATAGTAGACTGATTTTGCTCATCTTTCATGAATTATAAAAAATAGTAAAAAAATTCCAAAAATAGTAAAAATTGGTAATCTGCAAGTTCATTATGTAACTAATTTACTGAGCTACTTGGATTGAATGATAGACATGAAAATCTTAATCGGAAACTTCAACTCAAGTTTTGAGGCTCTTCCCTTAGTTTTTTGACGATTCCGACGGTCGGATCGGGCTGGAAAGTAAGTTAGCTTGGTTTTGGGGATGTGGAGCTCATGTCAAAATTTCAGTCCGATCCGACGGATGGATCAAAAGTTATGCCCTTTTTTGTCAAAATTTCATTTTAAATTGATAATATATTTTCTAAACGTTCATTTATTTTTAATAGGTTAAATAAAATATAAATCAAAAATATCTTAAATCAATTACTTTAAAACAATAAACATTTTAAATTGATAATATATTTTGTAAACGTTCAATTTAAATTGATAATCTAAATCTAAATTAAATAAAAATTCAAATCTAAATTTATATGCAAATTAAATTAAATCTAAATTAAAATTTAAATTGAATCCAAATCTAATTTAAATCTAAATTAAATTAAATAAAATGAAACTTCTCTGTAGCCAAAACTACTCAGTGCGCAACATTAACAGAGCAATATTCATGCAGCGCAATATTCACAGAGCAGGTTTAGCTTCATGCAGCGCAATATTCACATGCATTGCTGTACTAAGTGCGCTGCCTGTAGCCAAAACTGCTCTGTTAACAGTAGCCAGTGGGGGGAAAAAATTCAAAATTTCTGATTTCGGCGGGCAGCGGGCACGGGTACGGGTACGGGTACGGGCACGGGTACGCGGGTGCGGGCAGACGGGCAGCGGGCACGGGTCTGCCGGGTAAGGGTACACCCGGGTTTGGCACCAAAACAGGCCACCCTGCCCATTTCAAGCCCGTACCCGTGTACCCGTTTACCCGGGTATACCCGGGCACGGGTACGGGTACCCCGGGCACCGAGCACGGGCGGACCGGGTTCGGGCAACCCGTTAAGGGCACTGTCAAACCACTAGCTGGGATGTAGATGCTCTTTAGTACATTGTTTGAGCGTATGAGTGTTGGATTGTTAGTAACGATTTATTTCTATATAAAAAATCTTTAATAACAATTTAGGCTGAAAACTAATTTTTGATTAAAATTTTGAGTTCTTTGGTTTGGTGTTTAGATTCTTAGCCTTTAATCTATTAAATAAATCTGATAACCTAATTTTACACACATAGATCGATAGACAAGTATTATAAACAACATAAACAATGACCCTTAATTTCTTTAATTTGTATATCCTACCAATATAATGTATTATCAAAAATTAAACCTTAACTTGCTCTTTCATGTCTCAAGTAACTCAACTTTTGAAATTAAATAAAAAATAAAATAAAAACAATTACAAATAAAAGTTGGTGAACTTAAAAATTAGTTATATATAATATTTCATGCGACTGGAATATAATTTGATATTTTATCATAAGTTGTTAAATATAGATCGTTACAAATTATCAATTTTATGAATGATTAAACTTGCACCAAACTTCATAATATTGTAAAAATAAATGATATGAATATGTGCAGATCACGTTTGATTAATGACTGTTTGAGAGTAGAGGAAGGGAGGGAATGGAAAGAAAAGAAAATTTTCCATCGAATTATGTTTGGTTGATAAAATTATGTCGGAGGTGAAGGGTACAGGAGGTGAAAGATTTAACCATATATCATTATAATCAATAGAATCGGTTTCCCTCCCGATTTGGAGTGTAACGGATAGAAATAAATTTTGTTGTAAATATTTTTAGAACAAAAAACACAAATGTCAACTCTATATCTTACCTATATAATTCTTATACAAATTTTTTGTCACAAACCTTTAATAGCCACCAATTTCTCATTAACCTTCTAAATTTTAATCAACCAAACAAAAAATAAGACGGAAAGGAAAGTTAAATTTATTTTCCATCATTAATCATCCAAATACAAAGAAGTTAAATATGTTAATTTTCCTTTCTATTCTATCCATTCCCTTTTATTCTTCACCTCCCCTTCCTTCCTCTACTCTCCATCCAAACAAGGTGTTAATATTATCCTCATATTTATTCGTTATTAAGAGATCTCTACTCATTTTTTGAAACAGAAAAAATAGTATTTATTTCTATTTTGATAGGTGTAACTCATGAAGAAAATTAGTCACATTGTTATCGGTTTTGTCACGTCACGTCATGCATGTCGGTCACATGACATGACTCGCATGTTCCGTGACGTGTCTCTTTTTAATCGAAATGACACATTACGAATTTACGATACATCACACAAATTGACCCGGACACGTCATGTGACCAATTACCGATGTAGTTTTTTTTATAATTTTAAGTTATTTTGCAATAGTTTCTTATTTTTTAGTAATTTTTTATTTTTTTTCTATAAACTAACTTCAAATCTAAAAAATAAAATTAAGTATTCAATCGCGTTTAATTACATCACGTGTGATCATAACATGATCACTCGCGTAACTATTCTCCATAATTTTAATCACATTACGTTACTTACAAAAAAAATGTCACATACGTCACGACATGACAAAATCATTACATGTTAGTCTGTCATGTCATGTTTTTTACTTCATTAAATGTAACTGTACAATCCAACTCTTAAATATACAAACTAGTATCGTAATAAATTAATGTTTTTACTATAAGTGGACAATCCAACTCTTGTATTAAATTATACTTACCATTAATTATTACCATAATGCGCAATTCCTATTTGTTATGTCAAGTTGTTCGTATCATATATTAATAAATTCATATGATACATAGATTCCAATCATGAATCATCTCATGGAATTTTTTTTAGAAACCATAATTAATTTTTTTTTTTTGGAAACCAACGTGATTACTTTTTTTTTACAAAAATCATAAGAATCGAAATGTCATTTTGGTCCGTTATTTTTTTTTATTCCGGACCGAAATGGTATTTCGGTTCGGTCCCTTTTTGGATTTTCTGTGGTACTGGTTTCATAAGTTAGCCATTTCGGTTCGGTCTCCTTTTTGAATTTTCTGTGGTATTAGCTAGTTTCATAAGTTTTCATATGAGCCGCCATAGAAAATCCAAAAAGGCGACCAGACCGAAATGTCATTTCATACGAACCGAAGTGCTCTTATGATTTTTGTAAAAAAAAAATTAACCATGTTAGTTTTGTAAAAATATTTTTTTAATTACGGTTTATAAAAAAAATTCCATCTCATGATCCAATGGAATTTTTGAAGATCTGAGAATATGTATTATCAGGAATTTAATGCTATTTGAGATCTTGGTGCACGTGGTATTGCACTGAAATTGGTGCAAATTTAGGGATCTCAAAATCTACCTTGAAAGTTCCACACATTATTTTCAAATTAAGCAAAATCTGGAAGCAAGCAACCCTCATGTGAAATTTACTGTTTTATTTTATTTTTCTAATTTTATTTAACCTTCATGCAAAATCTCGAAGCGCTCAAATCATAATCATATGTAGCATTGTTTTAATTCTATTAATAATTTAGCAGACTATGCATATGGATATGACAACACACGGGTTAATTTTTGAAAAGGCTACTGATATGAATCTACTAAGACTTAAATTATTGGAAGTGACTAATTGTTTTCAAGCTTCTTTTCTCAGTTTTTCTCCAAAAAAACTGTCATTTGACTTACGCGAATACTGTAAAACTCTATAACCAATACTGTAACTTCAACAACAAATCATGTATAATAAGTAGTTTAAAAATCTAACAATCCAAGTTAGTTGGAAGTTGTCCCCAAGTTAGTTGCAAACAGTTAGCAACTTGCAAAAATACTGTACTTCCGGCTGTACTTGAAAAACTGACGGCTTCTAGAAGGTTTTCAAAACAAACCACTTCTCAAACTTGTAGTTATTTACAAATAACACCTAAAATTGTGCAAAATTAATTTTTTGCATCAAAATTAAATTTTTTTTTGAAATTAAAGTTTTAAAATTTATTTTTTATTTTTTTCGTATTTTTTTTTACGTAATTTTTTTTCTTCAATTATTAATATTTGTATATTGATCTATATTATGTAAAATAAGACTTACATACTGTAAAATTAGCAGATTCAAACTATAAAACTAACATATGTGAACTACAAAGACTTCAATACTGTAAAATTAGCAGGTGCAACTTATAAAACTAACAGATGTGAACGGCAAAACTTCAATACTGTAAAATTAGCAGATGCAACTTATAAAACTAACAAATGTGAACTGCAAAACTTTAATACTGTAAAATGGATCCCTGAAACTATCAAAATAACATATACAAACTATAAAATTTCACTAATTACAAAATTAACTGTTCAAACTATAAAACTGCAATACTGTAAAATTCGCAGATGTAAATTGTAAAACTAACAGAAGCAAACTATAAAAATTACATGTGTGAAAGTTAGAGACATCTCGGTGATCAGATTGTAGACAAAGCACAAAATAAAAATTGCACAGTACATTGATCCTTCTTCCTGCTTTGGGCACACCTCTTTACTAATACCAACATCTTTCCAAGCATGTTTAGCTGAAAGAAAAAAAATGATATTAACAAATTAATAAAAACTTCAAGTCATAATTCTAAAAATCATTAGCAGAATCCTAGAAAAATAGTTGAACAACTATTGCATGAAATCTATAAAATAACTGATATATCCTATAAAACTATTGCATGAAACCTGAAAAACTATTGAATGAAACATGTAAAATAACTGATACATCATATAAAACTTTTGCATAAAACTTGTAAAATAACTGATACATCATATACAATTATTGCATGAAACCTGTAAAATAGCTGATATATCCTATAAAACTATTGCATGAAACCTGAAAAACTATTAAATGAAACCTGTAAAATAACTGATATATCCTATAAAACTATTGCATGAAACCTGAAAAATAACTGATATCTTTCGTCTATTCTCATTTTACCAGCACTAAAAAAGAGTCAATTACTCAATAAAGATCAGCTTATGATGCTAATAGGCTGCAATTAGGTACTGTCCAGATGTCTTTTTTGTGCTATACATTTTTGTAATTATTTTTAGAAAAATAACTGATATACGCTAAATTTCTGGCATAAATGCAAAACACCTAAAGAAGCTGGCATAGGAACACAGAGGTCTTACCACAGTTTGAGAGCGCCTATTCATGGCTATCTTCTTTCATTTGGAAGATGATGCAGAGCGCTTCTTTCATAAATCTGGTGCTTGGAGCGACAATATTTCTCAGAAGCAATTTGACAAACAGTTGGAGTGCAAGAGAGAGTTAAGAGAGGAGGTGAGCTGAATAAGGATCAGATCAGATCAAATTTATAGGCCAGTAACTCAAGAAAATGAAACCTGGCTGTCACGTCCTCAAATTTATAGCAAGATCAGATCAATACTAAGGTAAGTAAACACTCAATTTAAGAGAACTTAGCTCCAATTTTGATTAATAAGCAAAGATACATCAGCGATAGCTGAGTTGGTGATAAGAGAAATTACATAAATAGATTGTTCTCAACGTGGAAATGAAATGACAGATGCAATCCCTTTATATATGCGATGCATTTCCAAAAGAAATTATTTAATTTGATAAAGTCAAAATTAGCAGATGAAACCCCCAAATTACCTTCCGCTCCTGACACTGGCAATTAAACTTGAAGAAGACGGGTACGATAATTTTACCTGCGTTTGTGTCCGTGAGAGCAAAAGAAGGTCGTGCGCTGATCCGATGAGAGCAAAAGAAGACCGCCACTGCCGCCCGTTTGGCGCTGCTGGGACCTTGCTTGAACGGGATCGGTGCCATCTGTAGAGAGATAAAGGGGTAGCGAGACAGGCAGAGAGAGAGAGCTCCGATCAGTGGTGCCCGGTCCGATCGGTGGTGCCGCGCCCGATTGAGATCAGCAGAATGGAGGCATTTGAATTGGAAATCTGTTTGGGGAGAGATCTGGAAATGAAGGAGGATGGGGATCGGAAATTTTAAAAACGATTAAATCGCCTTAATGGAGAAGGGAGGTTTATCCAAGTAGTGTCGGACCGTTAAAATCTGTTAGAAGTGCGTTGAAAGCGCGTCGGGGATTTTCCGGGGATGGAAGATAGGGGAACGGTACCTTTTCTCTTAAAAAAAATTCTTATTTCCCATTTTGACCTAAGACTTAACTACTTCTTGACCATTTCTCACTTCCTATTCTAATTGAAGTACATTGACTAAGTGGAATTGGTATTCACACAAATAGAAAGTGAGAGTATATTGCTAGTTTACAAAGTACAAAGGTACAATATCAACCGAGAAGATCGTCGGAGAAGATGGATCGAATAGGGCTCTTAATTGCAACGTTTATGCTGTTTTTCATCACTGTTGATGGCAAAGGTATGCCTTCATTTTTGTTCTTAATTTGTGTTATTATCTTGATTTGCACCTAATAATTAATATAGTACTTCGAGGGCACTTGGATTCTTTGCACTAGTTTGGCTTTGGTCTTTTGGATCTGCGTGTGTGGATATATATACATAGAGAGAGAGATAGACTATGGTGAGTTGCGAAGTAAAACGTCGTTTTACTTCACGCCATATTTTTATTTTGAAAATTCAAACAACTGATCCGAACCGTTCAACTTTTTCTAAATATTGAAATGTGCTTGGAAACTAAATTTTACATTTTTTGGAATTTTTTTACTATTTATTAAGCCACTTTGAAATCGATGATCCACTGTAAACAGTAAAAAACAGTAAAATTTTTTGGACTACCGAATTAGCGATTTTCTGGACCACCGGATTAGTAAAAATGAAAATATGAGCGTGAAGTAAAAATGACATCTTACTCACAACTCACCATAGCACAACTCTATATATATATATATGGACAGTGCTACGGTGCTACGCGTAGCATAGAGCCCTCCGTGCTACGGCTCACTTTTTGAGTTTTCAAAATCCTAACGGTCGATCCGAACCGTTCAACATGATTTCCATATGAATATGTACTTGCAAACCAAATTTTACATTTTTTAGAATTTTTTTACTATTTATTAAGCCACTTTGAAAAAACACTAATTTGTACACAACAGTAAAATCTGCTGGACCATTGGATCAGCGATTTTCAAAGTGGCTTAATAAATAGTAAAAAAATTCTAAAAAATGTAAAATTTGGTTTGCAAGTACATATTCATATGGAGATCATGTTGAACGGTTCGGATCGACCGTTAGAATTTTGAAAACTCAAAAAGTGAGCCGTAGCACGGAGAGGCCCTTATATACGCGTAGCATATTAGCCAGATTCTATATATATATAGTGGTTGGCTATTATGCTTATATAAGCAAAAGCCCACATATGCTTAAATAAGTATTTTTGCGTTTCCAATGTTCAAATTGTCGATCCGACCGTTCATCTTGTTCTCCATATTAATATGTGCTTGGAGACTAAATTTTACATTTTTCTGAATTTTTTTACTATTTATTAAGCCACTTTGAAAATTGCTGATCATATGGTCCAGAATTTTGGAAACACTGTTTTTACTGTTCACCCAGATCAGCAATTTTCAAAGTGGCTTAATAAATAGTAAAAAAATTCATAAAAATGTAAAATTTAGTCTCCAAGCACATATTAATATGGAGAACAAGATGAACGGTCGGATCGACCATTTGAACATTGGAAACGCAAAAATGAGTTATAAGCATATGTGGGCTTTTGCTTATATAAGCATAGTAGCCAGCCCCATATATATATATATATATATAGAGTAGAACTAGGGTGCTCTCGAGTTCAACTCAAGTCCAAAACTCATCGGATCGGCTTCAAACGACGAATCCGACCGTTGAAACCCGTCTACCTTACGAGTGATGCGTCTACATGTAAAAAATTTAAATTTTGAAATTAATTTTGCATAGAGTCAAGTGGTCAAAAAACGTCAAAAAATGAATGCATTAAAATTAATTTATTAACCTTCTAATTTTGACCACTTGACTCTATGCAAAATTAATTTCAAATTTAAAATTTTTACATGTAGACGCATCACTCGTAAGGTAGACGGATTTCAACGGTCGGATTCGTCGTTTGAAGCCAATCCGATGAGTTTTGGACTTGAATTCACCAAGGGCTTGGTGAACTCGAGAGCACCCTAGTTCTACTCTATATATATATATATATAGCTGGGCTATGGTGAGTTGTGAAGTAAGATGTCATTTTTACTTCACGCTTATATTTTTATTTTTGAAGTCCAAAAAATCGATTCGAACTGCTCAACATGATCTCTATATTGAAATATACTTGGAGACTAAATTTTACATTTTTTGAAATTTTTTTGCTATTTTTTAAGCCACATTGAAAATCGCTGATCCGGTGGTCCAGAAAATTTTACTGTTTTTTACTGTTCACAGTGGATTAGCGATTTTAATGTGGCTTAATAAATAGTAAAAAAATTCCAAAAAATGTAAAATTTTGTCTCCAAGCACATTTCAATATATAGAAAAGGTTGAACAATTCGGATCGGTTGTTTGAATTTTCAAAATGAAAATATGACTTCACAACTCACCATAGCCTATCTATATATATATATGTGTGTGTGTGTGTGGAGGGTTCCAATGCCTCATGCCTTTCATGCCTCATCATACCTCATGTTCTATATCTTCTTTTTCAAAGTCTAAATTGTCGATCTGAACCGCTCAACATGATATCGATACTTAAATATGCTTGGAGAAGAAATTTTATAATTTTTGGAAATTTTTTACTATTTTTTTAGATAGGTAGAAAATCACTGTTTTTGAACGGTCCAGAAACAATGATTTTGTACCTATTCTAAAAAATAGTAAAAAATTTCCAAAAAAATATAAAATTTCACCCCCAAACATATTTTAGTATGAATATCATGTTGAACGGTTCCGATCGACAATTTGGACTTTAAAAATGAAGATATAAAATATGATGTAGATGAGGTATGAAAAACATGAGGCATTGGAATCCTCCTCTATATATATATATATATATATATGAGGAGGGATCAAGTTACAACAATCATTTTCTATATTTTGAAATTCAAATCTTCCAGATCCAAACCGTTCAACATGATCTCCACAATAAAATGTGCTTCTGATTTTTTTACTATATATATAAGATACTTATCACATGATAAATCATTACATTTCAACCCAAATTGGATAAAGCTACAAAGAATTGTTGTACTAAGAGATATCCAAAAATGAAAATCGGAAGCGGAATTATCCTTCTTGGAAAATAGAAAGATAAAAACGCAATATACTTTTTAAAAAAATTCATTACGAAGGGAAGACTAGCGTGATGCATTTCATATTTGTAATATTCTCCTGACTATGTGAAATAAATTTGAAACGGATAGTGTTATAATAATGAGTGAGCCTATAGTGCTATGCACAGCACGGATGGGGTCCGTGCTACGGTCAAAAATATGACTTTTTAAAATTCTAATGGTCAATCCAACCGTTTAATGTGATAATCATATGAATATGTATTTGCAAACTAAATTTTATATTTTTTCGAATTTTTTTACTATTTTTTTAGATAGGTAGAATTTTGATGGTCCAGAATTTTCAGAAAACACTGATTTTTCTACCTATCTAAAAAAATAGTAAAAAAATTCGAAAAAATATAAAATTTAGTTTGCAAGTACATATTCATATGATTATCACATTGAACGGTTGGATCGACCATTAGGATTTTAAAAAGTCATATTTTTGGCCGTAGCACGGACCCCATCCGTGCTATGCATAGCACCATAGGCTCACTCTATAATAATTCCTTTTTGTTTTTATTAGAAGATATATGCGGATATTATCATATACTATTAATTAAACTTATATTAAAATTCAAATTCAAATTCATCTAAATTACAGGCTTAATATAAAATATGTAATTTATGAATATTTGAAGCAAGGAAATCAACATATATTACAAACCAATTTATAAGAATAATAAATAAGGTATATTAAAATATGAGAGATTTTCAAATAATAAATAAAATAACAAATTTATAATTTGAAATCAGGAATGTTAAAATTCGCACGTGGATGACAAAACGGGTAATTGACACCAAAAAAAAGGAACAGAACTCAGGATTGCAAGTATCATCCGATAATCAGACGGTTGTGATTGACCCCTTGTCATCACTACTGCATTGTCATCATCGTTCTATTTGTTTAATAATTGGGGTGAGAGAGGCTCGAACTCTCGACCTCAGGATGCCTCAACAAGTTATGAGACCAACTGCGACACCACCCCTTTTGTGTTAACTTTGTTTTCTTAATATATATGACATATTAGAGGCTCTTTCTAGTTTCTTTCGACTTGGCTCTTTATACATTTTTATTACTAGAATAAAGGCCCCAAAATTCTTGGAATAAGCCAACTGAAATAAATGCCCAGCTGATAATATATTCGACTAATGCCCTAAAAAAAAAGTAGAAATTGCCCAAAGCATTTTATTATCACAATGTATGAAAAATCCAGTGCGTTGTCCCCGAGGCAGAAATTAAAGTTGTTTGATTGATGCCAAACAAAAAGGCATTAAGTGATTAATGCCATAAAAGAGCATAGTGAACAATTGCTTGTAGGGGTGAAAACGGTATGGATAATATCCGATCCGTATTCGAAAAATTAGATGTGAATATCCGATATCCGAATATCTGTGTGGATATTGATACTGATATGGTTTTACGTTTCAATTATCCAATTATCCGTATCCGAATAGTAGATATATATCATATATTTTAATATATATTATGAAAAAAAATTGTTATTCACCATTAAAATTAGATAAATATTATGAACTTTAGTATTTTTTAATATTATTTTAATAAATATCCGATCCAGTCCATATCAGTATCTGTATCCAGCTAATATCCAATCTGTATCCAAAAAATTGAAAAGAGATATGATGGATATAATTTTACCACTATTCGCTCCGTTTTCACCCCAATTGCTTGTCATTTTTCTATTTTCTCATAATTCAACGTTTGGTGTGGAAACGCTCAATAATTCATTTGTAATATGAAATGAGATTTCGAGGATTCCATGGTACAAATTTAATTTTTTTAATGTTAAGAAAAGAAATCAGCTGATATGCTAATATTTGTTTTAAAACTTTCAATATTGATATAAAAAGTAACAAGAAATTAAATGATCTAGTCTTCTACATTATTTTAAACAGGAAATTCTAAACTAGGTTTAGCACGCGGTTAAACAAAGGGTAACATAAACCCTGGAGAAATCCAGTTCCACTGGAATAAATAGTTCATAACTCAAACAAACACAAACAAAAAAAGAGGGAATTTTTGCAAATTAAACTGATGATAAGCAAAAGCAACAAAAGAGGCGCAAGTTATTTCAGCTTCCCAAAGAGCTTCGGTGCAACCTAAAAGTCCATTGAGAATCCAAATTAGAAACTGAAATATCCTATTTCATTATAAAACATTTTTTCTAACTAAATCCAACTAGAGTAGGGTTAAAATGCACCATTGGTTTTGTGCTCCAATCATGCTCCACGTCTTTTTCTCCGTTTTCAAAGTTCGAACAATCGATCCGAACCACTCAATATGATCTTCATATTAAAATGTGCTTGGAGACAAAATTTTATATTTTTTGAATTTGTTTACTATTTTTTTAGATAGGTACAAAATCACTGTTTTGGATGGTCCAGAATCTTCTGAAAATAGTGATTTTGTACCTATCTAAAAAGTTAGTAAAAAAATTTCAAAAAATATAAAATTTAGTCTCCAAGCACATATTAATACAAAGATCATATTGAGCGGTTCGAATCGATTATTCGAACTTTGAAAATGGAGAAAAAGACGTGGAGCATGATTGGAGCACAACACCAATGGTGCATTTTAACCCTACTCATCCAACCAATACATTTCACATAAAGGCCAAGAAAAAAAAAAATTTCATTAAGTTGCTACATAATTTGGTGCGGTTACAGATACAATATATGCACAAAATGGTTGTTGCATTCTTTGTTCATCTCCAATTAAGGATATTAAAATAACTATTTTTTACCCAAATAAAATGTAAATTTCAAATTTAGAAGGGCAGATACAAAACACTTACACAGGTATCAACACAAGCCCAGAAGTCGAAGTATTGACCAGTGCAATGCTTGTGACCCGAATTGTCGTCTTCAACTCTCTTCACACATTCCTGTTATTACAAAGAAAACTTTGAATAAAATAAATTAAGAATAAACATAATAAGCTACAACAGGTTCACCAAGCTCCTTTGTAAACTCAATTCTAACACCTATTGGATTGACTTCAAATGATGAATCTAAACCGTTCAAATTCATCTACTAGAGGATGAAAATTCATATTGTGTTTAGAAATGATGATTTAGGGTTCTTTTGTTCCAATTAAAAGAATCTAGAAGAGTGCATTTCTACAATCAACAGATAATAAAAGAATGTAAGGTCCTATTTATAATAGTTTGCAAGAAAAAAAAAAAAAATATCATTTAGAACACCATAAATGGTCAAAAACCTTCTCATGTAGAATTTCTAATCAACTCAAGTTGACACCTAGAAACTTTTGTCCATCCGTGGCGTAAATTTTACTGAACTTAAAATTGATAGAAAATTCAACAAACTTCAATACCAAAATGGTAAAAGTGTACCTGATAAACACGAAGAGGCCTGACGCACTTGGGCTTGCACGTGTCTTCGAAATACTTCTTTTGATCCATTATCTCTTCCTCAGCCCTGATTTGTATACATACTTTCTAATTAGTAAACCTTTTATCTTTTAAATTTCAGTAATTCTGCATTTTTTTGGGCAAATTTCTTTTTCTGTTTAGCTGTACCAGAACCCCACGAGTCAGCACACATAATTTCAACACAAACAATGTATGTAGTTAATTACAAAAAACACAAAAAAGTAAATAAATAAACCGAGAGAGGCTATCATTTGTCATTTTACATACACACCCCTGACATAGTCTGATAATTGCAGAATACTTCCATGCCTTTTGAAAATTGCATATCATACCACATTTTTGCATAAAAAGAGCCTCTGTGTTACAATTTCATGGCATTTTTAAGAGATATATACGCAATATTAACTTAGAAATTAGAAAGAAAACCAAGAATTTACAGTTTACTTTTGCAAAAATACCTAGATAACGCAGATAAAATACAGAACAATAATATATAACAAAGATTAAAATTAGCATCAGAATAAAGATGCTCATTTTCCCAAATCACTAAATCACAACCCAAATCTTTCGAGGTCAAATTGTTAATATCAATACGACGAAAAATAGATAATCTAAACAATAGATCTTATTATAACGATACAAGCAGGAATAGTCGAAAGAAGTCCTTACATCGAATGGTGGCAACTGATCTCTCTAACCAGTAAAAATCGCTATTTTTTCATTTTTAGATCTCTTTTAGTAGCGAAGACGGAGGGTTTGTTTTGTTTGTCGGACCGGGTCCTGTGATTTACTGTTAAAAGAGTAAACCGCTGTTTTATATGGGCTTTAACGGGCCGGGTCAACAAATATCGGCCCATTACTCTTATAAACAAGCTGTCAAGATATTGGATTAATATTGTGGAAATTCTAACTTCAGCTTTCGTCAAAGAGAACACGGTGATAGCATAATTACATGATACCAACAGTAGTGATTTGGAGTATGTTTGGATGTATCAAGAGGCTATTTTAGAACAGAGGCTATACGGAATAACAATTGCATTTAAATAATTTTTTTGCTATTTACAATAGCTAGATTCTTATTTCGCAACTCACCATAGCCCATCTATATATATAGAAAAAGAGTTGGACTATGGTGCATTGCAATATATAAGACCTCTTGTACATTGGACTATAAATTCTTGGTTACAACACTGCTCCAGATAATGTCAAAACAATACCCAACATGACTTCTGCACCTCGGACAAATAACTGTTTGCTTGATCTAATCGAGATTGCTCAGAAAACATAAGTTATGAATTGGTTTTTTCTATCATTTCAATTAATTGAATTTAGAGGATTTACTACTGGATAGATTGATCAAATGACTCGCAAATCAAATTTTGAGCACAGAACTTTTCCCAACTACTTGCTATATGAGAAACAGAGCACATATATTCGTATAACCATAAATTACTGCTATTGTAGGAAAATCACACATTTTTATTGGAAAAACAAACTCTTCCATACATGCACGCCCCTCGGATTACCAGTGCAATTACCTCTGTTCTCTGATTTGTTCATAGCCCATAATTCATAGTATGCTGATATTTTTGTTTATGTGGCATAAATAAAATTAGAGTAAGGCTACGGTGCTATGCATAGCACAGATTGGGTCCGTGCTACGGCTCAAAATTTGACTTTTCAAAATCCTAACGGTCGATCCGAACCGTTCAACATGATTATAAAATGAATATGTACTTGCAAACCAAATTTTACATTTTTTCGAACTTTTTTACTATTTTTTTAGATAGGCTGTTTTTGGATGGTCCAGAATGTTCAGATCAAGTGATTTTCGAAAAAATAGTAAAAATTTTTGAAAAAATGTAAAATTTGGTTTGCAAGTACATATTCATTTTATAATCATGTTGAACGGTTCGGATCGACCGTTAGAATTTTGAAAAGTCAAATTTTGAGCCGTAGTACGGACCCAATTGGTGCTATGCATAGCACCGTAGCCTCACTCATAAAATTAAATTTATGGCATCGAAATCTCCGTGTTTACAAAAGTTCATGCGCTCTACAGCAAATAAATTTGCTAGATAGAAGTTATTAAAACTAAAGAAGAAAAATAATTAATTAAACATGGGGGTTAATTTAACGCAGAAAATATAGCAAACTCAGTCAAGGAAGAGGAGAGAGAAGCGTTGACCTCAAAAGGCAAAGAGAAAACAAATGAGGAAGAAGATAAGAGAATAAACGTACGGGTGTATATGTTTGGACAAGCAAAGCAACTGCAAGAAAATGTGGAGAGAGATGAAACAAATTTGCGACAACAACTGATACTTAGGGCATGCTCCACAAAATCAGCGCATAGAGGAAGGGGAAGGAAGAGGAAGGAAGGAGGCGAAGTATGACTCCCCTCCATACACTAAAACCTACACTCTGATTTGGGGGTGAATGGTTTCGTCAAAGCTCTACACGAGCGTCATCTCCAAACAGTGTTCTGCCCCCTCTCCCTTCCCTCTGTTCCCTCTCTGATTGCCCTCTTCTGGAGCAGGTGAACTCACCTGGTCATCCCCAATTTGGCTAGCGTCACCTCCGCACAGTGAAAAACCCATCTTCCCCTCCCTCTGCGTCCTCTTATTTGGAACACACCCTTAGGACATGCTCCACAAAATCATAGCGTAGAGGAAGGGGAAGGATGGAGGCGAAGTCTGGCTCCCCACCGTACAGTAAAACTTACACTCCGATTTGGAGGTGAATGGTTACGTCCAAGCTATACACGAGCATCACCTCCAAACAGTGTTCTGTCCCTTTTTGTTCCTATCTGATTGCACTATTTTGGCGCAGGTGAACTCGCCCGGTCAGCCCCAATTTGGCTAGCGTCACCTCCGCACAGTGAAAAACCCCTTCTCCTCCCTCCACGTCCCCCGTCTGGAGCACACCCTTAGGGCATGCTCCACAAAAGCAGCGCGTAGAGGAAGGGGAAGGAAGAGGAAGGAAGGAGGCGAAGTCTGGCTCCCCTACGTACAGTAAAACCTACACCCCGATTTGGGGGTGAACGGTTTCGTCAAAGCTCTACACGAGTGTCACCTCCAAGTAGTTATGCCCCGTTCCGTTCCCTCTCCGATTGCACTCTTCTGAAGCAGGTGCACTCGCCCGGTCAGCCCCAATTTGGCTAGCGTCACCTCCGCACAATGAAAAACTCTTTCCCCTCCCTCCGTGTTCCCCCATCTGGAGCACACCCTTAGATATTTTGGTGCAATATTACACCTTATCTTTTTCTTCTTTTTCTTTTTTGAAAGGCTTGACAGTGGCATGGACGGATCGGTATCCTCCCAGGTACCTGACTCAAGCAAATTGAAATGGACAGTCTAGATTTACTCTCATCCAAGCGGTTGAGAATAAGATACCATTTGAGGTATGGTTTGGTGGATTTCACCATTTGAGAACAAGCCAAACGTAGTCCAAGTCAAGTGAGAAAATTTTTGCATGTAGACACATCACTCGTAAGATAGATGGATTTTAATAGTTCGGCTTCGTCGTTTGATGCCAGTTCAATAGATTTTATAGTTGAGTTGACAAAAAAGCTTGGTGAACCTAAGATATTGCATGTGGAAGGAAATTGACAAAACTTAATTTCCTCTTTCCCACCATCACGCTCTAACAAAAATATGATGAGGTAGCAAATTTCATTTGGTTTTATTTATGATTAATTTGTTTGAAATGCAATTGAAATATGTAATTATAAGTTTATTAAATTCAATTATTCTCAATTAAATCTAAAAGTGAAATTATTCAATTTCATTATGCATGTGGTCAATCCTATAATTGATTAATAGCACTCAATCATATATTATTTTCAATAAATATGATATCACGTCTGATGTCAGTTTCATATCATATAATAAAAAATTAATGTACTTAAAAAAATTATCTACTCCACTTAATTATGATTAAAAAAAATTGCTTGATAATTAAGTGTAGTAGACAATTTTCTTGTTACAGTAACACATTATTTAAGTGATGTGTTGAAGTACTGACTTGAAAAATTGAGATTGGAAGAAAAGGGGCGGTAGCACAGTTGGCTAGGAGAAAAAGTTCTAGAATCACGACTTCACAGTCTCTGTGAAGATTTTCAAAAAAAAAAATGAGATTGAAATTATTAAATTTAATAGAAGGTTTGCTTTGAGATTGAACGGCGTAAAATTAAGTGAGAACCTATAGAAGGTTTGCTTTGAGCTTCGTGATAGATTAAAACAGACGATTAAGATCTCGATCTACATTGTCCGGTACTGCACTAGATCTGATTTCCATTGTGAATCCGACGGACCTTCATTGGAATTCTTAAATGGGCCAACAATTAGCCCATCGGAATTAATTGTGGGCCGTATTTATATCCTTGCTGCTTTTCTTTGTTTTTTTATCATGGCAACCTGATACTTGGAGAATTTTGAAGGTTGCTGCAATGCTGCTGCTTTACTTTACTACTGTAACACCCAACTGTCTATCTTTACTGGTACTTGAAGTGGTACCAGCACACTCAGTTAAGGAAGGAACTTTTGAAGTGTCAACGAAATACTATAACATTACTTGCTTTCCGCTATCAAAAGCATAAAATGATCAATAACTATGCATGTAAATATGCTGACAGCTGAAATCATCATGTTGTTCTAGTTTTGTATTATCAGTATATATTGTGCAATGATTGCCAGGTGAGCAAAGGGGTTAGCTCAAAAATATTCTTCAAGTTCAAATTAATTCTAAATTGTACCATATACTATTCATTTTTAACTTGACTCCGCCTCTGAACATAATCACTGATTAATAACAAACTTAATTTCAGAATTTCAACGATTGATATGTATAATCCTTAAATTTAGAATCTCATGTTAGGATGTAATTTTTATGATGTATATACAATGCATATATGAAAGAAATGAAATCTCATTTTTTTTTTTACTATTTATCATATTATTAAAAAAAACCGAGACAATGTTCTAAATACAAAGTTACACTCAAACCGAATAAAATGCAATGGGCTCAAATACCCCATTGCTTCATGCTCCAATCATACCCAACATCTTTGTTTTCAATTTCAAAGTTCAAACAGACGATTCGAACAGTTCAGCATGATATCCACGTTAAAATATGATTGGAGACCAAATTTTATATTTTTTGGAAATTTTTTACTATTTTTTAAGATAGGTACAAAATCATTGTTTTTAAATAGTTCACAATTAAAAAAAACAGTGATTTTGTAGCTATCTTAAAAAATAGTAGAAAAATTTCCAAAAAATATAAAATTTGGTCTCCAATAATATTTTAACGTGGATATCATGTTGAGCGGTTCGGATCGTCGTTTGAACTTTAAAATTGAATATAAATATATTGCGGTACCATTGGGGCATGAAGCAATGGGGCATTTGAGTCCTCCTCTATTAGAATATTACTTTTAATATTACTCTTTTATTAATTGATATTGGACATATTCAAAATATTCAAGATAATAAAAAATTAATCATCAAGCTACAACTAAATTAACCATCAGGGATATAACTGTCTAATAATTAAAAGGACCTAGTCATAGAACTTGAAATTTTTAGAGGTATCTATGCAAAAAAAAAGTATAATTAATAATAAAAAAACAAGTGCAATGCATTTGGTCAATGAAACATTAAAAGCAAAACACCCACACTCTCACTTAACAAACAAGTGTGCTTTGGTCAATCTAAACATTCCATTGGAAGCAACCTATAATTGCATTGAAATTCAACACAAATAAACAAATCTTTCATGTTCCATTAACACATTCCCAAGGGATGAAATTATAAGATAAGGCAAGGCGTTGCAGATGTTTTGATTCCAAGCTTAGGTCACAAGTTTTATATTAAAAAATTAAAATTATGATACATGTACATTTAATAGCTACCAATATTGGAATTTTTGGATCAAACTCAATAAAATTATTTACTTAAAGTTAATTAATAAAAGTTATAATAATGCCATATACATATACATGCTTCAAATGATCTACCTATATATATAACATATATAAAACTTTTAAAATAGGTTTGAAGTATATATTAAGACCTTGTTGTGTAAATTAATAAAAAATTAAAACATTTTGAGAGGGTGGTTTACAATATTTTGTAAAATGTTAAGATAAAAAAGAGATATTTTATTTTTTTTAATAATTCTAGACTTAATAATTATAGAAAGAAATGCATGTTCAATTACTGTAAATAACATCAAAAAAAGAAATTGATGATGAGGTTAACAAAATTTCTTATTTTAAATAAATAAATAAATATTTTCTCTTCAAACAAAAATTTGTTCATAAATCAACAGAACAAGCATCATAGACATATATTGGGGTAAAAGTAAGGCAACATCGTTACATTTTAATGAATAAAATAATGTTCACAATACACTAAGATTAAGGAAAGAAGCCCAAATAATTAAATTGACAGGGCGAGAAACACAAGAAAGATGGGGCCTTTAGCGGGTAATAAGGGTTTTGACCCGACTTCCCACTTGCGATGTTACGTCATCAGCACGTGTGGGAATCTCGAGACAATTAATGTGGTCTAGTGTTTTGAAAACGGTCCGGTCCGGGTCGGTCCGGTCCAAACCCGCTCGGTCCACGGGTTGGCTCGGGTCGGCGGGTCCACAGTCCGGTCCGGACCGGTTTTTTTTTATTCGAACTCAATAATTTTTTTGTTATAACAAAACCGAATTATTTTTTATTTTTAAAAACCTAATTATTTTAAAACAAAAGTTATCCTCCTCCTTTATTCCGGGCTTGAGACTGTAAAATAACATAGGCGGAGTTCTAACTTTTTTTTTGTTAGTAATTTTCTTTAAAATGAAACAATTGAAATATTTAGGAATTATAATTTAGAAAAAATAACAATAAAGATTAAAAGAGATTAGAAATTTATACCGACACTACCTATCTAGTAGTTGTTGTTCATATACCACAGTTCGCTCTCTTGCTCACCGTCTGAATCCTCATTAGGCTCAGGCTCCTCGGTACCGCTTTCTTGAGTTTCGACATCGGATGATGTTGCGTGCGAGTTTCAGCATCAATCCAATCTTTCAAGCACACAAGTCTCTCGAAAACATGTGCACCCAACTTACTGCGTTTATTGGTGAGGATCCTGTTCGCCGAACTAAAACACATTCAGAAGGGACAGTTGACACGGGCACGACAAATATGTCGCGGGACATCATCGCCAGCGTTAGATAGGCACTTGCATTCCTCCTCCACCAATCCATGAAGTCAATGAATTCATGTTCGTTGGTCCTCAAACAGTAGCTCATTAACTCGTTTGTGTTACCTTCGGATTCATCGTTTGATGCCAGTTCAATAAATTTTATAGTTGAGTTGACAAAAAAGCTTGATGAACCTAAGATATTGCATGTGGAAGGAAATTGCTTCCTTCCACATACAAATAATTTCCTCTTTCCCACCATCACGCTCTAACAAAAATATGATGAGGTAGCAAATTTCATTTGGTTTTATTTATGATTAATTTGTTTGAAATGCAATTAAAGTATGTAATTCTAAGTTTATTAAATTTCATTTGGTCTTATTGTTGATTAATAGCACTCAATCATATATTATTTTCAATAAATATGATATCACGTCTGATGTCAGTTTCATTGCATATAATAAAAAATTAATGTACATAAAAAAAATTATCTACTCCACTTAATTATGATTAAAAAAAATTGCTTGATAATTAAGTGTAGTAGACAATTTTCTTGTTACAGTAACACATTATTAAGTGATGTGTTGAAGTACTGACTTAAAAAATTGAGAATGGAAGAAAAGGGGCGGTAGCACAAGTTTACTAAAAGAAAAAGTTATAGTATCACGATTTTTCAGTCTCTGCGAAGATTTTCAAAAAAAGAAAAAGAAAAAAAAGATTGAAACTATAAAATTTAATAGACAAAATTAGCAAATTACAAAATCTAATATATATTTGTCCATTTTGTATTGATGCGGCTCATAAAGAGTCATAGAGATGTATATATGCTCTCCAGTCCTCTATTGATTCTCCAATAACAAAAAAAAGTTAACCTATGTGATACTGAACAAGGTTTGCTTTGAGATTCGTGCTAGATTAAAACAGACGATTCAGATCTCGATCTACATGGTCCGGTACTGCACTAGATCTGATTTCCATTTTTTGTGAATCCGACGGACCTTCATTGGAATTCTTAAATGGGCCAACAATTAGCCCATCAGAATGAATTGTGGGCCGTATTTATATACTTGCTGCTTTTCTTTGTTTTTTATCATGGCAACCTGATACTTGGAGAATTTTGAAGGTTGCTGCAATGCTGCTGCTTTACTACTGTAACACCCAACTGTCTATCTTTACTGGTACTTGAAGTGGTACCAGCACACTCAGCACATTACTTGCTTTCCGCTATCAAAAGCATAAAATGATCAATAACTATGTAAATATGCTGACAGCTCAAATCATCATGTTGTTCTAGTTTTGTATTATCAGTATATATTGTGCAATGATTGCCAGGTGACCATAGGGGGTAGCTCAAAAATATTCTTCAAGTTCAAATTAATTGTAAATTATATCATATCCTATTCATATTTAACTTAATTGACTCCGCCTCTGAACATAATCACTGATTAATAACAAACTTAATTTCAGAATTTGGTTGATATGTATAATCCTTAAATTTAGAATCTCATGTTAAGATGTAATTTTTATGATGTATATACAATGCATATATGAAAGAAATGAAATCTCATTTTTTTTTTGGTTTTTACTATTTATCATATTATTAAAAAAAAACCGAGACAATATTCTAAATACAAAGTTACGCTCAAACCGAATAAAATGCAATGGGCTCAAATATCCATTGCTTCATGCTCCAATCATATCCAAGATCTTTATTTTCAATTTCAAAGTTCAAACAGACGATTCAAACAGTTCAGCATGATATCCATGTTAAAATATGAGTGGAGACAAATTTTATATTTTTTTGAAATTTTTTTTACTATCTTTTTAAGATAGATACAAAATCATTGTTTTTAAATGGTTCACAATTTTTTGAAAAAACAGTGATCTTGTACCTATCTTAAAAAATAGTAAAAAAATTTCCAAAAAAATATAAAATTTGGTCTCAATCATATTTTAACGTGGATATCATGTTGAGCAGTTCTGATCGTCGTTTGAACTTTAAAATTGAAGATAAAGATATTGAGGTACGATTGGGGCATGAAGCAATAGGGCATTTGAGCCCTCCTCTATTAGAATATTACTTTTAATATTACTTTTTTATTAATTGATATTGGACATATTCAAGATAATTAAAAATTAATCATCAAGCTACAAACTAAATTAACCATCAGGGATATAACTATCTAATAATTAAAAGGACCTAGTCATAGAACTTGAAATTTTTAGAGGTATCTATGCAAAAAAAAAGTATAATTAATAATAAAAAAACAAGTGCAATGCATTTGGTCAATGAAACATTAAAAGCAAAACACCCACACTCTCACTTAACAAACAAGTGTGCTTGGTCAATCTAAACATTCCATTGGAAGCAACCTTTGCATTGAAATTCAACACAAATAAACAATCCTTTGTTCATGTTCCATTAACACATTCCCAAGAGATGAAATTATAAGATAAGGCAAGGCGTTGCAGATGTTTTGATTCCAAGCTTAGGTCACAAGTTTTATATTAAAAAATTAAAATTATGATACATGTACATTTAAGAGCTACCAATATTGGAATTTTTGGATCAAACTCAATAAAAATATTTACTTAAAGTTAATTAATAAAAGTTATAATAATACCATATACATATACATGCTTCAAATGATCTACCTATATATATAACAGAGTAGAACTAGGGTGAGCACACCTCCAAAAAACGGTTTTTTAAAGTTCAAATAGTCGATTCGAACCTTCCAACGTGTTCTTCATATTAATATGTGCTTGGAGACCAAATTTTACATTTTTTGGAAATTTTTTACTATTTTTTTAGAATTTTTGAAAATCAGTGTTTTTTGAATTTTTTTTTATTTAATGAAAAGCTGATGATTTTCAAAAATTCTAAAAAAATAGTAAAAAATTTCCAAAAAATATAAAATTTGGTCTCCAAGCACATATTAATATGAAGAACATGTTGGAAGGTTCGAATCGACTATTTGAACTTTAAAAAACCGTTTTTTGGAGGTGTGCTCACCAAAACCGTTGGTGAGCACAGCTCACCCTAGTTCTACTCATATATAACATATATAAAACTTTTAAAATAGGTTTGAAGTATATATTAAGACCTTGTTGTGTAAATTAATAAAAAATTAAAACATTTTGGGAGGGTTGTTTACAATATTTTGTAAAATGTTAAGATAAAAAAGAGATATATTTTTTAATAATTCTAGACTTAATAATTATAAAGGTTCTATAGCGATTATAGTGCTATGGCTTTTAAGGTCCAAAAAAGCTATAGCACAGTTATAGCGCAACCATAGCTAGCTATTTAAAATCATTATAAAATAAAAGTGGTTAATAGCGTTATAGCTTTTGAAGTCCGAAAAAGTTATAGCGTAGCTATAACTAGCTATTTAAAACCCTGATAATTATAGAAAGACGTTAGCCAACTTCAAAGAAATTGATGGTTATGAATCTCGTCGGCTCTCTACGAAGAAATGCATGTTCAATTACTATAAATAACATTCAAAAAGATGATGAGGTTAACAAAATTTCTTATTTTAAATAAATATAAATATACATATTTTCTCTTCAAGCAAAAATTTGTTCATAAATCAACAGAAACATAGACGTATATTGGGGGTAAAGTAAGGCAACATCGTTACATCTTAACGAATAAAATAATGTTCACAATACACTAAGATTAAGGAAAGAAGCCCAAACTATTAAATTGACATGGCGAGAAACACAAGAAAGATGGGGGCCTTTAGCGGGTAATAAGGGTTTAGACTTTAGACCCGACTTCCCACGTGCGATGTTACGTCATCAGCACGTGTGGGAATCTCGAGACAATTAATGTGGTCCATGTCAGCACAAGCCCATGCTCTAAAAATTTACAGTCTTTTACTCTTAATTTTCTGCTCTTTGCTTCTCTCTGCATTCTGACTTTATGTTTGCTATTCAAATTCTATCAAGCAACGGCCTCTATGTAGGGGTGCAAACGGGTCGGATATTATATGATCTTATCCGAAAATTAGATACGGATATCCGATATTTGAATATTCGTGCGAATATGGATACATATATGGTTTTGAATTTTAATTATTCGTATCTGAATAGTAGATAATTAAATACCATATAATTTACTATGTATTATAAAAATATTTATATATATGAATATCTGATATCCGATTCGTATCCATATGAATCCGTCTAATATCCTATCTGTATTCGTATCTGAAAATTAAAAACGAATACGGATATGATTTTACCACTATCCAATCCGTATCCGGTCCGTTTGCACCCCTACGTACCTCTATGGCATTTAAATAACACCAACAATATTATAATAAGATGCATGAAAATTGAAAATATTGTACAAATAGTATTTTACAAGTAAAGCAATAATTTCCCTCATATTTACTTATTATTATGCTTCCTTTTGTTCATTATTATCTTTTTAAAAAAATTAATGAGAAAGATAAATATTTGTCTAATTTGTCCATTTTTGTATATCTCCAAATATGAATAACAAAAAGTAAAATGGTTAGGTATAATATATGTTAAATTCTTTAAATGCATGTAACAAACCATTAGGAGATATACATATTTTTGTATGAGAGAACTCTGAACGTTAATTGCTTTTTCACAATTTTAATATCTATCAAATTAACTAAAAAGATATCCAACAAGCTGAAAAACAATGACATACAAAAAATTATTTTAGTTAATTTAATTAATATATGAATTTTAAGTATCAACATTTTAGATGAAATGGGGTCAATTAACTTTTTTTTTGTATTTATGTATGATTTTTTATATAATTTAGAGTAAAATATCACGGTATTTTAAAATTGATCTTCATTCTCTATGAAAAAATTTATTATATGATTTACCTCTAATGTGTATTTTAATCCTCATAGTTCGAAAAAAATCTAGCTCCACCCCTATAAGATGCACATGAAAAAATGTTGGACACATCAAATCATTTTAGTGAATTTGATATATGAATCTTAAATATTTTATTAGACATTTAAAAAGCAAAGACAAAAATATCTAAAGTTTTTTTTGGAAAATAACTATCTTTCTTAAAACACAAACTTTGTATGTAATAAAAAAAATGAAAGACAGATAAAAAGCATAATTAAAAAAATAAGTTATTCATGAAAAATGTATTTAACTATAACAAAAAGATCTATTTGTGGTACTACTTAATCAAACAAGATCTAAGTTCCCCCATCAAAAAGGTATCTCTAATAAATAATTTAAACAGTCAACCAACCATGCATGTGTAGATCCTTGCTTCAAGGGAGGTCAAGCATGCCTTGTATTATATTCCCTCCTACTTATTTCAAAACCCTACACTATATATATTTATAACTGATAGGGCCATGTATTAAAAGCCTCATAAAATCATTATGAACGGAGTACTAAGAGCATCTACATTCCAACCACTCAAATGAGTTTTTAAATAACTGTTAACCACATTTTAGAAATTGAGGTCTCTAAAATTTTTAACTCTCACATTCCTAAAATTAATTTTAGAGTTTCTATTAAGCCACGCCAGAATAAATTAAAAAGGAGAAATAATTTGAGCCAACTATTTGGCCAGCGTGGAGTTTATAAACAGTTTCTTAATAATAAATTTTCTTGCATAGTTTCTAAATAAGAAACTCTCCCACATCCCTGAAACTGAATTAGAAACTACCACAACATATTAGAAACTCTCATAATACCAGGGATGTAGATGCTTTAAGTCCAAGTAACAAGTCCAAATAGCAGGCTCATGTGAGTCGTCCGTGCGAGACTCGAATCGACTTACTGGCCTGTGAGACAAGCCCGTTCGAGACATCCGTATGAGACTCAAACCGACTTATCGGCCTACGGGACAAGCCCATGCGGGACTACCGTACGAGATCATAACCGATCTATAGGCCTATATATACCTCGAAGTTCATTGAGCTCGGGGACCACAATTCAACAATACGCGGTACATAAAGGATAGAGTCACGTACCTACCGGATCAGCACTCAGTTTCACCCGAACACGTAATAAATATCCACCTAAACTACACGGACTAATCTCTCTCGAGTTAGAACGTACTTAGACACATTGAAACTTAATTAATCTCTTCGGAAATAGAACGTATCAATAACCTTAGTATGAAATTTTTGTCTAAACGGCACGACAGAACAAATATTTCTTTTGAGGGTCATACTGTAAAGTTGTCCGACAAAATACTCTGATAAAAAAATATTGGAAAAAATATATATATATAATTGGTTCAACCTTGCACACACACACTTCAAAATAAGACCCATCACTTGGACAGTTGGACCATAACCAAACCACTAATGCCTGATCATCTCCAGTCCATTGGTGAACTCATGATCTCAAGTTATTATTTTCTCATGCACAATCATGAATCATACTAACTATTCGTGCTGTATCTTTATCAGATATTCATTACATGATTTTTAAAATAATTACAAGTGTGTATCAAAATAATTAAAATTTGTTATTTTGAAGGTTTGGTTTTGTTCTTCATTTTGTTGACTGCTTAATTAAATTCGTCTTCTTTTTAAGTCAAAAGGTGAGGTACAAGTCTCCAGACTTTTCATAAAAATTTAACAAGTTTTTACAAAAAAACAAAAAAAAAAATCATTGGCTTACTATCCAAGAATAATGTTTTTGAAATAGAATAGAATAATATTAGTCTCTTCTAATTAACAAACATTTTTTCCTACCTTGCAGCAAATATTGTGTCAGATACTTAATTAAATCTCCTTAATTATTTTAGGTACTTAATTATATTACTTTTGATCACAGGTACATTTTTTTATCATAGGTTTATTTCGCATATCATTTGTGAAAACATATATTCCTTGCAATGTTTTGTATACTTTTGTTCTCGTGTCATAGCGAAATTTTCCATCATTTAAAAAAACAACCATTTTTGAAGGAAAAAATTACATGGACCTAATTTTTTTCATACAATTTTTTTCACCATATCTGAAAAAGAAGATTACTAAGATATGCAAATTATATATAATTATTTAAAAAGTTACATACAAGAGACAATTCTTCAATATGTAAAATATAGGTAGGGTTGTTCTAATGGTTGGTTTGGTTGAACCCAAAATAAAATAGTTCAATTAAATTTTATTTAGTTTTTAAAAATTGAACCGGACTGAACCGAACAAACATAAACTGATTAAGAACCAAATCGAACAAATGAGAGTAAATTTGGGTATGTTCAGTTCGAACCGAAGTAAGATTCATGATCATGGGATTTATCTCAAAATTAGTAAAATACAAAAGATAGCACCACTATTAGTACTATTATTAACAAAAAATATGGATTTTCATATGATCTATTTAAACCGAAATAATTAAAAAAATCCAACCGAAATTTTCCGGTTGAGTTAAAAATCAAACAAACGAACCGTTTGAACACGCTAAACATAGGCGGCAAATTTTGAAAAAGAAATGTGGTACTGGAGATGATCTGGTCAAGGGTCAATTGGACCAATGCCCCATCGGCTCAAGTACGGCGCTGTAAAGCACTGCGACATTTTGCTTTGTATTTTGAGCTTCTCACCAATGATGTTTGGATTCAAATCATCAACCCATAATTGCAAATTTGGTGCACTGTCATCTTTTTTTACTGTTGTACAAAATTCAAACAACTGGGATCAACGTTCACTAAGCCAATTAAAATTTGTTCATATATATATATGGGCTATGGTGAGTTGCGAAGTAAAATTTTTGTTTTACGTTATGTTTATATCTTTGTTTTCAAGGACCAAACAGTCGATCTGAACCACTCAACAAGATATTCATATTGAAATGCGCTTGGAGACCAAATTTTACATTTTTGAATTTTTTTTACTATTTTTTTAGATAGGTAGAAAACCACTATTTTTTAATGGTTCCGGACCATAAAAAACAGTGATTTTGAATTTTTTAAAATATAGTAAAAAAATTCCAAAAAATGTAAAATTTGGTCTCCAATCACATTTCAATATAGATATCTTGTTGAGCGGTTTAGATCGACTGTTTGGTATTTGAAAACAGAGATATAAGCGTGAAGTAAAATAAGATTCTTACTTCGCAACTCACCATAGCCCACATATATATATATATATATATATATATATATATAGAGTAAGGCTACGGTGCTTTGCAAAGTAAACCCACCTCTTTACTTTGGGCCACTTTTTGGATTTTGAAAATCCAAACAACCGATCCGAACCGTTCAACATGTTCTAAATATTGAAATGTGCTTGGAGACTAAATTTTACATTTTTTGGAATTCTTTTACTATTTAGTAAGCCACTTTGAAGTTTCTGATCCGGTGGTCCAGAAAATTTTACTGTTTTTTACTGTTCACCGTTGGATCAGCGATTTTCAAAGTGGCTTAATAAATAGTAAAAAAATTTCAAAAAATGTAAAATTTGGTCTCCAAGCACATTTCAATATTTAGAACATGTTGAACGGTTCAGATCGGTTGTTTGGATTTTCAAAATCCAAAAAGTGGCCCGAAGTAAAGGGGTGAGTTTACTTTGCAAAGCACCGTAGCCTTACTATATATATATAGTCCGGCTAAATTGCTGCCGGCAGCATTCTGGACAGCTGCTGCCGGGGGCATTTCGGTCATTTCCGGTGTTCAAACAACAAATTTTTTTATACAGATATTCAATCTATATTAAAATCTACTTGGAGACAAAATTTTACATTTTTTGGAATTTTTTAGCTATTTATTAGGCCACTTTGAAATTGGCTGATCCGGGTGAACAGTGCACATAATTCTGGACCATGTAATCTGGAATTTTCAAAGTGGCTTAATAAATAGTAAAAAAATTCCAAAAAATGTAAAATTTGGTCTCCAAGTAGATTTTAATATTTAGAACACGTTGAACGGTTCGTATTTGTTGTTTGAACACCGGAAATGACCGAAATGCCCCCGGCAGCAGCTGTCCAGAATGCTGCCGGCAGCAATTTAGCCGGACTCTATATATATATATATATATATCAGTAGCATAGCTTTTTCGGACCATAAAAGCTAAGCTATGAGATAAAAGTGCGCTAATTCAGCTACGACCTCTATAGCTGTAATAGCTGATCGCTATTACCGCTATGCTACATGTTTTTTTTTTTTGCAATTTATATATGCTTATGTGCTTCTATTTCTATTTCTGATGCTACATGGTCTGCTATGATAAGTATGCTGAACCGAACTATGTACTTTTGTTCATATTTGTGATTTAGTTTCTCATTCTATATTGGAAAATATTCAAATATTAATTCTTCCTTTTGCTTGCTCTTCGTATAGTATTCACTTGTAAAATTATTGTCGTTCGTTTCAATTGAAAGTTGATTTTGATTATTATAATATATAAAATGTTCAAATAGGTATACTGACTTCATTTCTCTTGTAAAATTAATTGCACTTCGTCTATTATATTTTGTAATACTATAAAGTATGAACTATTAAATAATGTGACCTTCTAGATCTTTTTTTTTCATCTTATTTGCATGATTGAAAAAAAGTAGACTTAGATTAGTTGTCATTTAGTTATTACTTTAATTCTCCAATATTGATCATATTGATAATTAGTAGAAATATAGAATATAAATTTTGAAAAAAAAAAACGCTATGTATGATAGCTTCCTATTCACAATACTTTTTTTTTGTCTCCCCACTATGCCGCTATAATTGCTATTAAGAACCTTGATATATATATATATATATATATATATATATATATATGAGGAGGGATCGGATGACACCTCTTTTTGGTGACATCTCTTTTACCACATCCATTTTTTTCATTTTCAAAGTCTAAGTCGTCGATCCAAACCGTTCAACATGATTATCTAAATAAAATGTACTTGCAGATCAAATTTTACATTTTTTTGAATTTTTTTACTATTTATTAAGATCGGTACAAAATTCAATGGTCTAAGTATGGCTGTTTTTTGTAAAATACTTAATAAATAGTAAAAAAATTCAGAAAAATGTAAAATTTGATCTGCAAGTACATTTTATTGTGGAGATCATGTTGAACGGTTTGGATCGGCGATTTGGGCTTTGAAAATGAAAAAAATGGATGTGGTAAAAGAGATGTCACCAAAAAGAGGTGTCATCCGATCCCTCCTCTATATATATATATATATATAGAGGAGGGTTCAAATGCACCATAATTTGGTGCACCAAAATGCACCAAAAACTCATAATCTTCATTTTCAAAGTTCAAATAGTCGATTCGATCCTTTCAGCGTGTTCTTCATATTAAAATGTGATTGGAGACCAAATTTTACATTTTTTGGAAATTTTTTACTATTTTTTCAGAATTTTTGAAAATCACCAAAAAATAATTTGAAATTCAGCAAAGTGGTGATTTTCAAAAATTCTGAAAAAATAGTAAAAAATTTCCAAAAAATGTAAAATTTGGTCTCCAAGCACATTTTAATATGAAGAACACGCTGGAAGGATCGAATCGACTATTTGAACTTTGAAAATGAAGATATATGAGTTTTGGATGCATTTTGGTGCATTTTGGAGCACAAAAATTATGGTGCATTTGAACCCTCCTCATATATATAATATAATGGCTAATATACAAAGGTTTGTTCCTGGAATCAAGAACAAACGATTCGGTTCTCTAATTTTCAAAGTCCAAACAGTCGATCCAAACCGCTAGATATTCAATCTATATAAAAATGTGCTTGGAGACCAAATTTTACATTTTTTGGAATTTTTTTGCTATTTATTAAGCTGGTTTGAAAACTGCTGTTTTTATTAAATTTCTGCAGCATTGAAAAACAGCAGTTTTCAAACCAGCTTAATAAATAGTAAAAAAATTCCAAAAAATATAAAATTTGGTCTCCAAGCACATTTTGATATCGATTGAATATCTAACGGTTTGGATTGATTGTTTGGACTTTGAAAATTAGAGAACCGAATCGTTTGTTCCTAAGTCCAGGAACAAACGTTTGTATATTAGCCATTCTCTCTCTCTCTCTCTATATATATATATATATAGGACCATTAAAAAACAGAGATTTTCTACCTATCTTAAGAAATAGTAAAAAATTTCCAAAAAAATGTAAAATTTGGTCTCCAAGCACATTTCAATATGGATATCTTGTTGAGCAGTTCAGATCAACTGTTTGGTCTTTGAAAACGGAGATATGAGCGTGAAGTAAAACAAGATCCTTACTTCGCAACTCACTATAGCCCATCTCATATATATATATATATAGTGGCTAAGATCAAAGTGGTATGACCAAGGCCTTTGGTACTACCAATTCGTTTTTGGATTTTCAAAGTCCAAACGGTCGATCCGAGCCTTTAGATGGGATCTCTATATTAAAATCTGCTTGGAGACCAAATTTTATATTTTTTGGAATTTTTTTACTATTTATTAAGCCACTTTGAAAATTGCTGATCACATGGTCCAGAATTTGGTTGCACTGTTTTTACTGTTCACCCGGATCTGCCATTTTCAAAGTGGCTTAAAAAATAGTAAAAAAATTCCAAAAAATGTAAAATTTGGTCTCCAAGCAGATTTTAATATAGATTGAACATCTAACGGTTTGAATCGACTATTTGAACTTTAAAATTGCAAAAACTAATTGGTAGCACCAAGGCCTTGGTCATACCACTTTGACCTTAGCCACTCTCTATATATATATATATATAGAGTGGCTAATATCAAAACGTTTGTTTCTAGCCTGTCGGTGCTACCAAGTGGTTTTCCGATTTCCAAAGTTCAAACAGTCGATCTAAATCATTAGATGTTCAATCTATATTAAAATGTGTTTGGAGACCAAATTTTACATTTTTTGAAATTTTTTTTTTACTATTTATTAAGATGGTTTGAAAATCGCTTGAAGTATTTTTCAGCACCATTGAAAACAGCGATTTTCAAACCATCTTAAGAAATAGTAAAAAAATTCCAAAAAATGTAAAATTTGGTATCCAAGCACATTTTAATATAGATTGAACATCTAACGGTTTGGATCGACTGTTTGAACTTTGAAAATCAGAAAACCACTTGGTAGCACCGAGAGGCTAGGAACAAACATTTTGATATTAGCCTCTCTCTCTCTCTCTATATATAGAGAGAGTGGCTAAGATTAAAGTGGTATGACCAAGGCCTTTGGTGCTACCAAGTCGTTTTTTGATTTTCAAAGTCCAAACGGTCAATCTAAACCGTTAGATGTGATCTCTATATTAAAATCTCCTTAGAGACCAAATTTTACATTTTTTGGAATTTATTTACTATTTTTTAAGCCACTTTGAAAATTGCTGATCACATGGTCCAGAATTTGGTTGCACTGTTTTTACTGTTCACCAGGATCTGCCATTTTCAAAGTGGCTTAAAAAATAGTAAAAAAATTCCAAAAAATGTATAATTTGGTCTCCAAGCATATTTTAATATAGATTGAACATCTAATGGTTTGAATCGACTATTTGAACTTTAAAATTGCAAAAACTAATTGGTAGCACCAAGGCCTTGGTCATACCACTTTGATCTTAGCCACTCTCTATATATATATATATAGGGGGCTGGCTACTATGCTTATATAAGCATATGCCCACATATGCTTATAACTCATTTTTGCGTTTCCAATGTTCAAATGGTCGATCCGACCGTTCATCTTGTTCTCCATATTAATATGTGCTTGGAGACTAAATTTACATTTTTCTGAATTTTTTTACTATTTATTAAGCCACTTTGAAAATTGCTGATCTGGGTGAACAGTAAAAACAGTGTTTCCAAAATTCTGGACCATATGATCAGCAATTTTCAAAGTGGCTTAATAAATAGTAAAAAAATTCAGAAAAATGTAAAATTTGGTCTCCAAGCACATATTAATATGGAGAACAAGATGAACGGTCGGATCGACCATTTGAACATTGGAAACGCAAAAATGCTTATTTAAGCATATGTGGGCATATGCTTATTTAAGCATATGTGGGCATATGCTTATATAAGCATAATAGCCAAGCACTATATATATATATATATATATATATATATATATATATATATATATATAGAGGTTGGCTATTCTACTTCCATAAGCATATGCCCACATATGCTTATAACTCATTTTTGCGTTTCCAATGTTCAAACAACAAATTCAAACCGTTAGATGTTCAATCTATATTAATATGTGCTTGGAGACCAAATTTTACATTTTTTGGAATTTTTTTACTATTTATTAAGCCACTTTGAAAATTGCTAATCATATGGTCCAGAATTTTGTTGCACTGTTTTTTTACTGTTCACCCGGATCAGCAATTTTCAAAGTGGCTTAATAAATAGTAAAAAAATTCGAAAAAATGTAAAATTTGGTCTCCAAGCACATATTAATATAGATTGAACATCTAACGGTTTGAATTTGTTGTTTGAATATTGGAAACGCAAAAATGAGTTATAAGCATATGTGGGCATATGCTTATGGAAGTAGAATAGCCAACCTCTATCTATATATATATATATAAACACACACACACACCATTGTACATGAATTATAAATTATATATCAAAATCTACATTATGTGTTTTTTTTTTTGGAGTAAAGGTTAGAAATTAAATCAACCAATTATTTAATATCTACAAAGAATTTTTTCTTCCGAATTTCAAACATGCAATCTCTCACACAGAGAGCAATTGTCTTTGCCACTAGATCGAAGACTGGTTTTTACATTATGTGTTTCTTAGGTAACAACTAAAAATCTAATTTTGCCATCCACTTGATAAATTAGTAATTGTTTTAAGACTAAGAGGAGGTACACAAATGAAATAATAAGGGAGCACTATTAAAGAACAAACCCAAATATGCAAGAAGCACCCATATATATTCTTATTTCATTTATCATTTTTTATTCTCTTGAGATGTTTATATATATTCATTATGCCTAGCATTGAATAGATTGTGTATTGACCTTATCAACTAGCAAATCAAATGACGGATTTTATTAAATTTTGTATCGAAAATCACATCAAAATCATAATATATTAACTAGTTGTCAGGCTATTGTGCTCCCTTATTTTCAATCTATGGAGCAAGACATTGATTTTTAAGTACAACTAATCATGTTCATTGCATATAATAAACTTCTTTGAAATACATTAATTGGTGCACGTGTAAACAAGGTGCATGCTCTACCCAACTGACCTATAGCCCTTGTACAAAAAATATTAACACACAATAAAAAATATTTTTTTTGTCAAGCTTAATTAATCCATGATAAATCTCTGTTCTATTTACTGTTAACATATTGGAATTACTCAGAATGAATATTAATTCTATCTACAATAGGAAAAAAAAAAGTAATATTTTCCTTTGTGTTTTACATTGAATTAAATTACCTAATTAGATAACCGAGCACAAATAATTTTCGAAATAAATATTTAAAAACCATTTTTACCGAGATTTATCCTTGCTTGGTGTTACCAATCACCTTGGTATTTAATTAAAATTTGGTCTCCAAGCAGATTTTAATATAGAGATCACATTTAACGGTTTAGATCGACCGTTTGGACTTTGAAAATCCAAAAACGACTTGGTAGCACCAAAGGTCTTGGTCATACCACTTTGATCTTAGCCACTCTCTATATATATATATTCTGATAAATAAGAATATTTCGAGTAAAGTTTCTCTGTCCTTCAAATAAAAATTAAAAAAAATATTTCGAAGTTGACTGTGGTAACTGAGACATATATATAGATTAATAAATTAAAAATATGTTTAAAGTAATACACCTTCCGGTCAATAGATTCGAACTGAAGAAAACAATAAATAAACCTAATTTTGAGGCATCAAAAGTTTTAAATTCTTCTCTACATAACACTAACATGTACATAGGAAGAAGCTAGGTTTGTATCTCTAGCCTTGATTGTGTAAAAAAACAGAGAATCAGACAGCATGGAAATTCGAAGCAAGCATTAAATGCTTGGAAAAGGGAGTGGAATTCAAACAGAACGTAGCGTGACCGTTGGCGCATTACTCGCTTCTTCTTCAAAATTTTTTTTTTTTTCTTTTCTTAATATTTGTTCTTTGTTTGTTTCATATTTCTTGTATTTTGTACTACAACGCATTTATTTTTCTCTTCTTTTTATTTTTCGTTGCTTCAGAGTTCAAAAATGAGAAGCCAAATTTCAGCTTTAGCCGGATGATTATTTATTTTAGATCGGATGGTTAATATCAAATCAAACTAATTAAATAATTAATATTTAGTGAGCGTTAGGGATGTAATTAATTTATTCCGATTGAGGCGACTCTATTTGGAAAATTGTGAATTTAGAATTTAATTGGTTAGGTATGGATTTGATTTTAATTATGGAAGCTGCTAACAGTCTCGGACATCAATCCTCGGAAAATCCTCAGACACAATTGAAAAGTGCATGTAAACTAACTAACAAATCCGGTAAATATCTTTACGTAATACTATAAACCTTTACAATGAATGTCAAACAAACTAGCGAATTTTCAAAAGTCGTTAGATATCCGCGTGGTCCCCCAAGAAACCGTGGGGTCCCCCATAAAACTGCCAATCTAACAGAATTTACGATTACCACTAAGACCACTTTCATCGGGACCACTGGAACCACCTTCTAGAAGATATCTAACGATTTTTTAAAATCATCAACTAACCGGAACCACTTTTAAAGTCTGTAAATATTTGCTTTTAATTCTGCAAACAGAAAAAAAATCCAGAATTTTTTTTCAATTTTTTTTTAGTTCTGCATCTCGAAGGTACATTCAAAGCTTTGTAATTCTGTAACCTTTTGCGTTTAATTCTGTAAACCTAAAAATATATTTTTTTTTAAGAATTTTTTTTTTATCACTTCATCTAGAAGATACTTTCATAACTTAATTTTTTTTTCTTTATCTAGAATCCTGTAAACCGTAGCGCATAATTCTGTAACATAATGACATTAATTCAGTAAACTCAATTTTACAAGTTCAATTTTTTTTTGTGACGCATACAAGAACTATAATTTTAGATATTTTATACTTTTTATTCTGCAAAGCTAATAAGTAATGTCAGAACACAACTACAAGAATTCTGATGTAACATAACAAACATAAACAAAAAAATTCTATATAAAATGTATAAATCTATAAATCTAGCACACTATGTAGAATATCACAACATATAAACTCTGTAGAATGAACTAAAACTCCTGTAAACATAATGTGTAAGTCCTATTCACCTAAATCTAAATTTTTCTAACCATCGAATGTTAAGCATGCAACAAAAAGCAGATCAAATATAAATCTGTAAGGTAAAACATGAAAAACTAATGGATTTATCATGTAAACATAATCGTTCAATCATGTAAAATACAATTGAAAAGATGTAAACAAAAACGATCTATGTAAGTTTTAATTTAAAATTCAAAATCTACATCAAAGATTGAAAAAATCGTTTATAGAATGTGATATTCTATACAAGTACATAATCAGACAAGACAATCGCAGAAGAAACACAATATTATTGGAACAATTACAATAAAATTTCAAATTCAAATAGCAATATTCAAAATGAACTATAAATTACAATCAAATATGTAAATAACTCACTGAATAGCCTTACAATGACCGCAAATGACTGTAAACAAAGATTCAATGGCGAAATGAAGATCTGAGAAGATGATAATCGTCGATCCTAGTTGGGAAAGTAGTGTGAAACAATGAAAATTATCATTCCTAGTAGCAAAAATAATGCAAGACGATGAAGATCTATCGTAATCGGTAAAGAAATGAACGAGAAATCGAATAGGGAAATGAAATCGCCTCGGTAAAGAAAGAACGAGAAGAATAAAGATTCAAAATTTATAAAAAGAAAAGCGGTAAACATGGAAGGTTTTAAACAGGCGACGCCGGAAATGAGGACTGCGTGAGGGAACCGCTGCTGTTAACGACAGTTGAAAGTGCATGGAGACTGTCCGAGAATTTTCCGGAGATTGAAATCACATTTAAAAATGGAATATATTTACGCTGAATATTTTAATTTTTAATTATGTACTAACGTTTTGGAGCAACTTTTTTTTCAAAAGAAATTCTCAATACTTACAAAGTTGACTGCTTAAATAAATTTGGATTGGATGACTGTCATTTTGTTGGTTAGACACAAATTGAAAATCTAAATAATGAATCGGATCGATTGACATGCAAGACGAAAACTAACTAATTCAATATCTTTGCACTCTATAAAACATGCTTGAAATCACATTTAAAAATGGATTATATTTACACTGAATGTAAAAAACTTGATCAAATAACTAGTCTCTAACTCTAAAGACTGACAACAAACAACGGCATAAATGATAAATCCATGTGTCGGATTGCATTGAGATTCGCACAAGTTTCATATCCAAAAGCTCATATTTTCTTGTACTTTTTCTGTGACACAGCCTATGAAATGTATTGTGCAAAAGGTTGAAATAAAAAAAATCAAAAAACAGAGCTACCTACAAACTTGTTTAACCCGTGCATTCCCTGTGTATACTTCTGTGTTGCACCAACATTGTTCGTCCGATTCGATTGTTTCAATAAGCACCGTACGTGCTGTTTGGATCCATAATCACCTGTGGGGCCCTCAATAACAGTCTGTTTCAATACCTAGCATCTAGCTAGCAATCTCAAATTTAGCGTTACCAATAGTATGGAGTCCGGATAATATGAGATCAGTGTCATTTCAGTCTATATAACACCGACTTCAAACGGTGGATCCAAACCGTTCGATTTCATTAGTTGTGCGATTACATGCAAAATTTATAATTTTTCGAATTTATTTAGTATCAAGTCAAGCGGTCAAATGTGTGAGTTTTTAAGTTAATTTTAATGCATTCATTTTTCAATATTTTGGACCGCTTGATTTAATACTAAAATAACTAGAAAATATAAAAAATTTGCATGCAAACACATCACTCATAAAGTAAATCGGTTTGAACGGTTCAAATTAGTCATTTGAAGTCTATCCAATCAATTTTGTAGTTGATGTCATATGACACCGATATCATACTAGCCAGACTAAAAAATATGTGTATCTAATAAAGGAACAATTACTCAATTAGTACATGCTGAAACAAGTATTTATACCTCATGGCTCATGTGTGCAGTACAGTATTCATATCTACAATTTTAACACTTCATAGTTACTTAATTTCTTAAGTCTAAAATACTTGCTTTCTAAAATATTGTTTAATTATACATAATTATTTAAGTCGTCTTAGTATTTTCATGCCAAGCAATATATTCGTAATTAATTACGGTAGAAATTATATATATTAGTTGTTGTAATTATTTTCAATTAATATAAACGAATGTAGAAAGATAATGGAGCTGGTAATTGATAGGTCTAAATTATATACACATTCGATCTAGTTTTTATCACATAATAACACCAAATATCTTGTATTTTAGTAGAGAATATAATGAAATATATCCAAGAATCAAGTTACTGCCGAAGTCTATTTAAATTACAGGAAATGGAGCAAATTGTAGATCTTCTCGCAAGCTTTCCGAAAAGTGGTAAAACACTGAAAACGGAGTTACGGATCATGAGTTATGCCCGTTTGAATTTCAGAGCAAAACAGGAGAAACCGAGCCCAGTGCGGACGCACTGACCCAGAGTGCGGACGCACTCAGCCATCAGACGCAGAAAACAGAAAAGTCCGAGCGCAGTGCGGACGCACTGACCCGAGTGCGGACGCACTCAGCCGACACACAGTTCGTATTTTGGCCATATCTTGGTCATACGAACTCCGATTTGGGTGATTCAAAGCTTGACGGAACCAGGACAAAGAGATCTACAAATTTCATGAAGGAAACAAATCCAAATTCGTAATATATAATTCTGTACAGCCTCATCAATGGCCGCTCCAGCCTGAAAAACTGCTAAATATGGAAAGTTAGTGGGCTTAGTGGGCGCAAAAATTAGAATAGCTTGGTCTCCAAGTTATTAATCACAGAATTAGAAATATAGAAGTTAGTGGGCTTAGTGGGCGCCGAAAATAAAACGACTTGATCTCCAAGTTCAGAAAATGTTATATAAGGCTAAGGAGACCACATGAAAAAGGATCCACTATTCTACACATCCATTATTTTATCCATTTACCACAAATTGAGAGAGAGAGATCCTGCAGAAATTCTCGAAGCTTTTCAAGAAAGAAGAAGAAGAAGATTCAAGCAAGGAGTCGGCAAGATCGAGGTTTTAGATCTAAGAAAGGGTGTAATCATTTCTTTATCTTATTTCTTATTGTTTTTGCCAATCTTTGTTATGGATCTCTCCAAGAGAGAGTAGTTCTCTCTCTAGGGGTTTAGGTCATGTAGCATGAACTTGTTTAATTCTATTTTACTCGGATTTTAGTTTTTATTATGATTGTTTTATTTGATGTTAATTTCTGTGATTTATTATTTGTGATGTTCCATGATTTGTACTTGAATTGTAGCATCCCGCTTTGATCATTTAGACCCAAAGTAGATTAGGATCATATAGGATAGTGCAACTTGTTGTGTTTGACTTGTAGCGTCCCGCTTAAGTCTTCTTGATTAAAAGTAGATTATGATCATATAGGATAGTATAAATTGTGATTGCAAATACCTTAGGATTTGAATTATAAGCGACCGTACTTTTGTATTCAAATCTGGAAAAACAGAAATTAAGGTTAAGGTTTGGTGAAGGACTTAGCGGTGAAATCAAAACTTGATTAGGACACCTTAGAACAAATATCGATATATACATTTGAAGCACGTGATTAAATATCCCTCTAGGTTAGTGACAGCCCTAGAATTCGAGGCACATTAATCCGTCCACCCAAAGTATTCGTATTAATATTTGTTCCAAAGGCTAACTTAGGTTAGAAACCTCGTCATAATCAAACATGAATTTAAACAAACCGAGTAGATAGAATTAGCAAGGGATTGTGGACCGAATACCCCTAGACTTCTCAAACTTGATTTTCACCCGATTTTATTGCTTTTTGTTACGAACTTTTAATTACTTTAATTTTCCTTCAAAAACGATTTTACACAAAAACCCCCCCACTTTACTTTTATTGTTTAGTTTTAATAGTAGTTTTCTTTATTAAAAATTAATATTTCCCTATCTCCTTGCGGATCGACACCTAAATACTACAATCGATAGGTTGTGCGCTTGCAACTAACATATTCTTTGAGTACGAAGGTTTATAAATTTTAAAGGCAAAAAGAGTACCAAATTCCTATATCTAAAATACTCAACAGTAATCGGTACAATAATTTGGTTATCATCTTATTCATAAACTTCAGCTGAAAACTGAATTAATTTGTAACCAAATAATTGTACAAATTATGATTTTTTAAAAAATATATGAAATCCGAACCAAAAGAAAAATATCTAAACCTACAAAATACATTTCATTTAGATAATTTAGGTTTCTCTCTTAGAAGAAAATATATATGATCAATTTGGGACCACACAAATTAATTATGGAAAAATGAGAATACCTTTTTATGAGGCATGCATGAAAAAGCATGAACAGAGTTGTATTTATCCAAAATGGGGACCACAAACAGTATGAGTGCAATCAGAAACTATGTTAATAGAACTCTAATGTCACAATCTTTGCATGAAAAGAATTCATATGGATATTTTCTTGTTCATTAAAAGACCAAGAAGCATGATTAGAGTTCTATCCATGCAAGTTGCATGTAGATTGCCACACCTACATGGGAACTACAAATCTCTTGCAAATACCTTCTGATATGGAGTGAAATAAATCAGAAAATTAATATAGGGAGCTGAATAAATAATGTTTTGTAATTTTATTTTATGAGGAGCCTTTTTTTTTTTAAATTGCTTAGTAGTGGCTACTAAATTTATAATTAACAAATTTGTTTACAACATCATTATTCAACTTTTCAAAACTAATTTGTCCATTAAATTTTGTAATTTTTGGATGCATAACACTTTTAATCTTCTTATAAAAAAAAATTACACTAGATTTGATTTTTTAGTCACTCAAAACTCAATTTTCAGTTCCGGCTCTATTAATAAACTAAAACAATAAATCTATAGTATGAAGAAATTAAAAATATATTGGTTAATTAAATTTACATTTTCCTAGCCACATGCCACACTTACTTTGACGACTTTCACAACCAATTAAACCTTAGAATATGTCTTTGGAGATTATGCAACAAATGATGTGTATTATGGTTGGTTCTATATATAAATATCTAGCTTGGTACAAGATGACTAGACCTCCATACACTTGTCACATGACATTATAATAAATACCATGCTTTCATTTCATGTGCATTTAATTATTTAATTCATCAAACTAGAGACTCCTCAGGTAGATACCCCTCAACTGAATAGATACTCTTTTAGCTAATGCAGAGTTCCCAATGATAATAAATGGTACTTTTAAGTACCATGTATGTTTTTTCTTGTCTAGCTAGTCTCAAATTGTTGTTCTTTATTTTCTTTCTTTTTGTTATTTTAGAAACCATATGCATGTACAAGCCTATATATATATAGAGAGAGAGAGAGAGAGAGTGGTTGTACAACACATTTTAATAAAAATTTCGGTCAATTTTCAGTTCCGGCTCTATTTATATATATATATATTTATACAGAGATAGGCTATGGTGAGTTGTGAAGTAAAACATTATTTTACTTCACGTCATATTTTTATTTTGAAAATCCAAATAACCGATCCGAACCGTTCAACTTTTTCTAAATATTGAAATGTGCTTGGAGACTAAATTTTATATTTTTTGGAATTTTTTTACTATTTATTAAGACACTTTGAAATCGCTGATCCACTGTGAACAGTAAAAAACAGTAAAATTTTCTGGACCACCGGATTAGTGATTTTCAAAGTGGGTTAATAAATAGTAAAAAATTCCAAAAAATGTAAAATTTAGTCTCCAAGCACATTTCAATATAGAGAACATGTTGAGCGGTTTGGATCGGTTGTTTGGATTTTCAAAATGAAAATATGAGCATGAAGTAAAAATGACATCTTACTTCACAACTCACCATAGTCCAGCTCTATTTATATATATATATAGAGAGAGAGAGAGAGAGGCTGATATCAAAATGTTTGCAACAAGACTCTCGTGCAACCAAGTCGTTTTCGGATTTTCAAAGTCCAAACAGTCGATCCAAACCGTTAAATGTTCAATCTATATTAAAATCTACTTGGAGACCAAAATTTACATTTTTTGGAATTTTTTTACTATTTATTAAGCCACTTTGAAAATTGCTGATCCGGGTGAAAAGTAAAAACAATGCAACCAAATTCTGGACCATGTGATCAGCAATTTTCAAAGTGGCTTAATAAATAGTAAAAAAATTCTAAAAAATGTAAAATTTGGTCTCCAAGCAGATTTTAATACATATTGAACCTCCAAGCAGATTTTAATACATATTGAACCTCCAAGCAGATTTTAATACATATTGAACATCTACCGGTTTGGATCGACTGTTTGGACTTTGAAAATCCAAAAACGACTTAGTTGCACGAGGGCCTTGGTGCAAACGTTTTGATATTAGCCACTCTCTCTCTCTCTATATATATATAGATAGATAGAGAGAGAGAGGTTGTACAACACATTTTAATAAAAATTTCGGTCAATTTACTATTTTTTTAGATAGGTAGAAAACTGTTGCTTTTTAATGGTTCTGGACCATAAAAAACAGTGATTTTGAAATATTTTAAAAAAATAGTAAAAAAGTTCTAAAAAATGTAAAATTTGGTCTCCAATTACATTTCAATATGGATATCTTGTTGAGCGGTTCGGATTAACTGTTTCGTCTTTGAAAACAGAGATACGAGCGTGAAGTAAAACAAGATCCTTCTTCACAACTCACCATAGCCCATCTATATATATATATATATATTGTCAACTTATGCTATATCTCCTGTCGGCCTTTTTCATTGATACAAGTACAATCAAGAATCATACATATATGTACAAGGACTGATTGTTTTTAATATTATAAGTTTCAAAAGAAATAAATTTTTAACTCCATGCATGTACCTTCTAATGTATGTTTTATATAGCTAATTAAATATTTATACCCAGCATATGATTCTTTATATTATTATTTTTTGTGACGATGACATCAACTGCACTCAAAGAATATACTATTTTCCTTTTGTGCGCTCCGTTGATTTTGTGTCCCATCATTTCCTAAGTCCTAACATCATTATCTCTATTTTTAAAGTTTAAACAGTCGATCCGAACCACTCAATATGATCTTCATATTAAAATGTGCTTGAATACAAAATTTTATATATTTTGAATTTGTTGTGCTATTATTTTGCTATTTTTTAAGATAGATACAAAATCACTGTGTTTAGAAGATTTTGGACCATTCAAAAATAGTGATGTTGTACTCTCTAAATAATTAGTAAAATAAATTTAAAAATTATAAAATTTGTTATTCAAACATATTTTAATATGAAGATCATGTTGAACGGTTCGAATCGATTATTTCGACTTTGAAAATAGAGATAATGATGTTCAGGCATAATGGGCACAAAACCAATAGAACATTTTAACCCTACTCATTTATTAATATATCTAAATATTCCAAGGTAGAGAGGGACAAAACAAAAAGAATCAAAAACAAAAAAAAGATAAAAAAAAAAAAATCAAACACAAATATAACTTGAAACCTTCACTCCAAACATTATGCTATGCACAAATATCTACGAGTGAGATTGGTACTATGCATACCGCATATTCGTCCGACTATGAATCAATATCTATATTTTCAAAATTCGAAAAGTCACCGTTTAACATGATCTCATATAAAAATAGACTTGCATACTATTTATTTTATAATTTTTAAAATCTTTTTTTATTAAAATTATAAATTGGTAGAAACTCACTACTTTTGAATGGTCTATAATTTTTAGATCAAGTAATTTTCTACTTATTTAACAAAATAGTACCAAAATTCTAAAAAATATAAAATTTGATTTACAAGTACATTAAAAATGAAGACCGTATTGAACGATTCAGATCGATTGTTTAAACTTTAAAAATAAAAATATTGGTTCATAGTACAGACTAATATGTGCTATCGCATCACTCAATATTTACAAATAATTTATAAATCAGTTGGCTAAGCGCATCATATATAACAATAAATATTTTTTTAAATCAAACATGGCCTTGACAGTGATAATATTTGATGGCACACTACAACCATTGTTTTTTTACTTTTTAACCAACACGCAACATGTAACATTATCCTTTAGCATTAATTATCCAACTAACTTCATGACCCAAAAGTGCTTTAAAATGAATTCAAATGTAGCACCATAGCATTAATTTGCTAATTATTAACAAATAATTCGTTTTTTGTGATGACGAATCGAACACCGAATTATTCGGTTAACCGAACTTTGACCGAATTATTCCCGAATAATTCGTGAATTTTAGAATTTTTTTTCAAATTTTACGAATTATTTGCGAAATTTTCCCAGAATTTTTTTTTTGTTTTTCTTTTTGCTTATTTGTAGACTAAGATCTCTGGTCCAGATAATTGCGAATCATTCTCAAATTATACCCGAATTATTCTCAAATCACGAATTTTTGACCTCGCCAAACCGAACCCGAATAATTCATTTGTCACTGTTAGATCAATTCATTATATTCCAATGATTGATGAAATAGCACAACATGGTGAGTAGTTAATGTCCAACTTCCCTCTTTTTGAGAAAAATTACTTATTGTTGTAGTATTTGTTTTAGAAAATTATTCAATTGGTTCAGCTCAGAATTTATGCACAAATTATGAAGTAATATAAAACAACATACAACCCAACTATATGCACAAAGATTCATATAAATTAATATTTAATAACTGATGGATCAAATATATATTTTATCAAGAACAAAGCCTAGGCAGTGATGATCTACACACAATAGAGCTATGCTTTCTACTACTCTTCATATTTGTCATTTGCCCCTTCAACTTCCCACAAATCTTCTCCAACTCCATGACTCTCCAATGCATGCCTTCTAACACTGCCTTGAGGTTCTCATTCTCCATTGTAAGATCGACTCGTTTCGCATACAAGATCACTTGGTCATCATCGTAGTTGCGTGAAATCGACTTCAAGGGTTGTGCATTTGATTCATGTAAAAGGCTTCTGAGCATCGAGTGTTGCGATGCGAGAGCTCGAATTGCGGTTCTTGGAGGGAATTTAGGGTTTTTGGTGAGTTGTTTGCAGAATTCAGAAGTAAGTTTCTCGTAAATTATAACACTGCAAATCTTCGTCTTCTCTTCCTCGGTTAAACGGGTATGAACCTAATATTTTATATAACAATTCACATTAATGTCAAGCTTTTATACAATGGTGATTAATTCCTACTAATTATTTTCATCCAAAAAAAAACATTTGTAAATGACAAGAAATCAAAGCACCTGAAAAAAGATATCGATAGCTCGATACAAAGAGTCGTGGCAGTCTCTAGCTAAGGGAGGCAAGGCGGAGGTCAACTCCGCAAATTTTGCGGGTTTCAATGCCGGATCGGGTGCCACCTCAGCCAAATATAAATCCATTAATGATCCAACCTTCTTCAATCTCGGTAAAACTTCACACATTATACTTTTTGAAAAATAACCCAAAAACCTCAGTACTGTATTCACGTCGTATAAGCTACCCGATCCGACCGGGGCCGGGATTAACAAATTATCCAGGGTTGCTTGGTCTAGTTTGTAACCTATCATGGCCTCCAATTTGTCTCTGTGAGATAAATTTATTTTCAGAGGAACAGAAATTCTCAAAATCCCAAATAAGCCCCGGCACGAAACTGACTCTCTATTGAGAGAATCCAATAACCCGATTGTGGCCTCGGTTGCATATTTTTTCTCCTCAGTTGTAAAAGATGAGAGACCAGATTTTAGATAGTAAAATAAAAATCTAGCAATTGCACCATGATCAAGCTTTTGTGAAACCATGATCTTAACTACCTTCTCCAAAATTTCGGGTTTCAAAAACCCGAGATCCTCGAACCACCAATTTCGCGAATTGGTACCAGTTTTTGTGCTAATTGTACTTTTTGTATCGCATGAAAATCGACACATTGAACTATCAGGGGAAGCATCCATTGGACTGGTATCATTTGAAAAGGCCACTTTTTCTAAAAGAGCCCCTGTGACTTTTTCAAATAGGCCAAGTTTTTCAGAAAGAGGAAATAATTCCTGGCACTGCTTTAACCCGGCAACCAAATCAAACCAAGACCATGTTTGAATTGTTTCAGTAAATTTAACCAAATTGGGTTCGTTTACTTCCATGAAAATTGCTGCACAGAGGAGAGGTAAGATATTGCAGGGGGTTATCTGCAAATTTCCAAAGCTGTAACAGTACTGGGCAAAAAGCTCAAAAGCCTCAGCCCCACCAGGGAATTCATGTAGAATTACTTTCAAGGGAAATGTAACTGGTTTTACGGCAGGTGATAATGTGTTGAACAAATTCTTGGTTCGACCAGAGAAAAAAGATAATATTTCCTGATAAAAAATGTAAAAAGGTAATTAGTGTGTGAATAAAAAAGAAATATATATCTAATTGTTTAACTATTGACAGATTTAGCCATGAGCTCTCATTTATTGAGAGAGAGAACGAGAGACTCAGAGAGTGAGAGTAATAATGAAACCAACAAACCAGCCATAAATGACAGCAAAAAAGCTGTGTACAAACCACTGAATAATAATTTATACAAAAATGAAAATCATATGGCACTAATCCCGTGTTCTCCGTGAATAAAGGAGAGGAGAATGTTGATGTTGATTTGATATACTAACGGAATTGAAACCTTAACTCCGCACCGAAAAGGTAAACAAAATGAGTTCACATTTAAACCATTTACATACAAATTTGCAGAGAAAATATATCTGAATTCAATTTGAAGTCGGTTCCTGAAGTTTGCTATTTTTTGCATGTTGAGTAATTATAACTTGAATAATTTCAAAAGGTGCAATCAGTTGATAAAAGAACTGTTTTTTTTCTACATGTACTACAAATCCTACCTATGAACAAACTAAAGAGGCTCTGTTTCTGACATGCAAAACACTGACAAGTTAAGAAGAAACAAGCTTGAACTTCAGAACAAGTAGAAAGAACTGTTTAAGTTGTTTGGATCAAGCCAAATAGGGATAGATAGATAGATAGATAGATAGTAGCGACAAAACCAGAGAATAGAAACAACAGAGTTGTCACGGGATGCAAAAGAACAAGTTAGATCAATTCACACAAGGAAACAAAACTGAAAACAATTTCAACGATCCCAACAAGATAAAAACAAAACCATTTTTTAATATTAATTCTTCTAATTTCAGAGAACAAACAAAAGAGGACAAATTTATACAAATTAGCACAAAATTGTACGTACCTTGCTGACGAAGAATGTCTCTTCTCCATTGACATCTACCTCAAGGTCGCACGCCATTTCTCACTTGTTGCCAAAAAAAGGTCTAATCTTTCTTCAATTTAAAACGAACCCAATTCTCTACGACGACAAAAGATGGGTTTGGTTTACTGACAGAGATCAGAAGGGAAGCAGTAACAGTGTAAACAGCTATACGATGTTCACAAGTTGGCACCTTTTCTCCAATTAGCAATCTCTAGATTCTAGACTCGAAAAGGCTTTAATCATGGCGATTTAGACAAGGCTGTGTTGCGAAAAAGGAGATGCCCACAAAGCAGTACATACAACCCCACTAAAAAGAGTTCAGACGGAGAGAGATAGAGAGGAATAAAACACACGCGCTACCTTCCACGCAAAAGAAACCGATACTCTGTTTCGCAAAGGGGAATCCAAAACCTGATGAAGCTCAAATTTAGAGGAAATTAAGGCGCAAAGAGGATGGGGAATTGAGAAAAGCGGATAGAGACAAAGGTGATCAGAGCCTCTTTCTCCTTCTTCTCTGTACAGTCAAGGGAGAGAGAGATAGAGAGATAGAGAGAGAGAGAGAGAACTTGGCTGTGAGCGACACAAAGGTGGCAGTGTGGCACCTTTGTGCGTTTTAGAGAGAGAGAGAGAGAGACGATATCATATGGCATTGGCATGGAGGCATCTGACAAAGTCTCTACCTTTAGTTTGGATTTTTGCTCTCTCATTTCACATACAACCTCCCATAGGTGGATTCCACTGTTATGTGGGGACCACAGTCATAACTCACCGGTGAAGTAAAAGGGCAAATTCAATGAAATGTATCAGCATTAAATTTCAAAATGGCCCCTGCTGTTTATTTATCATTTTGCACCAAACGGTCATGAAGGAAGGTTTACTGTTGTTTATTATGTTTAGTTTGGTTTTCCCTTTGGTCCCTCTAACTTTACTAATTTTAGGGTACACTTTTATCTGTGAATTGGATGTATATATAATTGTGATATATGAGGAAGTTTTACACAGAGGAGTTAGAATATAAAAATAATGATTATATAATAAAAAGACATCATCAAAATAATGTAATTAAATAATATAAATAACAATAATCATTATTTAGTGTACTGTTAATTAATCCATTATTGGACTCATTTGCTATTATGAACTTTTTAATCTGTATTTTGCAAAATCTTTTGGTTCTATGAAGGCGCTATTTTACTATTATGTTAATCTAATTTAAATTTTTTTCATCATGTGTATATTTAGTTGTTAAAATTTCATTTTGTTTTGTGCAGACTTGAATTCAAATCTCACTAACCAGACATTATGCATTTTACATTCCAGTCCTTTCAATTGAATTTTAGAGTTTCATATCTAAAAGTGAACCCTGAAATTTAAGCAATGAACAATAAGGTCCAAATTCTTTTATAAGAGGAAAAGAGAAACTACATTAGTAGTCAATGTACATTAATCATATGTATCATATTTTTTTTGGTCTACTATAATTGTTTTAATTAATAGTTAAGTTCTACTTAGAAGTTTATTGAAAAGTTATCATCAATCTTTCCAAATTCTTGTAAAAGCTGTCAAAATTGCTTCTTTTTTGAAAGAAAAATAGAAAGTATTGAATCAGAAAAGGAGTTAATGTAGAAATCCTTCCAAATTACTGACTCATTATTAGTCCTTGTTGCTTATTTTAGTGCTTGTTTCAGCCACCAAATTGACTCAGTCTGTTGGTTTTCTAAGTAAAAATTTTAACCAAAATTCAAAACATTTTCCTTCTGTGAATGATGCTCATGGCATGTGAGATGCTGCTCATTTTTATTTTATTCCTTTTACTGTTTTTTGGTCGTTTATTCTTTACCTACCACTGTTCCTCCTAGCCTGATTTTTACCTTTAAAAAAGACTACTAACCACTACACATTGTGTCTGATTTCTGTGGCTTCTTTTTAATTCATTATATGTAGCAGAGTGACAAATGAATTATTCGAGAGTGGTTCTTTGGTTCGGCGAAGTTAAAAATTCGTGATTCGAAAATAATTTGAATATAATTCGGAAATGATTCAGACCAAATATCTCAGTTCTACAAGGGAGCAAAAACAAGGAAAAACAAAAAAAAAAGTTCTAGGAAAAGTTCGGGAAAAATTCGTGAAATTCAGGAAAAAATCGTAAAATTCGCGAATAATTCGGTCAAATTTCGGTGAACCAAATAATTCGGCATTCGGTTCGGCATCACCAAAAAAACGAATTATTCGCGAATCTTGTGACCATGATATGTAGTAGCCAAATTCAAGAGGTTTCAGAGGTTTCATTGAATCGCCACATTGTATGATACAATTTTACTGTCACAGAGATCTGGTTATTATTTACTATACCTTTTCTGTTTTTGGCAGCATTTACACTGCCAATTTATTGGTACTGAGTCAACTGACAGCTTCTTCTCAAAAAAGAAAAAAAGAAAAAAAGATGGAGTCTACATCTACTGACAGGTTTGTGTAACTACCCCCGTACCGGAATGGTATAATACGCGTACGGTAAATGATACCGGAATGGTATAAAAGTACTGCAGATGGCGTTTCAACAGAGAAATATCTCTAAATTGATACCTGATTAGTTTAACTAATTTTTTTCATGAGAACGGAGTATGTCCGATGCCCATCGGATCTACTTTTAGGTTCAACGAGCATGATGACCGTCCGATCTTTGTGCGCACGAAAATTGAAACAAACACGCTAATTTTAAAGCGTTTCACACGAATCTTAAAGCAAATCGACGGTGATTAAACCCATCGAACCAGAGTAGGTCCGATGCCCATCGGAGCCTATCGGACCTACTCTCAAGTGTTTTTTTATATATTGAATATTCAAAGCCAATTTCTTTATGCAAACAACCAAATTTACAAAACCTAATATTTCTTATTTTTAGTCCTACTTGTTCCACTATGTATACAAACATTAGATTAGGTGGATATCTCCACTAGGTCAAGATAATTAAATTTCGAATATGTTGGCCCAATGAAAAATCGTAATGGGCCGAGGAGATTCCGTATATCAAATCATTTGCTCTTTAGCCCGTTTGTCCACGGGCCGCCTTGTTCAATTAGCAGGCCTAAATCAATGGCAATGAATATACTTTTTTTTTATTTGTAATCTATGAAGGCCCTTTTAATAATTTTAACTATATACAGAAGAAATCTATTTTGAATCCCAAGTTACAAATGCATGATTCACTAAAAGGGATTAAAAAGAGATAAAACGAGCCGATAAAGCCCAGTTAATTTTCTTTTCTTTGCAAATTTTAAATTTCAACAATCCATTGGCCCAACCAATAATGCCAATAAGCCAGGACTATATAATGTCAAACGATTTTGTTCCTGTAATTATTTTCCTTGTCAAACGCAGTGCACAATGTTTATTGTTCAAATCTCAAAAAAGTTCTTTTAATTTTTTTTTTCATATATGTTCCACTTTTTTTTTTTCAAAAAATGATTAAAAAGTGCAATATATTATAAACTGCAAGTGCTTATGACTTCCTTATAGCTCTTATTAACATTTAAGATTTTTAAGAGGCAATTAAATGGCTTAATACACAAAAATTATTGGCAGCTATGATGATTGTATCAAGGCTATCCTATACAGCAACTTGCATTAAATATAAATAAATATTAAAAGCATTTAAACCATTATAAGTACCAAATATCTTAATAAGTGACATAAAAATTTACAAGAAAAATATATGTAAGTCAAGAGAGAATGAGCATTATAGGCTTAGATATAATTATATTTTTTTTTTATCAGATAGAGAAGGAATGTTGGATTTAAGTCTTTGAAAAACACTACAAGTAATGGGATTTGGATCAACTGAAATACCGAAACCAATGAACAGTAATCCTGAAATCCCTGCAATTCGAATACAGCCATCGAATTTTTTCTGAGAACACATCTCGAAACAACTTGTTTTTACTTGCACACATCTCGAAACAGTTCGACGGCTGGATTCGGATTGCAGGGATTTCAAGATTACTGTTACCGGTCTCGAATTTCAGCAGATGCGCTTCCGAAGTAATGGGCCTTCTTTATCTAATATGTAATAAACAAATATGAATAAATTCCTTGTGGAATATATCCAGTAATTAAAAGAAATGGAGAAAAGATAGAGGGGTAAATTTGATTGATTTGATTGATTTGATCACAACAGATCACTATCCCATCCAAGTTGGAACACCTTTTTTGAAAACTTTCTAGAATCAAAGTTGGAAAATTGAAGCTCCTTTTGGAAGCCTCGTATAGTCGTATGATTATATCACAAGATAACAAGATATCTGCAGCATAATCTAATAAATATATGCACCCCAGACCCCACTGGATACTACATCCTAGTCATATAAGACAAATTTTACAATTTTTAATAAATTTTATTGGACAAAAAATTATTTCATAATTGTGATGAACCCAAAAATAAATTGGTAGCATAATAACATTTTTATCTAAACAAAAGCGTTTATAAACTAAAATTAGTGAAAACAAAATCTGAGAAAAAGGATGCAAGATTCAGAAGGCACACTCAATGGATGCTAACAATTGTCAGTATATAATAAATTCTATAAATATATAACAATTGTCAGCATCCTCCTCAAATTTGAAACCATCCCTGTTTTTGGTAGTGTTGGAGAGAATTTTGTGTAGGAAAAAGTAGGAGATTTAGTCTCATATTTATCCCGTGTGATTGACTGAAAACATGTACAAACAAAGAAAGTGTGGGGGGGGGGGGGTGGGGAGATTTGAGAGTGATATCAATGAAAAAAAAAAAGGAGGCATAGCATTAACTGGTGGAGGCACATAACATGGGTGTATTGTGATAATATCATACAGATCTAGTTGCAATATTTTTGGAAAAGGGAACCCTCTTGTGGAATTTCTTTTGGAATTATAATGTTATTGTCTCTTGTTAAAAATATTTAGTTTAAGGAGGGTACACTTTTTAACAAGGCAGTTTTTGACTCATGCAGAGCAAGAGTCATGAGTTATGCGCAAAACTATTGAGCTCAATTGTAGTGCACTGTCCGAATTAAAAAATGCCCCGTCCAAATGTGTACCCTTAGTACCTGTTCGGCAACAAGGGATTAAGCCTTCTTAAGGCTTAATCTGCTTCATTTAGCTTCCTTAGCCGCTTAATCCTGCTGAACACAAGTTCCTTAGCGCGGATTAAGAACACCTCATTTAGCCTCCTTTTGCCCGGATCTTAATTCTCTGTCCGAACCTTAAGGCATCTTTATCTCTTCCTTTATCTTCTTTAACTTTCACTACGGATTAAGACAACTGAACATTAGTTCCTTAGCGTTATTTAAGCTCTTAATCCTTCACTCTTAATTATTTGTTGTCGAACAGTCCCTTAAGGATCTACTTCAAAACTCGATCATTAAAGAAAAAAAAAGAGAAGGGGAGAAGCGGTCAGACCGTATCTGATTGGTGTTGTTCACCTGTTTAAAAAAAATCAGAGAGGGACAGAAGGGAGCAGAAAGGAGAAGAGATGAAGCTAAGTTTGCTCACTCCTAAATCAAAGTGTGGACAGAGTAAATTTTATCTGATTACTTCCGTCTTTTCTCGTTACGCAGTGGTATTCTGAAACGCACATATAGGGGTGTCAATGGGTACGGTACGGGTTGGGTGGAGGCATTTTTATACCCATACTCATACCATACCCATACCCATTAATTGACCTTACTTTACCCTATCCTTACCCGTTAATATTATCGGATAACGAAACGGTAGCGGATGAATAATGAATATTACTAATATAATAATTAGTTTTTTTATATTTTACAAATTAAATATAAAAAACTCATTCATTTCACACATATGTAATTACATTTCTAATAAAAAATAAAAATAAATATGCAATCAATTCCAACTAAATTATTTTTTATAAAGGAAGAAATTCAAAAACACGATTACGAATACATATTTAGGTGGGTTGGAAATTGAATTGAATATATATTTAGATTTTATAATTACCCTATAGGGTAACGGGTACGAAATAGTCATTACTCATACCCTTACCCATTTGGTTAACGAAAAAAAATTCTTATCCATATCCATACCCAATAAGCTAACGAAAAAAATCTTACCCATACCCGCCTTATCGAATACGATATGGGTCGGGTAAACGGCTAAAAAGTATCATTGACGCTCCTACTAAAATCAAACAATTGCAATTTGGGAAAAATAATTATAATTGTAATATTATGAAGTGACTGAGGATACTTTGTACCCATTTGAATTACAAGTTAAAAAATATATTTTGATTACTCTAATACCTCACTTTTTTTGGATGGGTACAAAAAAAGGTTACGGTAACTTGCAAATACCAATCAACTTTCTTCAACGTGTAATACATAAATGGAGAAAGTGGAAATATGGGCCCACAATTTTGGTTTGTACCATTTTTTAATAACAAGATAAAACTTAAAATAACTCGAGGGTACAAGAAGAGAGTTCCATAAGCCAAATTCAAGCATGTATGGGCCTTTTTGTTTCATGTCCGATAATCATATTTCATGATATTTTTTTATGAATTTTAGAATACATATTTAATGTATCGATCTACATATGTCTATATATTGTGTTAATGTATATTTATTTATAATACTATTACACACTTGTCTACTTTAGTTAACACATAATTATTGACAATTGTCACGATGATTTTAATCAAGTTAAAATGCACATTTAGACCACTAATAACGGATCTAAACCCGTCATTTTGTTCTAAGAAAAACACGACCCTGCTTTTAGAGAGAGAAAGAATGAAAAGAGATAAGGAGGGAGAGAAAGAGGAGAGAAGGAGAAAAGTAAAATCCTGATTTAAAACGACAAATTTGAATCCAGTAATAACAACTATCTTGTTTCTTCCAAATTTATATATTTTTGAACCTCTTAATATGCATATTTAATTAGATATTACTCAATACACACATGGCTATATAGTGCCATAAATAATTACTTATTCAGTTTTTTCTTTCAAAAAAAAAAAAACTTGACTAAAAATAGTTGGGAGTTATTAAGGGATGAAGGATTGGGAGCTGCATATAATATTTCTAATATTTATTCCGTTACTTTTATTTACTCCCTTTAACTTTTTTTAAAACCTTATTAATGCTAGAACTTATTTTTGCCCCTGAATTAATTATAATTTTAAATTTACCTTTGAAAATTGTGGGTTTCCTTCAAATATTTTACATCATAAAAATTATGCATTATTTAAGTTTTTATTTCTGTTATATTTTTGTTGGAAATTATCTCTTATGTCCATATTTATAAATAATATTTAAATACTATATTAAAATATTTACAAATAAATACATATATGTAACCATATTATATGAAAATTATTTCCATATCCATGTATCCTTTTCGTATCTGATACAATACCTGTACCCGTATCTGTGCACTGGGAATGGCCTAATACGGTACTTTTGCTTGCGGCCTATGTCAGTTGCAGTGATCCAAAATATCTCTAAATAATTTTAGTGGAATTATTTCAGGGAAAATTACCTTGAATGTGTTAAAGAAATGTTTATATGGAATTTTATTTTCATTACGTAATAATTTAACATACGTGCTTTTAAATTTTAATTGAAGATCAGTTTGACATAAAAGAATATATATACTTTTACTGGCTTCTAATAGCACAGGAATCTTACTGACAAGTTGAATTATTAAAATTAAAACCATATAATTACATTTATGTAAATAAATCTAATTTATTAGTTTTTTATAATATGGAAATTAACATTAGGTACTTTTTTGAGTTCATAAATGAAAATCTTCCCCTTGTCTTAATTTTTTTTTTTTAAATTGTTTTATATTATAATGGTGTGGTGGGCTTTATATAATAATTAAAAAAAATGAAGCTATCAGCTGCTTAACGTAAATGAACTAACCTCCACTAATATTTAACATCCAACTTGATTTGATTTGATTGTGTTTATATATAATTCCCAGATCATGAAAAGTTAATAAAATCTATTGATCTGGTGCTGTTGTCTGCCACTTGTGAGTTTAAAAAGTGAAAATAATGGCAGCACCATTTCTGTGGTGCTCTATTATCTCTCTCTAACAACCATTTAATTTGCTACCTCCACATTTATATGCTTTTCATAATTAAGATCCTCGTTTGATTTTACTTTTTTACCTCACATGTTTTTTAGAAACCGATACTTGTATGAAAGCCCGATATTTTTATTAATATCCAAAGTTTAATAGAAATTAATTAATATACTTAGATCTCCTGAGTATTTATAAAAATATCTCTACCGGTTATTTTCTGGCCGATACCCTATTTATTTGTCTACCGGCAATTAAATAGCCGGTACTCTTAATTTTTTTTTTTTAGAGACACTACTTGAGGAATCGCCTAATATTTGAAAGATTTTACAACTGGCGCAAACAAATATGGATAGACGGAATTCCTTACCTTTTTCGAGCATACGGATTGAGCATCCGAGGTCGGCAAGGAGCGCATACACAAAGGGAGATTGATTGAGCCCCATGTGTACCCGCTAGCTTCCATTTACAATGAGATCGGGCTTTGGCTACGCCAAGGTTGATTAGGTGGCTTCCAGGGGGAATCCTGGAATAAGGAAGAAGTGAACAAAAGAGGTTTTTCCAAGGCAGACCACTACTACAATTGATTCTTTCTTTTACGTTCTTAAGTTAGAGGGATATTTCGTATATAATTCTGCATAATCTCGAACCTATGCATGCAAGTATTAATATATATTATATAAGTATTCATATCTAGCATGCTAAGTATTTCAAAAAAAATTGGACATTTAATTTTCTTTTATCTCTCTCATCACAAACACATATTTTACACGTTTTTAGATGTGAGTTCTTTTTCTCCGTTCAATCTTACAATATTTCTAACAATCTGTGAGAAATTTTGCGAATCTAAAACCACGAACGTCTTCTACGCAATTTTCTCTTTCAAATGAGATCCATAATGACATACTTTCGGGTTGTCCGTCGCGCAAGTATTCATACCTCATCGAGCAAGTATTCATAACTCGTCATGCAAATATTCATACCTCGTCGAGCAAATACTTGTAATGCAAGTGTAAATAGTTCATGTGTCAAGTGTTCATGTGCAAGTATTTATACATCGTCGTGTAAGTATTCATACCTTGTCGAGCAAGTATTCATACCTCATAACGCAATTGTAAATAGTTCATGTGTCAAGTGTTTTTATCTAATATATTCTATTTTTTTTTTCCATATGACACTGGATGACATATGCAAGTATTAATATCAATTATGGTAAGTATTCGTACATTGTCATGCAAGTGTGAATAGTTCATGTATCAAGTGTTTGTATTTAACAATTTCTATCAATTTTTTTTTTCCTTATAGCAATGGATGACGTTTGAAAATATTAGGAATAACTTTGAACACCTTTTCATTAAACATAGTATTTTTATCTTTTGCAAGGGCATAAAATGAAAAACTTTAATATTTTGACAATAAAATATATTTTGGATTAATTTGATGCCATAATTTTATTTTGTTTTTCAATGCTTCACATAAAAAATCGGACAGTGCTACAAATGCTACAAACGATATTTTGTTCTTATAAGGAAGAGTGTTTGTGGAAAATCTTAAAAAGAATATGAATCTTGTCATCTTGTCTGATATACGCTGCACATTTGTGACAAGTGATTTAATTTCTATTTGAAGTCAGATCGTTTATGCATGATAGGTTCTAGAAGCAACTAATTAAGCTATCCCAAGGCCAAACCTACTTTATGTTCTTACCTACTTTAATTATATCTCCTTAGACATATCATTAATTTTGCAGAAAAATTGACATATTCATATCTATTGATTATCTATTGTAGTTATTTTTTTAGCTAGTTTTCATTGTTAATTTATTTTTGCTATGAAAATTGGTATTGTGTTTTGAGGGTTCTACTTCACTAGTTTTTATGTTTGATTTGCGTACTTGACTATTAATCAATTATAAAAGAGGGTTCAAATGCCTTCATTTTTTGTGCTTTCATTATGCCTCAATTTTCAAGAACTTTAATAACTCAAAATTTTAAACTTAAAAGTCAAAATAAAACCGTTGGATATGATATACATCATTTTATCTATGCACGTGTAAAAAATTGTGACATTTCAACTTTGTTTTGGTTGTCATCAAGAGCTTGTAAAACCGTACTAATGTGGATAATTTCTAGACGTTGATTTTTCAAATGATTGATTCACATAAAAATAAAATCGAAATGTGATATTTTTTTCATGAGCACATAAAGAAAATAACATAGATCACATCTAACGGTTTTATTTTGACGTTTATGATTTAAATTTTGATTTATTAACGTTTTTAAAAAATAGAGGTTTGGTGGAGGCACAAAAAATGAAGGCATTTGAACTCTCCTCATTATAAAATGACACCAATTTAACAATTTTGTTATTTTGTATTGAATTATTATTTCCTTTGAATAATTGTAACAAAACTTATAAAGGGTCATTTTCTCTTTTCCATCATAAATGTATATATAATCATCAAATGTCTATCCTTTCAATCAAATCAAGGTGTTTCTTAAAGTAACGATGGGTATAATATAATCATTGATAAGTGATAAAAAAAAAAAAAAAAGATAACCAATTTCTTTTACAAGTTTGCACGTGAACCCTTGCAATTTTGCTCACTTGCACATGAATTGATGACCCATAACCTATGGCACTCAATAGCATCTAGATATTAATGCTCCGATTATAAAGAAATCATTACCTATAAATAGAAATAGAAAAATTATTATTGTACCTCATATCCTACATTCCTTATTTGTAATTCAGAAGTATTATTATTTAACATACAAGTTGTTCATATCTGAATTTCAAAAATTAAAATAAACACTTTTTCAAATAAGTAAAAATATAATTTTTAAAAGTGTTTATTTATAGTAACATATAAACAATTATAAACATATTCTCTAAAAAATTTGTAGGAACTTTAGAAAAATTTAACTAATTAACAACGTTAGAATAGCAACTAATTATATTGGGAATTTGAAAACTGGTACAGCTCAGAATAGCTAGGTAGCTTACCACAATTAGCAACAAGCAATTTGCCTTACTTCATTATTTCTTAGCTGTTTTGTGTTTCTGTTCAACTTTGATTTATTTTCTTTTAAGTTCTTTATTTCCTTTTTTCTTTAATTTTAGTTCAAAATAAACTGGTTACCGAATTGTTATAGAATTTATCACCAACTTAAAAGATCTCTTAAACCTTTGAAATAATAATAAAAAAAAAGATATAATAAAGTCTATGATTCTACATGTAAGTCTTTGAAATAATATTTTATCCTAGGGTCAATTTGCAGTTGACCAACTTAAAAAGATCATTGCTCTTATCTTAATTAAATTACTGTGAAGAGTACTGTGATAACCTGAGAGAGATTATATAGCATGCCTACCTGCTACCTCCAACTAGCATCTTAAGATTATAATTAACAAATAAATGTGCATGGAACTAGGTACAACCAAGATTAATTTCACATATCATCTACACAGAGAAGAGCGCATATTTAGCTAGTGATATATATTATTTTATATTAAATATTAATTTTGAATAAATTATTTTTTAGTTTGTAAACCATAATTATTAAAAAAAATATCCCAATCCCAATATATAAAACCATATCATTATACCAATTTTAACAATTTTTTCCATACCAAAAGTAAGAATTCATGAAGTCAAATCAATATTAAACCTCTAAGTAATTACAGCAATTTAGGTTCTTGTTACCAAAGATTGAGGTTTTGAAATCATATATATTTTTAAAATAGAAATTACAACAATAAACATAGATAAAGTTATAAACAATTAAAACTTGGTATATATTTAAATTACTGAGTGCATGTTTTAATTTACTGTTATATAGGGTCTGTGAGAATTTAATTTTATGGAATGACAAAATAATAATATTGATAATAATTTATATAGTTTTATACTGATTTTGCATAATTGCCTTATTATATATGTTTATCCAAATAAAAAAAACAGAGGTTGCCGAGAGGCTAGGTAACAACCATTGACCTTTATGACAAAACCAAAGTTTTAAGGAAGCATAAAAAAATAATTTAGTACTACCATATCTCTTAATATATAGTAGTAGATCCATTCAAATCCATTAAAATATTTAGGAGATGGATCATGTGAACATATTATTATTAAGTTCCTCCACAGCTATTGCACAATTTCGTAATGATCGTTAATAAGACTCAAATTTCCTATTAGGACTGCCTTATGGGAGCTGTCAAGAATGGGTCAATGTACTTATTATTTTATTCAATTTCGCTTTTTTAAGATTAGACGTGGCACTGTGGGTGTATATATTTCATAATTATCCACTAAAAAAGGTTTCATGACTCATCATCGATCTAGTTTTAAACCATCCAAGTAATCAGTGTTTTAAAAAATGGTGGGGTTCAAGCTGATTTTTGTGGGATTTACAGCTTTAAACTTTTTATAATATATTACTCTCTTAAAAGCTAGTTTATGTTATCATGGTTTTGGTTGCTAACATTTGGTGCTATTAGAAAATATGTTAATTTATAGGTTTTCTTAATATTAAAATGAGGATCAACTATCTTTTTTTATTATTTGTGGATTTAACTATAATATTTTGATATTTTGGAAATGAATGTAATAAAAAATATCTACTATTGGTATCCTTTTCTTCTCCATCTTTATTTTTTTATTTTTAGGAAGTATGAAAACCGGTGATCAGATTGTTACCTTGTCTGAAAAAAAAAGCACTATTTGTCATATTTTAACAAAATAATACCTTTAAATTTGTATCAGTAACTTTTTTTTATAGAGGTAATTAAAATTCAATATGTTTCAAATAATACTATAACTTCCAGTTTTTTAGTAGAAGTTAATTACTACAACTCCCATACTTTAAATAATACTAGATTTACAACAAAATTATGACAATTAAATTAGTGCTTCAGTAATTTACGTTGTTCACTCCAATTTTAAATTTTTTTATTTCTGTCCTGCAGTTCTCATTATAGTAACAATATACGCGATTAATTCGCGAATAATTCGTGTTTTATTCGTTTTTTTGACGTTTCCGAACCGAACTCCGAATAAAGATGAGTTCTGGGAAAAATTCGGGAAAAGTTCGTAAAATTCGCGAATTATTCGGGAATAATTCGGTCAAAGTTCGGTCAACTGAATAATTCAGCGTTCGGTTCGTCATCACAAAAAAAACGAATTATTCTCGCGAATCTTGTGACTATACTTGTCATACAAACACAGAAAATCACCTACTCTGTGTTGTAAGAGCGTCTACAATGATAATTTTTTTTAATTTGTTAATCTGATGTGTCAATTGCTAATATAATTACTGGGTTGTAGACCAAAAAAAAACAAATTTGTTTAGAAAGCAAACGATTTTTTTTGGACATGCTAGTATTCTCTCTCTTTCCTATTGGCTCTAACTCATTCGTTCTCTTTCCTATTGGCTCTGACTCAATTTCTGGGATGGAAGGGTTAAGAAATTAAAATGAACTTAATTTTTAAATAGTACTTTAACAGCTGTTTTTAATTTTTACGGATTGCTGGGTTGGAGATGCTCTAAGAAGTCAAACCTAAGAGCTTTATTTTTGTCTTATGTGGATCATTTAAGGCAAATTGCACCAATCTGGAATTGGCCGCTGGATTAGCCCACTGATACTGCTACCTGTCCAAAATTTCAGACCAATAAATTTATCTACCTAATCATACACGCTTCATGCTCTTTTGCATCTATATCCATCAATTTTTTCAAAATTTGAGAACAAGCATGCAGTTAGCATGTCCACTGTTTTATAATTAACAAAAGGTGCAAGTTTCCCAAAGTGCCCCTAGAGCAGTGTGCTGGATGTAACAGGTTCATGGTCAATTTGGTCTTTTACATAGTCAACGGCCTTGTTACCTATATAATCAAACATTTGGCATATTTCCATATACAAAGGGAAAAAGGGTTTATAAAAAAAAAAAAAAAAACCAAATTCCTTAGTTCTCTCAAAATTCTATCCATAATTCTAAGAGAAGAGATGAAGTTTCTGAAACTAGTACCATGGCCTACGAGATCTACCCAGCTGGATCCAGCGGTGACGACGACACGTACCGGTCCTTCTGTTCCTGCCATGGCATGTACCGAGCCAGCAGTACCGGTACATACAGATACCATAGCAGTATGGAGTGACATGACAGAGAAAAAGAGGAGGAGGTCGTCGGGTCACGGCAAGACATGGAGGCCATCCTTGGATGCGATATCGGAGAACGCCACACTGAGAGCCACACCTGCCATGGCCGCAGGAAAGGAGAGAGAGGGGAAGAGCAGGGGCAAAAAGGTCAAGGCAAAAGCAAGAGTTACAATCTATAGGGGTTGTGAAGATTTAAGGTTAGTCTCAAATATTTTCAGTTTCTTCCTTTTTTTTAGTAAATCTAAATCTTGTATTTGGCCATGGCTCCTTGTATTTTGCCGTGGCTTTTTCAATAAAGGTTATGAAAATTTGATGTTATTAATTTCATGAGTAAAACTATGATATTCTTAACTTCAAAATCTATATAATTGACTTCATACGGCGAATTCAAATCGTTAAAACTTAAAACCGATATACTTCACAAATAATGTATCTACAAGTAAATTGTATAGATATTTGAATTAATTTAGTACAAAGTCAAATTTAACGGTAAAAATATCATGAATAATGAATGCATTAAAATTAAAATATATAAATCTTGTTTTTTTACCATTTGATTTTATATTAAATAAATTTAAGTAGCTACTAGTTGGCTGATGTTCCACTAGTTAGGTCTATATTTGGATATTCGGTGCTATGCACTATTTTTGTATGAACTATGTTGTTTCGTAATGAAACAGGTAGAATATTTTCACTTTTGCCAAAAAAAAAAAAATTGAAAAATTTATAAAATTTTATGTAAACACATTAACAAATAGTAGTTTCAACGATTTGAATTCGTCATTTGAAACTAATTTAACAGATTTTGAAAACTGAAAAACATAATTTAGAATTGTGGAACATCATAATTTAGAATGTAACCTATATTTATGCACATCATATACATGAAACAATTAATGATGAAATTTAATACAACAGTATTGTATTTAAGTGTGAGCTAATTATTGTTTGTTATAAATAATGTGCAGGCATTTTGGATCGGCTGCAATGATGCCAACGTTTTCTCCTCCAGCTTTTTTATTTTAGACAGACCTCTTTTCTTTATTTTTTTCTTTTTTGGTATGTTTCTTTCCTGTTGAAAATTGGCAGTAGAAGCCGCTTTTGTACACATTTCTCTCTTTTACAATTTTTGTTTCTTTGAATGGTTGGTTGACAATCTCTCCTCCTTCCGCTCTTAGGAGTCCGATCCTCTGCATTACCTCAACCTTTGAGCTTGAATCCGGACTAATCAATTCAAATTTGTAATACATGAGATCTTTTTAACTTTAAGATTTGTGCTAATATGAGAACCAGCATTTGGTTTAGTAGTAAAGGCACATGACTCTTATGTAGAAAGTCATGGGTTCGAATTCACAAAATGAAAAAATCTTCTGTAATATAAATAGGAATTTGAAGAAAACTGATAAGCTAGACCTCCCCTTCAAATTCAAACTTAAAACAAAGAGATACCTGAGGTGATGTTATATCATTATCATCACTGGAGCACCTAAAAAAATACATGAGGTTACATGAGGCGCAAGACGATTATTTTCTCTAGCAAAATAAGTAGGGAATTTGCAATTCAATTCAACGGTGTACACATATTTTCTCAAAAAGAATGTTGTAGATGGGTATATTTGACTATAATGACGGAAGCTAACTTGAGATAAAATAACATAAATTCTAAGTAACGAAAACATAGTCTCTACTATAATGACAAAAAACAACTAGAACTCCAGGATTAAACAAAATAAACAGAAAGTGGATCATGCACACAAAGCAACGCCAGTGTGAAACGGGTATCCGGGAATTCATATCAACTAAGGTAACAGAATATTTATGTTTAGATCCAGACAATCCGATGAAAATCTGCACAAATATTAAAGGGGTTAAAGGGGCCCTGTGAATTCAACCTCAGGCCAGATTGGCCCGGATTCTGATCGGACAGTCCTGGTCTAAACAGAAATATTATGTTACCTCAGAGGATATGGACTCGATATCCAAACATGCCGCATCAAGACCCAGATGCACCAAATAAAAGTTATCAAACAATCCTTGAAAGTAAACTAAATCAATCATTATGACGGTGCTAATCATGATGTCTCTTTAACAATGAAAATTAATGATACAAATCAAAAGGCTTCTTGACAAGCTTTACCATAATTGTGATCACATGATGCATCCATCATAATTGTCTACATTAACTATCATGTCCTATTATTCTAGTTCCTACAATTCTGAGAACTACAGAGGAAATATTGTTCATTCAACTGCTACTGAAAGCAGGACCCAGAAGACATACTCTAGAATCAGAAGTAATATCCTCTTGTAACCTCCCCGACAATGCTGTTTCTTTAGAATTTTCACCGTCCGACCAAGAGGACGATCAATTTAATATTTTCCCATTTTTTTATGTTCAATTAAAAAAAAAAAAAAGTAAAAGAGATGCGCAGATGCTTGAATGACGATAGTACTTCTGCCGATCAATCAGTAGCCATTAATCTGCTGATGTGGTGGAGGTCCCTTATACAGCTCCCTCTCACCCCCAAGAAGCCTCGAGAACACAACAGGGTTCGTGTTTCTACTAACCAAATCCCGCTTCCCATCTGAGACCTTTTTGGAGAAGGCTTCAGCAAGCTCCAGTGCAGTTGCACCCTTACCAGGGCGGAAACCATTTGCATCCTCCTGCTTGACTGGCTCTGGCTTGCGCCAAGTGTCAGGTTCAGGACGAGGTGGTTGCTGATTCTGATTGTGATGTGGGGCCCTCCTGTTGCTGGTGCCATTGTGTGTGTCATCTCGCCATGCGGATCTCTGTGTTTCAGGTTGGTGCTGATGCCTGGAGTGGTGCTGCTGGTGCTCTTTTTGGTTGGTGTGAGGGTTTCGAATGTTCCTTTGTTGCAACTGATAATTTTCAGGCCGGTTGCTGACAGGTTTGGTCAGGATTGGTTCAGATTTTGAGTCTAGCTTTGCCGAACTGCTATTAGGCCTACTCAAAAACAAAATAAAAAAAAATAAGTTGGCTGGAGAATAATAGGGATGTTAAAAAGTACCATTTTAAACAAATAGACCTGGGACACGGGACCTGAGACCCGGAACCATTTACTGCTCACAATCCCAATAATGGTCGTAAGTGACTCAGATACCTGTTTGATGGCATGTTTTTGTCAATATTGTCAGAAGCAAGGTCTACCCCACGGTCCTTCAAAACCTATTGAAGATTAAAGATGACCCTAATTAGATATAATCATAAAATAATATATAGTACATTTATTTCTCTAGTAAAAAGGCACACAAAAAATTCCCACACACGCAAAGGAGAGAGAGAGAGTACAAGTTCTCGTGGTCGAGCACCTCCAAAGACAGATGGCCTGCGCACAAGAAAATTAAAAATAAATAATATTTAAGTATAGTGCACCTTGTCTTTTAGACAAGGTCTTTGCCTAAGGGCTTTTCATCAAAAAAAAAAAAAGACAAGGTCTTAAGCTTTCTTACATGATTATAATTAATTAAACTAGACTTTGTTAATTTTTAACTTTACACTTTATGGTACTATTTAGTTAAGATATGTTTTCGGGCATCTCTATGAATGACTATAATTTATAAACTGTAACTAATTCGATCATTTCGACTTTTTTATGGGGGAAGATAAATCATAGTGTTCTATTTTGAAAACTAAATCACAGTTATAAAATGCAGCTACACAAACTAAAGCAAAGCGGTTGAAGAAATTAGAAAAATGCAGCTACGAGATCTATAGTTGACCGTTATAGCTGACTGCTAAAGCCACTACATTATGTAGCCATTTAGATGTCTGCTATGCTACATGAGTTACTTTGTTATTATTTTTTTGCAATTTCTAAAGCATGAAGCATATTCCTTCATATCCTTCTTCAGCCTTCAATGTTATACACTTTAATTAAATTAAATTTGGATTGATATATAACAGATATTGAATATTAATTAAACTTCAAAACCTTTTATTTATTTTCTATAGTTATACAACTCTCTTGCATCTTACATGACTCATCTTTCTATTGTCACATTTGATGGTCACATTTATTCCATATGCCTAGAAGGCTAATTTTGAGAGTAAAGAACAAATATGACACTCGAGGCTTTGCCAATCAACTTGATCACTTCCTTAAGAAACTTGATCTAATCAACCAACAAACTAGTATGAACTTAACCTTAAACCAACAGCATACCAATAATTGCTCTTAAATTATGAACTAGCATTATATTAAGGGATCGATTAACTGCCCCTCAATAAAAATCTTCCAAAAATCCTCCAACCTTCTTAATACTTCTTCAACCAATTCTTAATACTCATTATCATAATTCTTAATGCTCATACACACAATTCTTAATATTCTTAAACAGTTGAAACCACCTTCTAAAAGGTCAGCATCCAGCTCTCTAAGAACGGCCAGTGTCCAGCGTTCAGCGTCCAGATTCTTAATACTAATAAATATTAATACTAAAAAAAATAATTCTTAATACTCATTCTCATAATTCTTAACACTTAGACGATCGGAACCACTTAGAAGGAAAATTTTTGGAGAGCTAGAAACAGAAGGCCGATAAATTTTCTCTTATATTAATCAATAATTATTTTCAGTTTAAAGTATAGATTCCACAAAATATAAGTAAATTAATGAGTGAAAATGATAAATACTCATCATGTATCTAATTTGTATTATATATTAATCATTTTGCACACTAACTCCAGCCATAATTGATAAAGATAAGAACACATTTTATCTGCCATAATTTTTCAATGCAAGTTTTGTATTAAAACTGAGATTTGTTACATATGATACAACTTATATTTACAATAATATTAAAATTATAATTTAAATGGAACCACTTTGTGGCAGTGTTGTCAAAAACAAAATGCACTTGACAGATGGACAAAATATTGTTCAGCAATTAATATGCAACCAAAAAATAAAAAATTTGAGGACAATTATGTGTTCCTGTTAATTCTTATAAGAGTGAGGCTATGGTACTATGCATAGCACATATTGGCCCACGCTATGGACTTAAATTTTCAGTTTAAAAGTCCTAATAGTCAATCTGAACCGTTCAACATGGTCTACATATGAATATGTACTTGTAAACTAAATTCTAAAGAATGCAAAATTTAGTTTACAAGTACATATTCATATGGAGAACATGTTGAACAGTTCGGATTGACCGTTGGAATTTTGAAAACATAAATATTGATCTGTAGTACGGACCAATTAGCGCCCTCACTCTTCTTATAATATAAATAATTTGTTGGATAAAGTACATTTATCTAATTTAGTAAGAAGTACTCGTTACAATTTCATTATAGTTTTATGCAAAGAATTACAACAACATATGGAAGCAATAATAAAATTTGGTTTTTAGCAAAGTTTTCAACTTGAGCCTGTTATATATGTACACAATTAAAATATCTACTATATATTAGATCTAGTTATATTCAAAATATACCTCTAACATTAAAACAAAACTATTCAAAGTTTTCATTTTGAGCTTTTGTATGTACACAATTAAAATATCTATCATATTAGATCTAGTTATATTCAAAATATACCTCTAACATTAACTAGTAACTTCCACTACTCTTAAGCCTCCATTCCAAATTCCTACCAAACAAGAATAATTTGTTAAATTTTCTGCGCCCCCCCACCCCCCCCAATATATTAGATGTAGTTATATTCAACATATATCTCTAACATTAAACAGAACTATTCAAAGTTTTCATCTTAAGCTGTTGTATATGTACACAATTAAAACATGGATATATATTACATCTAGTTATATTCAAAATATACCTGTAACATTAACTAGTAAAACTACTCTTAACCTTCCATTCCAAATTCCTACTAAAAAGGAACAATTTGTGAAATTTTCTGCCCCCCCTCCTTCTATTACCTCAATTCATACATAGATGGTGTGAACTTTGCCACATGTTGTAATTATGGGGTTACCGCAATAAAAAAATACGCTAAAAGCATTTATTAGCAGGTCCTATTTCATGACTTGCAATTGCTCTTACCTCTCCTTTCCTCCTGTCTCTTCAGATTGACCTCCAGTGGGCTGAGAGCGTGGCTTCAGATTCAATCGTGGCCGTTCATTTGGCTGGCCCCCTGAGTCAACCATAGTATTCCCTCCTTTGTTTGCTTTGGCATTTTCATTTCCATCCATCTCATGCATATCATTACCAACTGGCACATTAGCACTTGAATACAGCTCAGGACCCTGAATTACAAACCATGTTAGTTTGTAAAAATCTACACAAACTGTAACTTGCTATTCAATCTTTTTCTTCCTGCCCAGAACCCTGATTTATAAACCATGCACCATTAGGTTGTAAAAATCTACACCATAAACTGCAACTTCAATTGGATCTTTTTCTAAATTTCCTGCCAGTAATGAACCTGACTTGCACAAAACTAAAACCCTAAATTCTGGTACCAATTAGGCCCTCACATGAGATTTTGCTTCAAATTCTCACCATACTAATTAAAAGCAACAATAGTTTTTTCAAAATGTTACCATTTTGTCCTCAGCTACTGTAATCTCCTGGCTCTCAACTGGTTTAGTCCTTGGCAAGAGTCTGAGCCGTGGCCTGTCAGGTCCTTCTTTTTGACCAGTGGGCCCAGCCACAAATCTCCCTTCATGTGATGCTGGCCGTTCAATCTCTTTTACCACAGAATCAACAGCTAATCCTGCCTTATCTTTCCGCTCCATTAACCCAACGGACCTTGGTCTCTCCTCCCAGTTGTTATAATTCTGTCTCCTATTAGTTCCAAACCCATACATCTCTTCTGACCCAGATCCAGAGCCAGATCTAACACTTTTCATTTCCTGCGGTCCAACTGGTGACCTAACTCGATTCTCCCCGATTACTCCAGTACGTGCAACTGGCCTCTGTTTCGACTCCAAACTAGATCCATGACCATATGAATCCTCAAAAGCCGATCCAAGGACACGTGTTCGCTCCGGCAAGTTAAACTCAGATCCTAATCCGACCTGTTGGACCTGAGGTTCATCAGCTACAGACCTAACCTGGTTCTCTCCAATAACACCTGTATGCTGGACCTGTCTCTGATCAGAACCAATTCCAGAAAAGTGCACATCTCCATATCCAGATACAACAGTCCCAGTTTGCTCAGGTATCTTCACATCAAATCCAAAACCGGAGCCTGACAGGACCAGGTTTTGCTCAACTGGAGACCTAATTTTATTCTCAGAAAAAACACTGCCACAGGCAACAGCTCTCTGATCCATTCCAAACCCTGGAGCATATGAATCTCCAGAACCAAATGCAATGGCACCTGTTGGTCTGATCTCTGATTCACCAACAGGGGGGACCAGTTGATCAGACCTAGAACTGGAATGCCATCTACCTGATATGACTTTCTCCACTGCACTTGCCTGTGCAACCCTGCTAGGAGACCAGGCTGTGATGCCAGCACCAGAACCAGCAGGGGTCAAACCCGTGGCAGGATTTGACTGCTCCTTTCTCTGGGCCCACGCCCCAGTCGCCACAGGCATGGCTGCAGAAACCCGTGGCGGTGCATCAAAAGGTGTGCGCTCATCTTCATCGAAGTGGCGGCCAATTACTCGAGGTGGGGCAGGAAGGGGCGAGATGGCAACTGGAGAAGCTGATACGTGGCGTGTACGCTCTGATCTGGCTGACATGGCCGTTGGCCGTTCCTGAGACGGCTTCACTGAGCTGAGAAACAAGTATAAAAAAGTAAGGAAAGGAAAAGAAATAGCACAGACTTAAAGAGTTAGAACTGATTCATTTTCAATTTTTAAAGCAATACCAGACAGTTATAGCAAGGTGCATCAGTTAATCTACCATTAGATAAAAAGAACCCAAAAAGGAGATTCTCGATCTAATCTAAGTTCGTCGTTGATTTAGAACAAAAAGAGAAATGAAAATTTGAAGTTAGGGTTTAGTACACGCCGGGAGCGGAGGGCAGAGGGAGATCCGAGGGGATGGAACCGCCATGGAAGTCCTTGAGAGTCATCGTGGTGGCCGATTTCTTCTTCGACATCTTCCCTCCTCTAATTAAGCTCTCGCTGATTTTATGCAATTTTACGCGATTTTGGTTTGATCTTTGTTGCGGATACTGTTTTTGTAGATAGTGTTTGGTATATTTATCCTTGTAAAAATTCTCTCTAAATTTGGTCTCTTTTCTCTGTACCTTGTACCACTCTCTAGCTCCCCCTTTTTGTCTGAACTCATATCACTTAAGGTACCTCATTTTCTAGGTTTGAATCTGGTCCGTTAGTTATGAAGGGCTCGTGTATTACAGATTTGGACCGGATTGGCCCCGATTCTGATCGGACGGTCCTGATTGAAACCCAAAACGGTGAGGTAATGCAGAGGATTCGGACTCCCCTTGTCTAAGATTCGGCGAGAAGCGAAGAGAAAGGAGAGATGGTGGAATAAAAAATTCCAGTATTTATAAGACGATAATTATGTAGCGAGTCGAATCAGAAGACAGCGATAATTCATTACACAAAATCTTGTACGATTGTGGTTGAAAGGGTTTGGAGTAAGTTTACCACATAAGGTGCTCCTGGTGTATACATCATTGTTTACTGACAGGTGGGTCAGTGGGGTCGTAGAAAACAGGGCCTAGATTGTTGGGCTGAGGAAGTGAATTGAAAATTTTATTTCCTATTTACAAACTTTTTATACTACAAAATGCGGATTACAGGCTTGTAGAATATTACCTCCCCTCTAAATGTTGAAATTGTTACAAGGCAAGGCTAAGACTTGGGCTACCCATTTCATCTAAAAACGAAACAAATATCTCAACTGGATCATGATATAAAGTACAGGGCTGATTGCACATAACGAGTGAGGTGAATTATGCCCTATATAGGCGTCGAATTATCCAGTCAGGTACCTGACATGGTCAAATGAGTTTCAAACTGTTATTTTAATCACCGTGTTTTAAATATCTCCATACATCTAACATCTAAAGCAGGCCCGAAAAAAATTGCTCAGTCAGAATCAGTGTTTTAAAATGCGGCCGCATATGCCTATGCAGTTGGTACACGTGCTAATATGCGGCGCATGGAACCAAAATTTAATATGCATTATACTGATCCAACCCAAAAATCTCAAATTTAATATGCGCTATACGACTTTATAATTGTTGCATACATAATTTGTTGTTTATAAGGAAAGCATATTTGATTATTATGCAAAAATTTATTGTATTTTTCACATACAATAAGACACTACATACTGTTTATGTGAAAATAAATTTAAATAGACGCATATGAATATGTATACATATGAATTCTCATTTTAAAATCTGCATATGCGGTATGCAGTAGCCTTCTACATGTATGAACAAAACCGCATTTTAAAACATTGGTCAGAATTAACTTAGTACTTGTGGTACTTGAGGGGATACTCTTCCTCATACTTGCTTCACTAGGTGAGTGACGCTCACCGGCAAGTACATGTCGAAAAAATTCAATCTGAATTTGATGCTCAACAAACACCATAAATCAACATGCCCAACCCTGAATTATTTTATTATTATAAAATGATTCACAAAGTATAAGATTATAGAGGAAAGTTAACTAAAATGTTCTAAAGCAAGCTTTTTCACATGATTTGCAGATCCCAGCAGCAGCAGAAATGTATATATTATACAAGTTTGGGCTGATTGTTAAATGGATCAGAAGGTCCACCTCGTTTCACCCGGACCTGGTGACCATCAAAATATAGGTACTTCCATTTTGTCAAATGTTTCTCTAGAAGCTCCTTTACTTTCTCTGGTTGCGCTGATTTCACCAATGCCCTTGCTATTCTCCAGGTCGTGTCTCCATCCGGATGTACACCAAATTCTTCCATGTCAGCAAATACCTAAAAATTCAAATGTTCAAAAAAATTGATAAGTTGCATTTAAAACTAATAACATTTGGTAGAACTTAAAATGCTAAATTATTACAAAATGTAGGTCAGGAGTTGTCTTGTGCTGTTATTCACAAAAATTTAAGGAAATTTCTTGCTGAGGTGAATCTATCCGTAAGTATGGGACGAAAGGCTTGTAGAAATTAAGATGCTACTTCATTTCAACCCTACCCCAACTTGTTTGGGACTAAAGACTTGGTTGTTGTTGTGGTTGTTCTTGCTGAGGTGAATCTATCCATAAGTTATTTGCTGCATACATAGTAATATTGAATCAAAGAGATAATGGGCAAATCCTTCACTCCTAATTAGATGCAAAATAGTGCTTTGCGGGTATCTCGATTTTGGCTTTGGTTCAGACAACCCAGATTTTCACTCGCTCTCCCTCTATTCTCTTCATGTGATATAACGCACTTCAAAAAGGAGACAAAATACAAAGAGATTGCAAATGTTTTAGTGAAACCATTATAGGCTCCAGAAAATTAACATAGAGAAAAGTGTGATTTTGACCTCTGAAACCCCCGAACTATTTTTTTATTCAAACTGACACCTAAACTATTTGATTTGATTCAATTGAGCCCTTCCACAGTGCAACTGTTAGTTCTTTGTTAGTTATTTCTCTAAAGCTGCTGACATTCATTTCTTCTTCTTCCCCATTTTTTGTTTTTTTTTGTTGTTGTGTTGTCTCTCCTCTTTGCTGAAATTTCTTTCAGCTGCATGTCTTTTCCCTCACTTTTCTCTTCTGTGACCCCACCCCGAGATATCTCGAATTTTCAGTTTATCAAAAACCGGGCCAATTTTTTTACTGTGCCTATTCGGAATGCAGGGGGCAGTATTATAGACTTATAGTGCTTTCAGATTCGCGCAGAAAGGATTTGAACGGTCCGGATTTTCCACAGATCAACTCAAAGTTTGAGATATCTCAAGGGATGTGAATTCCCTGCCCCCCCCCCCCCCCCCCCCCCCCCACACACACACCACACACACGCGCGTGCGCACACCTCCCTCTATTGCATGGAAGGATAATAGACAAGAAAATTGGAAGCTTTTATGGCCTTTCTCCGAGCAGTTTGTCTGGTGTGACAAGCAACACTCGGAAGTCGGAAACAAATTGGATTGGCAGCAAATAAGTTTGATCTATTATCACCCGTTATTGCCTGGCATGATTGTTGAGTTTATAAGATGGAAGATGCAATTGTGCAATAAAGTTAGCATTTTTGTTGTTTCTGTTGCTCTTTCTCTAATTTCATGTTCTTCATTGATCATAATAGTCCCTCCTTGTCCTTGAATCAACCATGCTTTAATTTATCGAGTATTCCACTTTTCTTTTCTTTCTTTTTTTTAGTTTTTTTTTCCTTCAATTCGGAGAGGCTCATGCTATAATTATAAGGTTTGGTTAAATGTCAATTACACGTCAGCAACTTAACAGAGAGCTAACAGTTTATTGAAGGATGGACTCAAATAAAACAAATTAAATAGTTAAGGGGGCTGTTTGAACAAAAAAATAGTTAAAGGGGCTGATTTGAACAAAAGGCAATATTGTTCAGGGCCAAAAATAGATTTTTCTCACCATCATATTGTGGATTACAATGAAACTAACAAACTTTGTTACAACTTCATGACTATTTACAAAAGGAATAGGGTTAAAATGCACCTTTGGTTTTTGTGCCCCAACCAAACGTCCATACCCCACATCTTTATCTCTATTCTCAAAGTTCAAACAATCAATCCGGACCGCTCAACATGATCTCCATATTAAAATGTGCTTAGAGACCAAATTTTATATTTTTTGACAATTGTTTACTATTTTTTAGAAAGGTACAAAATCACTGCTTCTGGACCATCCAAAAACAGTGATTTTGTACCTATCTAAACAAATAGTAAACAATTTCCAAAAAATATAAAATTTGGTCTCTAAGAACATTATAATATTGATATCATGCTGAGCGGTTCGGATCGACTGTTTGAACTTTGAAAACGGAGATAGAGATGTGGGGTATGGTTGGGGCACAAAACCAATGGTGCATTTTAACCCTACTCTTAGAAAAGTATTAATTATTCCTGCAAATGAACTCCTCTGTTGTAGCTGTATGTTCTTCGTTTATTTATCTATTCATCAACTCTGTGACGATACATTCTTTTATCCATTGGTTTTAATTTTTTATTTATTACTTCAGTGTTTTGTTTACTCTATCATAATTATTTATCTATTGCTTGATTGAGGCTCTTTTGTGAAAATTTCATGGATACTGTAAATTTGACAAGGACAGAACGGTAAAAAATACCTCTAAAACTTTGTTGGGGAGATGGTGATGGTCATATATGGAGATCATGCGTGAAAACAATTTTTTCGGTGTAGAACGGGTGTGATCCTCAACTATTTTACTATAAATAAACTCGGCCTCGTCTATTCTTCCTTCCATGTTAAATGCTATCAGTAATGTATCATATGTCGACCATGTCAGCACCTGCCCCTTGCTTAATAGCCATTTGCAAACCTAGACAGAGAAAAAAAATGTTTACAGAAATATGGATAAAATGAATCATATGTTTACAAAAGTTTGAAACACCTAAAAGATGCTAAACTTGAGTTAACAAAAAAATGAATACAAAATAACATACTAATACTGGACTAGTCTCCTGTAGCAGTAACATCTTGTGCTTGTACAACCCGGGACAAAATTACTAATTATTGCTTATCATAATGCAATCATGTATGCATCATGCTATGGGTACCATATTGGTACACAATGTACCAGTATGTATGGTCTTTGTGCTAAGATCATATTGAGACTTTCAATGAACTAATTCGCCGTACCTGAATTATGCGAAACCAGTGATTGGTTTTTCTCAAAATTTCTAGGGATTTAGCAATGGCTATCACTGGAAACTCAGTATCAAATGCTACCCACTTGTCAAGAGCACCCCAAAACGCCTCTTGTTCATTTGGTAAATTTGTAACCTACAAATAGAAAATCGCAACAAAAAGGCCATAAGAAATTCCACTATAAATGAGAAAATATCAGTATAAACTAAAATGCCTCTTTTGAGGTCTAATTTGGATTTGATTCGAGAAAATGAGTCTCAATTGAGACAATGAAATTGTTCGTGCATACAACCTAAATATGGAATAAGATGTTTTGAGTTGTTCTTATTTTGTTACTTCTCTTCTTGCCTCCTTTTTGTATGAACTTGTTTTTCATATAATAAAAACAAGTTAGGGCCTTTGAGTTTGACCCCTCTCTTATCATTCAAAAAAGAAATAATAAAGAAAGGCGATCACTTACAATTCGAACAAGATTGGATGCTTTTCGAAAAGACTGAGATGGATCTCTCTTCTTCCACAAATGGTGTTGCTTTGTACCTGGTTTCCTCATTACTCTACCGATTTCAAAACAACATAAAAGCAAAAGATTCAATTGGTAAGATTAAAACAGTAGTAATAAACGTAAAATTGAAAACTGGAGAAAGTTTTGTTTCCTTACAAGGACTTATCAGTGCTCTTTGTGCGACGCATTCTCGCAACCTGATAGCACAAATCAAAGTATAAGATACAGCACTCTTATCAAACAAAAGGCATGTTCGGCAATTGTGAAAAAAAGGGAATAGAATGGAATAGAGGTTCTATTCCCACCGAACAAGAAAAGATATGAGTGGAATTGTGGAATTGGATTTGAACTTTTGCAGTCAAACCCCTAACTTTTTACCTCTATGATCCAATTCTTTGTTCCATGAGAATGGTGAAATAGAGGAATTGGCATTTACCAACAGATGGAATTGGTTCATTTATGGATATTCTTCCACTTTTCCATTCTTCCATCCTCAACTGAACACGATCGGAATTGTGAGAATTGAAGCCTATTCCAAATTCCACTTCTCCTCACTTTCCACTATTACGTGCATTTGCCCAAAAATAAAAAAGAACAGATATGATTACACTTGGATGGATTCGTATCCAGTGCTGCGCTGTATATGATGCAGCACAAATAGGATCTAAGGGCCGAAATCCTCACGCTGCACCGTGCAGCGTGGGAGAGGATTCGGAAAAGATGGGGACAAATGAAAAGTGAACTTACAACGATAGTTCGAGATGAAGAGGGAGATGCGGTGGTGTGATCAGAAAGAAAGATTCGTGGGCGTGATTGAAATCTGAGTTCCGCCATTGTTAGAGAGCGAGAGAGTGAGAGGCGGAGAGAACGAGGAGGGAGGTAGAAGGTTTTTATTCCATTTCAGATTTCAGATCAGAGGATGGATATCCGTTGACACAATTTACACCTGACAAGTGACATTTTCTTATCAGTCCCTCCGAAGGTTGGAAATTAAATCTGAGGCTGGTATACACTCTGTGGTTAAGGATGTTACTGTCAATAGCATTTTTTTTTTATATGTTTATTCAATTCGTATCGTATTCGATAAAATCGGTATAAATGAGGTTCTTTTTTTTAAACTTATTGAATATGAATATAGGTATGAAAAGATTTATTTTCATTAATTTAAAGGACAAAAGTATGGATAAAGACTATTTCGTATCTGGTACTCTATATAAAATAATTACACAAATAAAATTATATATATAAATTATACGGAGATTATACAAGATATGATACAGCATTATTCATGATCCAAGTATATATATGATATAACTCTAAATTTTATGTAATTCATTTATTTTTTCTATTAACCCCTGTAAATTAATGATCTTTTATAAGTACCCTTGTAAAAGCTGGAACAAAAAGGTCTATAAAATAGTTACACAATGATTCATACATTCCCAGTCTCAGGTGTTATAAAATCATCACTAGCGGTGACAAGAAAAAAAAAAATCAATGAGCAAAGCATTAATGAAGCATGTCAAAAGCATTATTAACTGTTGAAAGAACTAAGGACAATCCAAGCAATTAAAATATTATTATCCCAGTGGAATTTCGTTTGAATCTTTAAATCAAAATGAACAGCTGAAGCAATTATTTCATTAAAAAAGAACCTATAATCGTGTCAATAAAAAGGCACCAAACCCAAGCATCGTATCCTACATTATTACATTGTCAAAACCAGTGTATTACTGTTGCACTACATTTACAAGACAAACAAACTAATCTGACTACAAGATACATCACATTTATATAAAGGACCCCTGAATTTAAATTTAAACAACACTCAATGCCATGCCGAGGCTGATATCAAGCTCCTATTCTTCCACCCAAGAAGCATCGCGCCTTCCGTCGTCTCAACCAGAGTGTACTTGTCCGAGTAACACGCAAGTAGTTTTCTGATAACCGAGTTCACGTAAGTGCTTAACGGGTACGGTTTAAAACCCGCCATAGTAAGTCTCGACTTCCATTTTCCCAATAACTCGTGCCTCTCTACCCTTTCTTTCCCTTCGCATGCAATCACATTTACTATATCCTTCGCCAAACAATGCTGCTCTACATTGATTCTCTCTTTTCTATCTCTTGGCAAGGTCACATCGATCGACTCGAACATGGCAGAGTAGTAATCTAACGTTTCCATGAAGCGGTTTAAGAAAAGGGTAGTGTTAGTATTTGACTCTTGTTCTACTATGGTAATAACTTTTGGTGACAAACTTTTTACCCTGCGCAGTAACCTGTCTCTCGGGTTATTCACGTCTACACTTTCATCAGGTGTATGGTGCAACAGAAGGGTAAAATTGACTGCTAATGCTTCACCGGGTCTTATATCTAGCATATCAGGTGTCACATCTGAAGCATAAACTGGCAACCCTGTGAACTCCAAGGGAATATTAAATTTCTTTGACATCTCTTGCAACATCTTACTGACCGCTTGCAACCCTTCCCCGCGTGCAAATTTGGATACGGGATCATCTATACCCGTTATGCGAACATGAGGCGGGCCCCCAGGACGGGCTGCCAGAGCTTGAATTAGGGTTACCCATTGGGTCCCTTGTGCAATTTGAAAATCAACTATGTGGATCCTGTCCTCATTTCGTACCGCCTCAGCAATTGCCCCGTTGGCCGCCATGTATCCAAATTTGAAATAAGGACATATGTCATATAAAATACGCATATATGACAACAGTTCCTTGCTCTCGGGCTCACGGCATTTCAAGGTATGGTATATGTTTGTACCTGAATTCTCATGCCTGGCCACAAGTCCTTCTAAAAGATAAGCCCCAACCCGTTGTACTGGGTCTCCAGTTATAGAAACCATGTTTCGGGTTTCTTGTTCAAGCATTTTAAATTCATCAATTCTACCTTCATTTAAAACCTCAGCGCATCTTGTTAGTAGCTGTTTGACCACATGTAGAAGCTCTTGCTTAATGGGCCGGGTTCCAAAGGAAACAGGTGCTCCTAAGGGGTACTCTGGGCTCTGGGTCCTTGACCGTTTGGATTCCCGCGAATTCGGTTCGGTTTCTGGATCTGGGGCCATCAACACTGTTTCAATTTCTTGTAATGCATGGTGCATGTTGTGGGGAGAGATCACATAAGGGGACCCAGTTTCGTACCCAGACTGAGCAGAGATAGTACCAGCCAGCCGATTGAAACTGTACCCAGTAAAGGGGTTAAACGGGCTATTGGGTTCCAGAGGGGAATGGGAAGAGGTGGCCTCTCCTGGGCTGTAGCCTATTGAAAGAGTTTCGCTAGACAAAGGGGAGTAAGGAGAATTACTGTAATTCAACTTGCCTGGGTTGTTATTAGACCATACAGAATTTGGAAGGGAATTGGTGTAACTGTAAGAGACACTTGAATCAGATGTAACTCTGTGTTTTACCAGCTGGTGCAAATCCATAATAGATTGCTTGCATATGTTATTTCACTGAAAGTCCTGTAAAAACAATAAATGGAAGATAAATTATGTTATTAGATGCAGAAAGTACAAACCTTAGGAAAAGGCAAAAGTTTCCCTGAAATGGAAATAATTTTGACTTTGAAGTCAAAGATTTTTAATTTTGGCAGACCAATTAAGAAGAAACCGTCTTTGCTATGCTTGTGGAATAAGAAACAAGTGAAATTCCTGTTGAAATTGTTTAACTCCCCTTGTAGCTTTCCCTTGTTGAACCCTACTATTCCATTGTTATCCAGAAACCTCAAATGTCTTAGGAACAGCAAACTCAGAGTGCAATTACTTAAAAACTACAAAGGAAGGATTTAGTCTGTTTAACTTGCTCAATTTTTTACCATACACTAAACCCATAAAACAAAAAATCACCTAATTTAACCCATTATTTGGAGTTTGACAGACAAATATCCCTCTGTGTGGATCAGAGAGGAGGAGATAAACTGGATAGCTTGGACAGAGAGAAAAAAAAAAGATAAAGCTGATTTCCCTTTTTCTCCCCTCCAAAGCTCCAAAACAAGGGGGGTTAAATAGGAATTTCACAGATAAAATCTCCCGATAGTTCATATTTCTACAGCTGAAACAAATAATTAATCACAAATGCAACGAAAAGTTACCTCTGAAGTTTCTCAGATCAATTCGCAGGTCTCTCTCTCTCTCTCTCTCTTATCTTTCTTTGTTTTCTTCAAAAATGATTATCTCTGTTGTGTTTTTTTTTTTTCTTTATTGTTTGAAGGATTCAAGGTGAAGTGGAAAAATGTGGAACCGAGATTTATAAAGGAGGCGGAGTGCGCCTCACAGGAGAAGATCGCTGACCGTACGATTCTTATTTAACGGCGTCACGAGTATTGATATGGCCGCCTAAGGGCTTTTACTCAAAAAAAAAAAAAGTTATGATATCGCGATTGTGGGCCCCGCAGTCAGCGTTCCCGCGTGATATCTACTATTGTCTCCTTCCTCTCTTTTATGTAGAATCATAGCTGACGCGCACTTGGACTAATGACCCTAGCGGGTCGGGTCGGGTTCGGATCCGTAAATCGTAAGTTCGTAACCTTCCTTTTTATATCACTTTTCGGACGGCTGAAAACAACCCCGCATTTAATAAGTTTCTCTTATCCAACGTTCCAAACATGCTTCGACCAAGAAATAAAATATAACACTCATTTAAAAAGTACATTATCCAATAATGTGCATTTTCGGATTAGGTTTGGAAGTTATAAACATTAATATATTTTGATGTACCTAAAATTCAAGGTGTTATTAAATAGTAAAAGTATAGTTTGACAAGTCCAAGTAGCTGGCGAAATTAAAGAATGTACATTCTATAATAGCTTACAATAATTAATTATGAATCATATGATGCATGAAATATTACATTAAAAATATTTGGAGGTTGAATTGATGAGAGTTAATTATCTGAAATTTTCATTTCAAATGTTTTACTATCTGGCATTTGTGCTTTTATTATTCAGTTTAATGCTTTATTTAGTTTAGATGTTGAAGTATTCCATCGTGGGGTGAAAACGGTATGGATGATATCCAATCCGTATTCAAAAAATTAGATGTGGATATTCAATATTCAAATATATGTGTAGATATGGATACTGATATGATTTTACGTTTCAATTATATATCATATATTTTAATATATATTAAGAAAAAATATTGTTATTCACCATTAAAATTAGATAAATATTATGAATTTTGATATTTTTAATATTATTTAATAAATACACGATCCGATCCGTATCCGTATCTATATTCGGTTGATATCCAATCTGTATCCATATCCAGAAAATTAAAAAAAAATATAAATATGATTTTAACCACTATCCGCTCCGTATTCACTCTGTTTTCCCCCTGATTCCATCTATGTGCTTAATTATTCAATTTAGATACTTCATTATTTAGTATATATCCTTCAGTTAAATATTTTAGTATTCAGCCCATGTCTTAGTATTCAATTTTATATGTATTATTTTTCATTTTACATGTCTATATTCGAGTCGTCAAAAGTTCATCACAGTGTTCAGGGGCGGATTCAGGATTTTCGTTAGGGGGCAAAAAAATATCGAACCAGGTTTAAATCCATTAACCAATTTAGTACTCGATAAAAAACAATGCTTTGACTTATAATTCTAATTACCAATCAAAATTCAACAAATTTATTTTAATTGTAACCCTAAATTTAATCTGAATTACAAATCAAACGTTCAAAAGAGGGCAAAAAAATTTCAGAAAGGGACAAAATTGGTCGGAATCGATGAATCTCTATAAACCTCAAAATCCAGAGGGGCAAACTGCCCCCCTGAAACCACTTGGGTCCGCCCCTAACAGTGTCACCAGACTTTTAGTTTAAATGATTTAGATTCAATTTAATTACTTTAAAATTCTTATGTTTGCTCGTCGGCAATCTGCAAGATGTAGGAGTTTTGTTATTATAAGCAGTGTTGTAAAAAATAGCCGTTTAGTCTGATTAATCGGTCAATTAGTCGTTGGCGGTGATCAAATCGTTAGGAATAAATCTTTATTTATACGGCCAATTTAGCTAGTCATTGCTTTTTCTGTATTTATTTGTTATGTGTATTATACTTTGTCTTGTCTAATATAAGCTTTTCTAAATGATAATTTTATAAAATTTTATTAATTAACAATGAAACTAAGTTAAAATAAATTTATTTGATAAGTTTGGTAAGTTAAATTAATATTTTTAATATTACAAATATATATACATAACTTTAATGAAAACACAAAATATCCATAAAATTCTAATTAATCAGCCGCATACCAATTAATCGTTTAACGGTACATTAAACGAGCGCATACCGTTATTGATTGACTGGTCAAATATTTATCAGTCAAAAATTGACCGGTCAAATATATTATATATTCATGGTGATATCAATATTTACATCTCCGTAATACTTTTCAGTTATAATGTAATATTTGGAGTTCAATTAAAAACTCATAAATATTTTTTTTCTTTTTAAAAGATTTTTTTAATAGTTTTACATGTTGATATTTAGTGAGTTCACAAATATACGTCATAATTATAGTAACTATTGCCATTAAATCCAGTTGAAAGTTAATTAGTTCTATAATCAAAATAAATATTAACTTAAGTCATAGTTATTCTAGTTTTTTTTGTTATTCTTTTATGAGTGAGTCTATGGTACTATGCATAGCACGGATTAGTCCGTACTACGGAGCCATATTTTCATTTTGAAAATTTCTAATGGTTGATCCGAACCGTTCAATGTGATCTCCACAATAATATGTACTTGCATACTAAATTTTATATTTTTTTTGAATTTTTTTACTATATTTTAAAATATGTAAAAAATCACTTGATTTGAAAATTCTGGACCATCCAATACCTATCTAAAAAGTTGACATCTAGAATTAGATGTAGATGATAATGCATTGAAAAGGATACGAAGTCTTCCTATGATTGAAACTTCACAATTTTGTTCATAAAATTTTGTAATTTTTTATACATTAAAACTTTTAGCCTCTTTGTAAAATGAAATTATACTGCACTTGATTTTTTTTAGCTATGCTAATTTTATTTTTTTAGTCCCACACTTGATTAGAGTTGAAAACAACAGACATTAGAAAAAAAATTAGAAAAAATGAATCAATTTTTTGTTTACATTGTATTTTTATGAATTATATTATTATTCTTTATCAGTGGTGCTATAGTGTTTGCGAACCTTAAAAACAGCGTAATAGCGTTTTTTGTATTTTTTAAACCTTTCTGCAATGACACGATAATGACTATTTAAAACCTTGCTCCTTATTATCTTCTCCAATCATCTTCAAATTCACAAAAATAGAAAAATAATATATCATTATTTTAATAAGATACGCGAACAAGTGAAGATCTATTCCTGTTACTCGTCATGTGATACTACAGGAAAAAAAATTATTAGAAGCAAGAACCAAAAAAAAAAAAAAGTTATTAGAAGCCAAGATCAGAACAAGTTACTGGATCGGATTGAGATAAGCACACGGTTATATACCCGTTAGCCCGCTTGCGTCCTATTCCGATAACGGCGTTCAGCATGACAGTAGCAATGAGGAGAGGCTACAGAGCCACGCCGACTTGATCCCAACACAAAAGCGCATGCGATGGACCCATCACACCGTCCATTTCTGATCCGATGGTTACCACTCTCAACGCACCCACGTGCACATTTCATCCCTAGCCCCACAAGACGTAACCCTTCAACCACGCTCAAGTCACGTGATAGGTACCACCACCACCTCCCCACGACACGCGTGACAATCTGTTGGCTAACGTTTGACACGCGGCGATTTAATTTGACCTGACGTGGCTTCTTTTACACTGTTTATTTCCCCTTAAGATTGCATCGGACGGAGGAGAGAGGGTTTCTGAGGTAAGGAGGAAGCTGCGTGGTTTGACCGGATTGATTTGATCTAGACCGTCAGATCAGATTAGGAGGAACGGGAATGGCAATTGAGCGGTTTTTGATGCCGGTGGGACCCACTAGGAGAAAACGACAAATGCATCACAGAATACGGAATCTCAATCTCCTGTGGTAGAGCAACATGCTATTCTCACGGACAAAATCTGTTTCACTTGACTGACATGTGGGTCCCCTACGACCAAATGGTTTTGACGCGTTGGAACCAATGGGGCCCATTTTCAGTGAATAACTCCGCCTTCACAAAACTTTGAATTGCGTCTGGGAAATAAAAATGAAAAGAATTAAGAAAAGGAAATTCTAGAAGGTGATTGTTTTGGAACATGCATGCACACGGCTAGTGGCCCAACGCCCAAGTGGCATCTTCTACTCCACTTTTTCTTTCGAGCCCAAATTTTTTATTAATATTACTAAAAAAATATAAAATTTAACATTATCCACTTCAATTCGAGAAAATTCGAAATCTATCCAATTCAGAGAATAATTCTCCGGATACAGACTCTTTTTCAGAAAATTATTCTTCAAATCTAGAAACATCTCGGTTAACGTAGATCCGGAGAATAATTTTCTGATTTATTTTTTTATTTTTTTAATTAAAATAGAAAATGTTATGATTTATATATTTTTTTATTAAAATATTAGAAATATTTTTTTCTATATAATTTGATTTATTAGAAAGACTGCGACAAATAATCCGGATCAACATTTTTCATGTTAGATTTTTTGCGGCTATTAAAAAAATTAAAATATTTCTTTGTGTGTTATTGAAAAAAATAAAATAATTTGAATTTGAGTTATTGATCCCGGTTCAAAAGTCATTTCTAGATAAATACAAAAATACTGTAGTCCTCCTGTTTTTGGAAAAAAAAAAATTGCTCTAACAAAAGTCAGACGAAAACATTTCTTATCAATTTTTTTCAAAATAGATACAATATCTTAGAATTTAAATGTACTAGAAGGACCATAATATTTTCTTTATTTACTTAGAAGTGACTTTTGATCCAAGATCAATAACTTAGATCTAAAATAAATTTACTTTTTCTCCAATAACACACAAAGAAATATTTTAATTTTTCTTACATCCGCAAAAAATCCTGCCTAAAAAATATTGATTTGAGTTATTTGTCGTAGTCTTTCTACTAAATCAAATTAATAATATTCCATCTATTTTCAAAGATATATATAAAATATTTCTAATATTTTAATACAAAAAGAAAATAAATCATAACATTTTATATTTGAATTAAAAAATCAGAAAAGAAAAAAATCAAATCCGGAGAATTCTCCGGAAAGAGAACCTTTGAATCCAGAGAATTATTCTCCGGAAAGTAAGTCCAGATACGGAGAATTATTCTCCGAATTGGACAGAATCGGAAATAATCCGAAAACTGTGCAGATTGTTAAATTTTGATTTTTCTTTAATATTCATAAAAATTTCGGGAAATTTGACCACAAAATGAAAATTATCCTCGGAGCTTTCTATAAAACCGCATATGTATTATATAAGAGTGAGGTTATAGGAATATGCACAATGTATAATAATTTGTACTATAAATTAATATTTTTTTAAATCTAAATATTCGATCTGTTTAATATGATTGAAAATATATATATAAATTAATTTTTATATTTTCTGAAACTTTTTTACTATCTTTTAAGAAAGAGAAGAAAAAATTAAAAGACATATTAAATATAATAAAAGAATAAATAAGAAATTGAAAACCTTAAAAATTAACTCTAAAAAAAATTTCTTCCAAAATAAAAAATATGATACTTTCTTTCAATATTTTAACCTTCTAAAAGTGAGAATATGATACTTTCCTTCCAAAATAAAAAATGTATTGTCAAAACTATTTACACCTTTATAAACGGAGTTATAAAAAAAGACAAACAAGGGACAGTGTTATGTTTTTGTTAAAATAACAATTATAGACATGTTCACCAAGTTCAAAAATTTGTTTTAATTAAGAAATTATTTGGTCACCAGTTAAATGCTGATTAGAAATTCTTTTGTCACCATAAAAAAATTAATAAAACTGAACCGTCAATTTTAAAAAATTATTTGATAAATGATACTTTGGTTCTTTAAAATACACCAAATTTGATGAAAAAACTTTTTAAGTTGAAACTGAAAACTCTGGGCTAGAATTTTTAAATATTTTATATGCCTATTTAATTTATGCCATCAAATATATCTTCTTTGCCTATTGAAAAGGGCGTTAATTGATATTAACAATTATAATTGGTATTTACAACTTGTTTGGAAGGGAGGTGAAGAATAGAAAGGAAGATTAATATATTTAAACTTTTTATGTTTGGATGATTAACGAGGGAAAATAAATTTAACTTTTCTTGTCTTATTTCTTATTTAATTAATAAAAATTTAGAAGGGTAATGAGAAATTCAGTGGTTGTTGTAGATTTGTGACAAATAAACTTGTATAAGAATTATACAGGTAAGATATAGAGTTGGACATTTGTGTCATTTTTTTTTAAATATTTACAACAAAATTTATTTTCATCCATTTGCTCCAAATTAGAAGAGAAATCGATTCTATTGATTATAATAATGCAAAGTTAAACATTTCTCCTCATGTACGCTTCACCTCCTACATGATTTTATCAATTATTTATTATTCAAGTGAAATTTTTTTTTTCTTTCCATTCCCTGCCTTCCCCTACTCTCCATCCAAACAAGGTGTTAGAGGTGAATTTAAAAGTCACGTGTTTGATGGAAACATTCAATTTGTTGATGTTTTTTATAGATAAACATATATCAAAATTTCAACTAAGATTTTCACACAAAAAGGTTAATTAAATTTTGAACATGCAATTTCTCATCCAGAAAACATTGCATTGTTTTGGTCATCTGATTAAACTTTTATCCTCAATTTCATTGACTTTTTATCATGTACATTTGGTTATTATTCTAATAATTCGATACCAATTATGGAAAAGTTATAAAAAGTGCAACATAAAAAAGTATAAATTGAAATAAAATGTCAGAGTTCAATGCACAAGAACAAATCGCAAGTTGAACTTGCACTAAGATAACTTTATTAGCAGAAGTTGCTTAGTAACCTTTATTCCTTCCTTACAAAAGAACGGAGGAGTACGTTCTATGAGCATCGGACCTACTTTAAATTCTAGAGACTCCAATATCGTTAGATGGATTTTAAGATCGGTGCGTTTGAAAATTAAAACAGAATTGTACAAAATATCGGATAATCCACGGATACGGATTCGAATACGGATATCAAACGAATAATTATCGGATAATTAAGTCATACAAGTTTTTAGATACAAATACCAAATTAACAAAATTAACAAAATTAAAAAAACAAATCAGAAAATAAAAATAAAATTATTAAACCATTTTTATGTACACCAACGAGTACCCGAAGCAATTCTCACTAAAGAAATCATTTTTTATAAGAAAAATTAAAGAAATCATTTTTTATAGTAGAATCAAATGGAGTCACGTGGAAAAGCAGTTTTCTGTTTTCTCACTAAAAACAATTCAATGACGTCACATGAGTAGTAGTGTTCAAAGAAAAGACAAATAAATAGATGACCGGACCGCCTCAATATTTAGTCCCATGACAAGAGATTAAAACTAGATTGAGATAGTTATATACAACCCTGCTCCTTGGTAATTTTTATCGAAGCGAAGTGGAGCAGAGCAGAAAAGGAAGAAGATTTCGGATCCGGATAGTGCGGATATCCGCTCCGTTTTCCCATACATCACCGAATTTGTATCCGTATCCGAATCATTTCTTTGTGTTTAATATTTATCCAGATCCGCTCTGTAAAATTATCCGGATCCGTTTATCTGAATCCGGATCTAGTCTGAATTCAGAGCGGATTCAAAGTGAATTATCCGGATCCGTTTACACCCCTATGTGCTATGCATAGTACTATAGCCTCACTCTATATAATAAATATATTAAATCATTTAATTTAGTTTTTTTAAAAGCTTCAAAGGTGGCCAGTTGAAACTTAATTTTATTTGTAACAAATTTAATACATTAAAAGATATGAGTAGAACTAGGGTGTGATGTGCTCACCAAATTCTTTGGTGATCATAACTCCATAATCTATTGGATTGACTTCAAATGAGACGAATCCAAACCGTTAAAACCGATCAACTTCACGAGTGATGCGTGTACATGTAAAATTTTCAAATTCATTTAGTACAAAGTTAAGAGATCAATATTGATGAAAAATGAATGCATTAATATAACTTTTAAAACTTCATTTTGTATCATTCATTTTTCATCAATTTTGACCGCTTGACTTTGGACTAAATATATATCAAAATTTCAAATTTTTGCATGTATGCGTATCTAGGGGTGTTCATTGGGTCCGGTTTAGTCGGTTTTGAACCGAACCGAATTAGTTTGGACCAAACGGTTTGGTTTTTCAGTTTTTCGGTTTAATGGTTCGGTTTGGTTTTCCTTTTAAAACCGAATTATAATTTCGGTTCGGTTCGGTTTGAAAATTGAAATAACCAAACCGACCGAAATTTTATATATTATGAATTTGGTCCGGACCGCTCCGGTTTATTTCTTAATCAATTGCTTTAAATACTTCGGTTTATTTCTTAATATCCCGATTTATTTCTTAATACCTCGGTTTATTTCTTAATATACTTCGGTTTATTATAAATCAATTGCTTTAAATAAAAAATTAATATATTTCGGTTTGAACCGAACAAATCGAAATAAAACTTTGGTTCGGTTCGGTTCGGTTGCAATGCTAAATCGGTTCGGTTCGGTTTTATTTTTGAAACCGAATTATAACTTTGGTTTGCCTAGTTCGGTTCGGTTCCAACCGAACCGAACCGATGAACACCCCAACGGTTTGAATTCGTCTTGTTTGAAATAATCCAATAAATTATGGAGTTATGCTCACAAAAATGTTTGATGTTTACTCAAAAGATATTGGGTACATGTATACCCGGATGGAGCAACCAAAGAATGTTGGGGAATCATAAAGGCCAAACAATTACGTCTTATTTAGAGATCAAACAATTACATCTCATCTAGGGGTTAAACACTTACACCCCGGGGACGGAGAAACAGTTCCCACCTTAACCTAAGGACCGTCATATGCCAAAGAGATCCAAAACATAAATCAGAAGTACGGAACATAATATCTGATTTTATGCCGTTTGTAATGGAATATCCAAAACATTGGTAGAGCAGCAAACGTCTCCTTGAGTACAAGACAAGTCTTCAATGGCAAAAAGCTCTTCTCGCTTTTTCGTCGTATGGTCGTGGATCAAGTCTTTTAAGACAGCAAGATATGACTCTTAAGAAATTATTTCCAAATTTTCTAGTGGATTTCTCTTCTCTATTCTTTGATGGTGGAAGAAGAAGAGAATGCACACATAGCTGTATTTTTCTATAGAGAAAAATGTATTTTCAGTTTCTGTATTTTTCTATGTTATTTTGTGCCTTAGCACCAATCTTTATATATAGTAACCTCAATATTGACATTAAATCTAACGAATAAATCCAACAAAGAATCCTTGAATACTTAATTCCAAATTTATTTGACACTTGACACTGAGAAGTAATTAAGTAAAGCTAAATCACACTAAAAAGGAATCTAGTTAACGTGATCTTAGTTTGTGGGTTTGTGGCTTTGTGCTCAACTTGGGATAAAGGATTAAAGGTACTTGTATTTTAATAGCATTCATGCATGCATCTTTTCATCTTTTCCTTTGCCAAACAAGTAGACAAATTAGCATGATTGCTAAAAACAACCGGATATAAATGCTATCTTTCTCCAGGACATGACACCCGATATTTTACCCCCACGGTATTGGTTACCTATCCATTTTATGAGATCTACCTAATATTTTATATTCGGCCCTTTTCTTTGTCATTAAACTTTGAGTTTATATTACAAATGCATACCTAATATACGGCCTTTTAATGCTATGAATATGATTATAGACTTTCTAAACTAAATTCAGTAAAAACAGAGGAAAACAATTGAATAACCAATTTGTTTTGACAATCATAACAATATGATATTAAAGTTCATTTAAACCATAAAATAAAAGATGTACTTGTATCATTTAGATGAATTGTGTATACAATTAATCATAATTTGAGATTATTTTGATTAATGATCAAATATCCCTATATTTATATTGTTAATCTTAAATTGCTTCGTTAATGAGCTGATTATCATACTTAGTATATGAATTTTAGATAAAGTTTGTTAAATATTTAAAATTTGATATACAATTCAAAAGTTAGTTACAAACTATTTAACATGATATCTGACATACTTGCACTAGATATAAAAAGGTGGCTGACAAGAATTTTGTTCCGTAGGATCTATCTTTCTATCTTTCTAGCTGGAACCATTCATCAAAATATCTAATTATATAACCTCTCAATTTCCATAAAAAATTGAGATCAGATGATTTCTATAGTTAATGCATACAAAATGGCTTTCATGGTGTCATTAGATTGATCTGGTCCATTCATTTTAAATCAACATTTATTTTCTAGAAGAAGAAGAAGATGCTTAATTGAACCAAGTAAACTTATGTTCTTAAATAGTTAAATGATGCATTCATATTTTTCTATTTGATCTAAATAAATCAAGGGTAAATTAAGTTGCTAAATTTTAGTATATAGTAACAAAAGTAAAGGAAAACTTATCTTACAATTTTGAGAATAAACAAATTAAATTCAGAATAAGTTACAATTAGCTCCAACAATGAATCAGAAAAGTGATAATATTTGACACTTCTCATCAGAGACGAAGTTAAATTTCAAGTTATGAAGTTAAACATAAATGTCGATCAATTATATAAAATTTATAGTATTTTATTTTAAACATATAGAAAATTAAGCACAAGTACAAAATTCCTTTAATGGAGATGAAGAAATGGACAAGTCCAGTTTTTTTAAATGGAGATCTCAAGCTCAAATTGATTGGCGGTAAACGGGACATGTCCATTTATTTTTATTTATTTACTTTTTAACCATTTTGGTCACACGTTGGCGCATCAGTATCCACAAAAAAACAATAAACAAGGATGAGTGTCGATATCAGTGAGATTCTTGAGATGAGAATCTATATCTTCTAAAACCATCTAATGTAATCACAGAATTAAAGAGAAGACCAACCAATAACCATTGGATTTGGATAAGGATCATATTAATTAATTATCATGTATAATTCCGGCGTCATGTACCCACACATTTCACCTTTTTTCACTTTTTTTTTTTTGTATTTTATAATCATACAAAACTTCTCAACGAGGCATGCCTTTGTATTTTTTTAATCTTTCTCATATGTCATTCTATATGTCATCTTTCTCATATGTCATTCTCTATGTCATTCTTAAAGCTTTTATATATTTTTTTAATAAAAGTGAAGGTTTAAACCTTTGCTTTTTTTTTTTTTTATTATCAAGAAAAGAAGTTCATAATACATCCAACTTTTGTGATAGAGGTGATGGCAAAATGGAGGAAGCTGGCTCACCTTTTATTTTTTTAAGTATTATTTTTCAAAATCTACTTAAGATGTTAATTTTTGTATAATTTTACAAAATTCAATGGTCTGAATTTGACTAGTTTTTGTAAAATACTTAATAAATAGTAAAAAAAAATTCAAAAAAAATGTAAAATTTGATCTGCAAACACATTTTATTGTGGAGATCATATTGAACGGTTTGGATCGACGATTTGGACTTTTGAAAATGTAGAAAATGGTTGTGGTAACTTTTGTGGTAATCGGATCCCTCCTCTTCTTATTTATCTTTTTTCTAAAAAAAATAAGAAAAAAATAGCAAGTATGATAAATGAAAATAACAACTAAACAGACCATATAATTATTGTACATTTAAAGATATTAGTGCATGCTTGTGAATGAGGTTATCTTATATATTTATCTTAATTTGAAATTCACAGATATATTAATGACATGAATAAAAAAATAATTATCATGTAATAAAGCACACATTTTATGTAGCATTCATGAAATGTATATCTTGACCAAAATATTGTAATTAATTTTTAAATTCTTTACATACTCTTCATGCAAGCAAAAATTGATTTATAGTTAAAAAAAATATAACTTAAAATACATTTTTTTCAAAAACAATATCATTTAAATCAAATTTTACTCTTTAGAAATGTGATTGGTGAATCTCTTATGAATATTTAAAGTTGAGAGATTTGATTTTTATTTTTATCTCAATAAATAAATTTAAACTTTGACGACAGGTGCTCATAAAAATTGTACAAAGCAGAAATTATATTTTTTTAATCTTGCAAGTATATATTGGTTCTTTTCTGGTGCTCACAATTTTTTATCTTTTTTTTTTTTTCAATTTTACACAATTATGGATGCCAAATTGAGGCTAAGATTTTTTAATAGGAAATTCACTATTTTTAAATGGTTTAGAATTTTTAAATAAAATGATTTTCTACCTACATAATACTCTGGTATTAAAATGATTTTTAGATTAAACTTGTATAACTCGAGGGGAAAATTTCAAATCTCAAACAGCTACATTTAAATCCTTACAGAAATTCAATGAAATTTGACCAAATCTATCAACATCTCGGTGGCCATGTGAATATATGATTGTTTCAAAGTCATTGACCTACCTGATACATACTCTGGTAGTTGTTGGAAGGTTAGAATTCTAATTTTGAAAATAAAATGAAAGAATGGAATTCAACATGTTCTCAGTGTACTAGGGCTGCAAACAAATCAAACCGAATCGAACTTAACTCAGTTCGAGTTCGAGTTCGAACTAACTGGTTCGAAATTGAAGTAGGTTTTTCGAACTGAAAAGAAGAGTTCGAGTTTGATTCGGTGCGATTCGAATCAGTTCGGAACTAAACTGGTTCGAAATTGAAGCAGAGTTTCGAACCGAGTCAGACTTAGTTCGAGTTTGATTCGAATCAATTTCGAACCGAACTGATTTGATTTGTTTTGAACCAAATTTTTCTTCGAATCGAACTCAATCGAATCACGAGTTATGAGCTTTTTGTGCACCCCTACCTGGTACGCTGCTACTGTACGGAAATGAATTTGATTATAATGCCAATTTATTTATTATTTTTTCGGAGGACTAAGACAATTTGTATTTCTCCTAAAATTATCCATCACGACTGTTTCAAGGTCAAATGAGGGCTTGTGGTAATATAAGTTTTGATGGTCCCTCTTGGAGGTTACTAGGGCGGCCCTATAACCACAAGCTTGGGCTAATATAAATTTAATTTCAAGGCCCCAATTAGGCCCAGGTATATTACAAGCTAACTAGGCTTGCTTCTATTTGGGTCACAATGTACGAAAATAATACAATTGAAAAGAAGATATTTGTTAATTGACAAAATATTTCTTTTTCTTAGTTAGAAAAGTCTTGTATGTGACCTCAATTTTTGTGAGTGTGTAGGAGTTCTTGTGTATTCAAAATTTGAAATTCTTGTATGTGACTCCAAATTTTTTTTTGAGTAAAGATTGGAGCTCAAATCATCCGACTATTAAATGTTCACAAAAGATCTCCCATCCGGATTTCGAATCTGCGATCTCCCACACACAGGACGCCTTTGCCACAACTCCACAAGACAAAAGAATGATTCTCCAATTATTTTTTTCTTAATGAAGAATTTCAGTTTTGTAATCTCAAGTAATATTTGTTTTTTGAAGAAAAGGCATAGCAGCCCATTTCAAAATTTAAATACAAAACTATTGACAAAACTCTAAAAACGACCTCTAAAGACTATATAACCTAAACTATCAGTAAAACTCTATATGACAAAAATCTCCAGAGAACATATCAACTATTATAAAAATCAGAGAAACATAACTACCAGTAAAATTAAAATCATACCAGCATGGTACCTAATTACACCAACAGTTTTTAAATTCTAAAAAACACTCAAAATTGGATCTAGGTCCCTTAAGAAAGGGAAAACCATATCTTCTATCCTTGAATCAGCAGGCTCAAGTAATATATTATAGGTGGAAAACCAGTGGAGAAGTTAATTGACCGAAACAATTCTCTAATACACATCCCAAAAGCAATCACATAACAGCACAAGCAATCACATAATCAGCATAATTTGAAAAATGCTCGCAGCAAGTATAACATTACCAGCATAACAGAAAATACCACCACAAATTAAAAAACAGTCCATAAGCAAAAACAAGTAGATAATAGAAAAACACAAACAGTACATAATAAAAAGCATGACACAGTTTCATTTTTACTGCCCCCCGTCTCCTGAATAATAAGGATTCAAATCAGCTAATCCAAAATACATGAACTGTTCATGGAATTTCTGAAATTCCGAATCCAGCCGTTCAACTTTTTCTGTGCACGTATCTCAAAACACCTAGTTTTTCTGTGCACATATCTCGAAATAGTTCAATGGCTGGATTCTGAATTTCAGAAATTTCAGAAACACTATTCATGTATTGAGATTTCAGCAGATTTGGATCCGAATAATAATCTTCAACCTATTAACCTATTATGACCAGTTGATCATCAAACAAGAAAAAGCTTAAACAGGAAGTAATGTAAGATTCCAACTATATGTTCAACACTGACCTACTTTTGTTAAAGCATTATGAACAATGCATATGCAAAGAATCTAATTCCAGAGCATTTCAAATTTTCAATCTAAAGCTGAAAAAAGGTCTAACAGCCAAACCATAACAATGCAATGCATATGCAAGAAATAAAATCGATGGATATCATACCATTTAGATTACTCATTGGCATGGCTCGTTGGGATTTGAATTTCCAAGTTCTCTTCCTCTTTTGCAGGTTGCTTTAATAAAAAAGTATGAGTCAACGGTGAGTATCAATGAGCATTTAGATTTTAGAACATAAAAAAATACAAAGCTCAAAATTAAGTCTTACATATAACGTTTGTATTGAGGTTTTTGAGGCAGCCTTATCCAATCACTTCCACAAACAAAGAATCTCCACCATATCTTTCGTACGAGAGCTTCGATAGTCGCCTAATATACGACCTCCAGCACTAAAGGCTGATTCCGAAGCCACAGTTGTGATTGGAATACAAAGCACGTCACGCGCCAACTTGCTTAAAATAAGATACTTGCTGGAATTTTGATACCACCACTTCAAAACATCAAATGAACCCTTATCTTTTACAGTGAGCAGTCCCAATTTCTGACCAGATTCAAAATTCAATTTAGAGAAAATGACTACATAGATTTTTGTGTTCTTTATATCAAATTAAAGGTATAGAAGTCTAGCTTCCAGATGACATAATTTCACTATACAAAAATATTACAGATTTGTACAGTTTTAACGATTAATTGACAGAGATCAGAATAGCTTGAAATTCCAGTGAGCAGTTTCAATTTTTGATCAGATTCAAAATTCGATTTAGAGAAAATGCTACATGGACTTTTGTGTTATTTATATCAAATTAAAGGTATGAAAGTCTAGTTTTCAGATAATATAATTTATATATACAAAAATATTACAGATTTGTACAGTTTTAACGATTAATTGACAGAGGTCAAAATAGCTTGAAATTCCAGTGAACAGTCCCAATTTTTGACCAGATTCAAAATTCGATTTAGAGAAAATGGATATATGAATTTTTGTGTTATTTATATCAAATTAAAGGTTTTGAAGTCTAGTTTCCAAATAAACATAATTTATCTATACAAAAATATTACAGATTTTTACAGTTTTAATGATTAATTGACATAGGTCAGAATAGCTTGAAATTCCAGTGAGCAGTCCCAGTTTTTTTATCAGATTCAAAATTCGATTTAGAGATAATGGCTACATGAATTTTATTGTTAGTAATGTTTCTTAAAAATGAATAATTTAAAAAAGTAATGAAAATGTTTAAAAAATAGCCAAAAAGATTAAAAGAGTTTAGAAATTTATACCGACAGAAATTGTACAACAATTAATATGAAAAAAATTCAAAATAAATATTTTCTATATTTTTACATCTTATATGGCCAAATAATACTTACAAATGTCAATTTTATATAATTTCATCGTTATTTGCCTCTTAAAATTGAGCCAATAATTCGGACCACTCATTTTTACGTTATCAATCAACAATTGATCTGCAATTAAATGATTCCAAATTTGTTTTAAAATAATCAAGAGAAAACTCTAAACATAAACAACACAAAATTTCTCGAGTTTGGTTATGTCTAAAGTTCGATCCAACGTGAAGTGTTTATAGCCCTTCAATGTTTTAGTATTCCAGCAACCGGATGGATAGGTAAATGAATATAAAATTTGATCAAAATTTTCTACAATAAAATAAATATAATGCTATTTAAAATTATATGGCCAAATTGTAACAAAGTTTGATAAAATTTTATTGTCATTTACCTATATATCCATCCGGTTGGCGAAATATTTAAAATTCAATACATATTTTCTGCAATATTTTTATATAGAGATCATGTTATGATGTTCAGATTGGTTGTTTGGACTTTGAAAATAAATATATAGAGCCATAGTAGAGACCGGTGTGCGCTATGCATAGTATCGTAGCCTCACTCTTTATATTAGGTCCTCTTCAAATTTTGAGAAAGACTACAACCATTTCTCTTGATGCGCGGTACAAGTTGGCTTGCACGGAAATAAAGGATAGCCGGCTCTTCAAAAAGATTCTACAAGCAGTAATAAGGACACTAATCATGGTGGGGCAGTGGCAATCAAGCTCCAAAACCTGCTTAACCTCCGTGACTGAAAAGGGCAAAGATGGAAAAACTACTCTTCTCCATATTATTTTACAAGAAATTACTAGTCAAGCGGGAAAACGCATGACATTCAAAAAACCTTTCTAAAAGTCATCTCTGGCACTCGCAGTGAGATCGAAAACATTATGAAATCAGCCGGACTAGACATGGACATAGTAACCAGCATTGTTGAGCATCTGCTGTTGAACAAATTGTAAACATATGGTCTTTGTAATCACAGTAATATCTGACAGACTCCATCTGTTTACCAAGGTGTTTCACCTTTTTTGTAAGCATATGCATATTTGTAAACAAGCTTTTTTACAAAAGAATTAGCGACTAGATACCTAATTCTTTTGGGTTATTCAGCATATGCATATTTGAATGTGATTTTGCAAGAGCTATTTGGTGGTCATCAACCCTGGGACGTCTAGGATCTGACAGCTTCCAAGGCAATTTTCGGTCCACAATCCAAACAATGACAGAAGTGTTGTCAGCCAAGGAAGTTACTCAGTTTACATGTATCGCATGGGCGGTTTGGAGATCGTGAAATGATGCAATTATGGGGGGGAACCACAAAATAGACTGGTATGCAATAGGTACTACTCAGATACTGAGCAGGCATGTAGTGCTCTGGCCTCAACAGGATACTCCAATGCAGCAAGGACTGTCAGCACAGTTCAGACGGTTCAGCACACACACAGGAACACAGAGGTGGAGTACAAATGCTTTGTGGATGGCTCTTGGTCGGAAGATGGCAGGGCAGGGGTTGGGGTATACCTGACAAGGCAGGGTGTTGGGATAAAATGGTTATCCAAGTCGGTACAGGCATTGGGATCCAGTCAAGCAGAAGCAAGGGGAGTTCTAGAGGCTTACATATTGATGCAGAAACTTCAGTGCAACCATGGAATTGTATACTCAGATTCATTGGAAACTGTAGACTCTCTGTTGCATACTGACCCAAGGATACATGACTGGAGGTCATATGATCACATCTGGAGCGAGAATTGGAGGCTGTGACATGAAAGGTGATGGTATATCAACACTGACCATTGAAGAGATAAGCTGAAGCAACACACCAAGATCTAGAGAAATAGGAATGGCTAGATAGAATGTAGATCTAGAGAAATAGGAAACAATTATACTAATTTCTGGACTCAAGATAACATCATGGAAGGTGGGTAACTAATTTAACTGGGAACTTCCAAATCTTTTTTTGGGAAAAAAGATGGAGAAGCCCCGGTTTCCGACTTCCATCAGAATCAGAGCTTGACAACTCACCTAAGCACGCAAACATATCTATCTTATAGATTAATTTTGTTCATTCCTCACACTCTCTACTCTCCATCTCGCGCGACGGACCAAACTCTGCAGTGATTTCCAATCTCTATAACGTTATCAGTTCTCCACGCAATAAGATTTTCAACCACCGCCAGGTTGAGGTAACATTTAAAACCGATTTCATTTACGTTTTTCGCTGCTCTGGATTTCTTCTGTGGCAATGGTTCTAAAATAATGGTTGATTTCACATTGGGTAGATTTTAGTGTTTAGGGTTTAGAGTTGTTTCAAGTTTTTAGCTTTAGGATTTTGACAAGAGATGGCCAATTTTAGAGTTCAAGGTTTACGCCTATATCTCAATTTTATATTGTAGCTTTTCAGTTTTGCCATTTTAATAATTCAGAAGAGATGGTCTGTTTTACAGTTTACGGTTTAAGACTATTTTTCAATTATTTCCTTCAATTGAATTGCAAGGGTAATTATCTAAATTTTTTAAGACAAAAAAATTGCCACTGATAAATTTACCAGCAAAGGCAGAGGCTCTATGCCAAATAACAAAATTTCAAGTAATAGTTAACAGTAAAGAGTGATTTAGAACACAAATCACGAAATGCTGTAGTACTGTCATTTTCAAGCTTCTTGTCAGGTCATCGAGTTCTACATATCAAAATCAAAAGGCTCTCACATAACGAGATGGGACTCATCTGCGAACAAAGAACGTTTCTGGGGAAAAAACTTTAGCTTTCCTGTCATCGCCGCCTACACACCAATAGTTCTTTTTTCCTCAAGATCAGTTCACGTAGCTCCAGTTACTGTAAGTTATTTTTTTAACTTCGTGCTCCTCTCAAATAGGAGCTTAATTGGATTTTTCTCATTTTCAGTTTGTTATTCATTTTCTTTTGTTTGATACCAATTAACTTAATTATTAAAGGTACCATGCTTACATTTTTCTCATTTCATCTCTGGATTCAATCAGTTCACTCAGGGAAGGAGGAGGAATGGGCTCTAGATCATGAGAAGAAGGATGCTTTTAGAAAGCTCGTCAGTATGTTGAGAAGTACGAAGCTCAGAAGGAGCATGTCCAGCTCGAACAGAGAGGCAAATGATGCTCAATGTCCACACGAACAATAAGATTCTTGAAGAAGGCTTTTTATATACTGGTTTTAAGATCAGGTTTGAAGAATCTGATTTTCTGGTACGAAATTTTTCATGTTTGATATCGTTCAAATGTTTAGTTCCAAAATAGAAACTTATTTACTTGAACAACTAAGACAGAAAACATATGGTACTTCAAGGGCGAATTGTAATTGACTCAAGAATATAATTTAACTATAGTTCAATTTGATAAATTAGATTCTGTTGGATGCAGATATGAGCTGTTTGATTGTTTGTGGAGAGCTTTATGATGAGGATCTTGAAATAAAAAAGCAAGGTTTTTGTTAAAACATTCTGAGCGCAATTGAACTTATCTAGCATATTTTAACATACTGTTGAGTTTTTTATTATTTTTTATATTATTTTGATTCTCTAGGAGGATGAAGATACCAATTGTAAGGGAAGAATAGCTGGAGAAATGCTTGAGGAATAAGCTTCACTTTGATATGTACATAGTTGAGTCAGCCCTAGAAGCTTCGAGAGACGTTGTCACGGTCAAAGTTAAGGAAATGAGCGATACACGAGGCTTCTGATTTGTGCAATATACTGGTCATATTCTTGAAAGTGGCAAAAACATATACAACACTACTTTGATTATATCTGATTTGTATATTAACAGGTAACTAACTATATTTTCCTTTTCCAAGATTATAATGTGCACTATTATGTTACGCATTTGCAACTAACACCTGACATTCTTAATTAAAAAGTTAATCTCTGCTTAAGTTCTATGAATCTGCCTTAATTATATTCTAGAATATTGTTTATAATTATATATCTCTTTTTATAATGGCCTATATATACTATCCTTCTTCTGTGAAGCTATTACATTCTTCAAATCATCCAAGAGGATAAAGGATTAGATTTCTATATATGTATTTTGCAAGTGGGGCCGTGTTGGGGAGGACCAATACACGAAAACTGTAATACTTTAAGGATAAGCTTTACTACATGTAATGTTGTTGTAACAATTGTCCTGATTTATAGAGAACTAACTGTGATATACTAAGTTGGTATGGTAACTAGAATTGGGTTCTCTATAAATTGGACTCCGTTTTCTGTTATAACTTCTGATAAACTATGTATTGTTAGACCATACTTGCGCCAAACTAAATATAAGTGTGGATTTGCTGAGAATGCTTTTCAAACTGCGTACAATGTATATTTCAATTGGTTGTAGGATAATGGTGTGAAACAAGCACCAAAGAAGAAAGGCCTTAGCAGCTCAAAGAGTTAACTTCCTCCTCAGTTAGTTAAACTCATGAAGATGCCTTTTGATGTTGAGACGAACAAGTATTTTTCTCTTCACTTTCAATTTAATTAGCCAATATAAAGCAAGGTCTACCTGGTACAGTCGATACTAAGTGCATAAGTTCAACAATATTTAAATACTATAACAATGTTTTTCTATTATCTGCTATTTAAGTTTGATGGAGATGGTGTTTAAGACTCAATTATGCTGACACATATAATCTTATGCCAAAAAGGGCTGTAAAAAGATGAATTGCAAAAAAAAAAAAAAAAATCTACGGTGGTGGGGTGCAGGATGGGGCTGTACTAAACCAAATTTTATCTGACCAGTATCTGATTTTGTAAACTCTATTGCATACTGATCTGTATTGCTCATTTGTTTACTTCTATTTATTCTAGGACTGCATTAATGGAGTTTGAAATTAATATGACCGTAATGCCTCTTCGAAAGCTAAGCAAGCAGAATATACAAAATTGCACATGATATAATATAATATGAATTCCTATTGTTTCTTATTCTTATTGTGATGATAATATGGAAGATTTTAATAAATTGGCCCATTGTTTTTTTTTCCTTTTCTATATAGGTTTAAAGCATTGACTGATATTCAAAATTCCACCTTTCTTGCAAAGCCCATCTAAAAGAGTCTTATAGGTGAGTAGGTGACGCATCAGTCTCACACCCCTTCGAAATCAAACCAAAAAATACTAAAAGGGGGACAAGTACATTTCTTGCACCTTTTATTTTGTTCTTCTTCATATTCACTACCTATTTTTCTAAACAAACCTTTACTCTGTCAAAGTTCAAAAAGAAATTATGACAAGTACAATACCAAACAACACATCACACTAATCTTTCCTGCAAAAAAAAATGTTCTCACTCCTGCACCTAATTTGTTCCTGCAGTTCTGAAACTCAATTGAATATTCTAGCAACAACTGACGCAAAAGACACAAGAAAACTCTTCGTAGAACCTCAGTCCAAGAAGCCAAGAACAAGGTAATAAATTACCACATCAATATAATACTCCATATTATGCAAGACTTCATATATGACACGATATAGCAATTGCCCAAGCAATTGCCAAAGTAAAATCTAAATCTCAAACCCTAAACCTATAAAGTGCTCCCCATTTTTACCTATACCAGCAAAAAACATAACCACTTTGGATCTTTATATAAGGTAATTTTCCAATAGCAGACCTAAACCATTATTGTACAATCTGACAGAAATTCTTGACAACATGTTAGAGAACAATGAGACAACAAAGAAAAAAATCATTCATAGTTGTTCAGATTATTGCACTACTTTTTATGAATTACATGTGTATTTTTTCAACATCAAATTAGATTTCAAACATTACAGCACATAAAAACAAACTAACAAATTCTCATTTTCACAGTGGTGAAGACAACAAAGAAAAACAGAAGAACAACTAGCTAAATCGCGACAATACAAATAGTTTAACATATTTTGTTTAACGTCTCCAACAAAAAATGTGCTTCTAAGTGTTATCCCAAACGGATAATATCCTTTCATAAAATGCTTATCCCTCTTCCAAACATAGCTCATAGGAAAATGTCAACTTATCTCACGTAGCAAAACAACATAACACTATATAAAGTTTTTGTTGTACATAACTTTCATATATAAATTTTTTACAAACTTCTGTAATCAGCCTCGAAATCAATTGCCGAAGCAACGCGAGGCACCCACCTAATATAGAAATAAATTTCATCCCAGCCATTTCAAAGACCAAGCAATTACTAATATAAGATAACCAGTTCAATAACAGTCAATTTCAGTTAAATTATAAGCCAATCAATAACTACATCACAACATGTATGCAGTTCGTTGCACACAAAGACGAAGACTTACATTGATTATGACAGTTATGAAAACTTAGTTCTCTCCCTAATAAATTTGCAACAAGATAATTAATAGCTACCATAATAAAAAGAGCAAACATCAATTCTTTTATATAAATAATAACTACCAAAACCACATTATCCCCATTGATTGACCATAAACCAACATTTGTATTCACAAATACACCACTAACCCTCCATACCTCCGTTAAACATGAAGTTTAAAAAAAAAAAAAAATCAACAAACATTGATACCCAGACTAGAGAAGCACATTAACCTAATCTAACCCTAAACCACCCCTCTCTTTTCCTAAATTACACACCAGCATATTTAGATCTAAGAAACCACCCCAGTTTTTTCTCTCCTTTGTTTACTAAATTACTCATCATCACCTGCAGCAGAGGCCTTGGAGGTCTTCTTGGGAAGAAGCAAGTTGTGGATGTTTGGCATCACACCACCACTGGCAATGGTGGCTGAGCCAAGGAGCTTTGACAGCTCATCATCATTCCGTACCGCCAATTGGATGTGACGTGGCACAATCCTGGTCTTCTTGTTGTCTCTGGCAGCATTTCCAGCCAATTCAAGCACCTGAGTTAAAAATTGGCATCTGAATTTAGATCTCATTCGAACATTCATTGCAACTAAAGATGCAGAATGAAACAAACTTTACATAATTTAGATCTCATTCAAGCATTCATTGCAACTAAAGATGCAGAATGAAACGAACTTTACATAATATACTTCTCATTCAAGGAAATTATCTTCAAAAGTCGAATTCACCATCTTAATTTTTTACATCTGATAAGCTTACAAAATTGCGCCTATTGGGCAACAAATTACCAAACAATTATACAAAAACAGACTTTCTGACAAGTTAAAATTTAAAAAGTCAAGAGATTCTAAGATAATTGGGGGAAAACTAGAATGCACCAAAATTAGCACAACATCAAAATTAGGGCTAACAGATCTAAATTAATACCTCAGCGGCGAGGTACTCGAGGACGGCGGCAAGATACACCGGCGCACCAGCACCTACACGCTCGGCGTACTTCCCAGCCTTGAGAAATCGCGCAATACGACCAACCGGGAACTGGAGCCCCGCCTTGCTACTCCTCGAGGTCGCCTTCTTCGCGGCGCCGGAGCCAATTGCCTTTCCTCTGCCCGCCATTGACGCAACAAAAATCTAAGGTTAGGTTAAATTAGGGTTTTGTTGTGGTCCGAGCTTAGGGGGGAGAGAGAGAAACAGAGATAAGAGATGCGTAAGGGGGTGGAGTTTCTTATATAAGGACAGGGAGTGAAATGAGACTGACCAATGGGGTTGAAGCACACGGATCGTGAACATTAAACGTTGATTTGGAGCAAATGGACGGTCGGATTGAATCAGGATTTGTTTTGCGTTGGCAACTTGGGTTCGGAAAGCGGTGACGAACCAGAGCGGTAAACGGAGGACACGTGTCGGTTTTGGCGTTTGGGGGCTTATTCGGTTGATGTGGATCATTGGCGTAACGACGCGTGTCCGTGAAAAAGTTTGTAAATATTTTGATCAGTTTTATATTTACGAATGAGTGAGCCTATGGTGCTATGCATAGCACGGATGGGGTCCGTGCTACGGCTCAAAATTTGACTTTTTAAAATCCTAACGGTCGATCCAACCGTTCAATGTGATAACCATATGAATATGTACTTGCAAACTAAATTTTATATTTTTTCGAATTTTGTTACTATTTTTTTAGATAGGTAGAATTTTGATGGTCCAGAATTTTCAGAAAACACTGATTTTTCTACCTATCTAAAAAATAGTAACAAAATTCGAAAAAATATAAAATTTAGTTTGCAAGTACATATTCATATGGTTATCACATTGAACGGTTGAATCGACCGTTAGGATTTTGAAAAGTCAAATTTTGAGCCGTAGCACGGACCCCATCTGTGCTATGCATAGCACCATAGGCTCACTCTTTACGAATTATATGCCGTATTATTTTGACTTTATTGTTCAAGCATTGTATGAAATTAAATTAAATCATTCTGTCAAAAATTTCATCCTAAATTTTGGCTGATTTTTGAAATTTTATTGTTTTCAATTTTGGAGATACGTTTGTAGATATATATTAACATGCGCAAGAACGGAGTCAGACTTTCAAACTATGAGAATCAATTTATATATAATTTTTCTGTAGAGAATGAAAATTAATTATACAGTATCATGATATTTTACTCTAAGTTATATAGAAAATTATATATAAATACAAAAAAATTAAAAATAATAAAAATCAATTGACCCTATTATGTTATTATTTTCGAAAAACATGCATCAATTCAACCGTTAATTTTAATTGAAATTTGTACGGTTAAATGAGAAAAAACAGAAACCAACATTTTTAAATGAATAACAGTTGATTTGTACTCAGCAACAACACGACACGTGTCAATAAGCCTATAGATAGTAAACATGATAATAATATATAATGTTTGTTACTGGCATATTTTTGTAACTAATTGAAAATATTTAATACGTCAATAGATAATAAACATGATGGTAATAATATGTGTTATATAAACTAAATTGACATTTTTTTTGTTAGCTTAAAAAAATACAAAATTGTGTCAAATAATTCAATCTTAGCATGCCGCAGTAAACTATCAACTATCTGATATAATAAAAATGAAATATGTTATTAGGAAAATAAATAAGATTAACTGATATGTTGAGTTAAGACACTTCGATGCCAAATAATTTCTTGACATGCCTAATAAATAAAACAGTAAAACACAAAGTATGGATTTAAATATATGCTAGAAATCCTTCAACCAATAAATATATACAAATTTATTGTCATATAGTAATTATACAGTACTGTGACAGGCAAAATAGCAACAGTATTGGAAAATAATTACAATACATAAAATATAAAATTTCAATTATATATGAAGAGTTGAAGACTAAAAACCAAAGAGATTTTTAATTTACATTTGAATCTAGTACTTTGTAAGAACTTTTTCCTCTTTTTTTCAAGCTTGCTCATAAACAATTTGCTAATCCTTGTTGATATTTGATGGACAATGCCTTTTGTCCATTTTGACTTGAATCATAGTTGCTCCTCACTGATGAAGCTTTGGAAGAATCTAAAAGGGAGACAAATAACAGAAATTATCGTGCCAGTATCAATACTGGTACAATTTGCACGGGACCTGATAAACCCTTTATAAATTTTGGGAGCTCATCTCAAAGAAATCCTTTTTTATCCAGAGTAACAATTATATAATCAACTCACACAAACTAGAATGTAAGTTCAATAGGCGACCTCAATCCACTACAAGTTGACTGACACTTAACAAATACAGAGTTTTTTGGATAACCATAGTGCTAAATTAAAATCCCATAAATAGAACTAACCTGACGTCTTAAACCCCAAATCTTTCAAATCATGTTCCATCAGAATTGTGCCTATTATCCTCGGCTCATGAAGCTGGAGTACCTCAGTCACATCCATTCTACAATAGAAATATGCACTGCTTCAATACAACACATGGTACACCCCAAAAAAGAACCCAATATATAATGCAAAATGAAGTAATGACATGTAATAGAGGAAGAAAATAAGCATAAATAGGTTATCTACTCGGTACATTGGTATATTGAGTGAAATTCATTATTTATACTCCTGAAAAGGGTTTTTACATTTCACTCCGAGTACTGTTATCACAACAATAATGCGACAAAAGAACCAAGGATTCTTTGTTCCAAAATTTCAACATTACTAAATTATTACTTAATGAAACTAAACATTGAAGAAAATATAGTTCCAATAATTATCCCTCAAAATAGATTAATGTATTATATGAACTTCCGGGCTTCGTCTTCTCATCCACTTGAAAATTCAAATTAAGCTGATCTGTTATACATTAATGCCGAAAGTTGCCACAAATAACAGATATAATTATCTACATAAACTAAGTATCAAGTACCTAGCAGTAACCTAACTACAACAATGTAGGAAATAATTAACTAATTTAATTTACCAACAAATTTAAAAAATTGAACAGTAGGCATTCATCATTACTCATTAGCAACACATTTTTTCACCAACACTATTTAACAACCTAACAACCTAGTAAATACCTCAGCAACACAACAAACAACAAAAAGTTTACATCTCCAAAAGGCACCAACTTTGTAGAGAACATGCTTAGAAAAGATTACCTTACAAAGCTTTTTGCTTGACTGAAGGTGACCGCATGCCTCTAAAAAATTACCTTGGAAGCCACCCGTGAGTTGGTCTATAAACTTCACTCTACGACCCAAGCACTTAGTGTTAGATTTATGATTAGAGTGCTAAATATAAGAGGTGGATGAGAAGACGAAGCCCGGAAGGGCCAGATCTCACAGGTGGAGGTGAATAGGTGGGTGATGGTGTGAAGGGTTGCTGACGGCGCTAACCCTAGTTTTCAGAAGAGACCAATTATTAGATGACATATAAATAATAATGAATTTTTACGTATAAGACCTTGCTTTGTAGGAAAAACAAAATGTAAACTGTTTCTTTATAATAAAAAAGGTTTTACAAGACAAGGTTCATTATATACATTTCTATATGCATGTCCTAAATTTTGCAGCATGAATTTGAACATTAGCCTTGTCAAATTTTAAAACTTGAAGGATGTATGTGAAAAAACTGACCATGGTTCTCCCAGATGGAACTGGTCTACATGTTCCACAGCGGGGATTAAATACCACAACAACTACTGATAATATTGCAAAAGATTCCGTAGATATCAGAAATTACAGACAACCCCTAAAATTATCAGAAATTATTAAATGTAATGAGCTTTAAATTATTCTCCTATTTTCCAAAAAAGATTGCACGATTAAGGTAAAATTGGAATCAACCGCATCTTTGCATCTTGAAACTCGAATCTTAGGACTCAGGATGTAAAAAAATCCATTTCGGCAATTTTGGTTTCTTAAAAGTAAGACCACTTTACTAATCTGACCCTGTATATTTCTCCTATACTATCTACAAAATAAACCATTTCAGGGCGTCAAGTTTATGATGTTTTTACTATTACTAGTTTACTACCAATCAAAACAACATTGAAGACAGAGAAATTACCTCATGTTAAGAGAAAGAAATCGGCTGCTGGCAAGGGTTTACTGCCAGTGAAGAGAAAGAAATTCCATTTCAGCAGCCGATTTCTTTCTTTTCACTGGCAGTAAACCCTAGTTCCAATTCAGACCAACTAGGGTTTATTGCCATTGAAGAGACAGAAATCGGGTGCTGGCAAGGGTTTACTGCCTCGAGCGAGACCAGGTTGAACTTGACAGTATACATCATTTTCTTCCTGTTTAATGCTCTGATGCTCAGCATGCTTTCCAATGAACAAAAATTCTGTATCAGTAACCTGGACAGCAAGGCAACACCTGTAGAAGAGGAGCCAACGAGAAATAAAATCATTGAGATAATCAATTAAATATGTATAAGACATACCACAATACTGATCTATCTTAGCCAGAAACATAGTTAGGTCACCATAGATGTGCATACATTTTTTGCACAAAAATGGACCTTGATTTTAATTATTTTGTATTCAAACCCTGCTGTTTTGTATAATTGAAGAAAGACACGACATAGTAAACATACGAAAATATGCCAGCGAAGCAAATTAAAAGCGGCTTTTCTCATATTATAAGTGATTTGCATGACCAGGTTTGTTGTATATACTTCTATATGTATGTACTAAATCTTGCAGGATAAATATGAAGACAGGCCCATTAAATTTTTAAAATTTTACAAGATATTTGTGACAAATGTGAATATGGTTCTCCATATAGAACCAAGTTTCTGTGTTTTATGAGGGGAATGAAACGCCAAAATTATTACAGTCAATAATACAAAAGAACACCTAAATATAAAAGAAATTACAGATAAACCCCTTAAATGTTCTGCAAAATGAAATATGGTTTACGCCCTTAAATGTCATCTTCTTGTGTTCTTTGCAAAAACTAAGCAATGCTTGTTACAAAACCATCGTTATTTACTGTTTCTGAGAAAAGTTACATGTTATAAAAGGGGATTAGCATGAGGTTTAGCACTTTTTTACTTTTTCAAAGATGACATTACGGGTATAAATTTGCATCTATGAAGAACAATTATTTCCACTGATGCAAACCTAATGATGGCGACTTCAAACAAATTCCTCCACTTTATGAAGAATATCGAGCATTGCTCTGCAATGTTCAACAATGCATACGGTTCATACAACTAATTCAGAAGTGGTTGAGCTAATTACTTGCACATATTTAGCTACGGACAGTTTATTGGTGTGTGTTACGCAGTTTTCTTCCTTTCTTCTTTGAATGAATCTTATGGTTTAAATTAACTCCATGCAGACACAATTAACAAACTAAACTTATTCTTTATTTTGCAAAAATAACCAGAAACTGCCAGATTTTCAATGCAATTTCAATTGTTTAGCAAAACTGGAAATCAGCTGCATGTTCGCACCTGGAATATACCAAATAAAACCTTCCGAGTTCCGAGGGCTTAAATTGCAGGCGTTTCTACTGTCAATCAATTGATTTATCAACTTGTTGCCTTCTTTGAAACCTAAATGAATATGGAGAGAGTTTAAAGAAAGGAGGAAGAAATGAACTCACGGAGCAACCAAGTCTCAGATTTTTGGTACCCTACGTTCTTCGTCACTGAACTCTCGCCATGGCGGATCTGGATTTCGATCCCATCCCCTCGAGTTTCGTAATTCTCCCCTCGTCGAGTTGCCTCTTTTCTGCTCTGGCCGGGCTACTGCCCGAGCTAGTTAGGAACCCAGCGGCGCTGGTGTTCGGCGAGATTAAATTTTAAGTGGAGTTAAGAGGCGGTAGAATGGATTAGGAAAAAACTGCTAAGTAGGTGGGAAAAAAATGTTAAGGAGACTTAATACAAGAGAAATAGTGCTTTAAGAATTAGAGTAAGAGGGGCTTTGGACAAAAGGAGCAAAAGTCAATTCTCATTAAAAAGAGGTTGTTTGGAGGAATTAAATTTCTAAGAAGTCTAAAGAAAGTTTAAGGAGTCTTAAGAAGTTGAAATTAATTTAAAAGTTAGTTTAATTTTAGTTTTAGTAGCGTTGTCCACGTCATCGATCTGTCTTCGTCTAATTGTGTTCACTTCAGCGACAATAAACAATAGTAGACTAATGTCATGTTCGTGTGAATAAAAAAAAAATTTATAAAAATAAATAAATTGAATAACAAATAATATTTCTTAAACGAGATATTAAATGACATCTACATATAAATAACATTTTTTAAATAACAATGTTTTTTTTATCTTTTTAACATATTTTTTATAAAAAAATCTTATACAAAATGACATATTAGATGACAAATGACATTCTTTAAATGATATAAACAAATAGAAAGAAAATAAAGACATGACCAATCAATTAAATTTTTTTCTTAAATAATTTTTAAATAAGAAAAGAAATCAGGACCAATTAGAAATATAATATAATTTGCATGGTATATGTCTAACTAAATTTTGACTTCTACATGTAAAAAAACATAAAAATTATGCATAGAATCATAAAAAGACAGATTATTTGATTGGAGAGATAAAAAAGACAGATTATTTGATTGGAGAGATATTCAATTTGGAATTTTATTTTTTTATCACAGTCGTTGGCGGATCAGGACATCTACGTGCTTAATATAAGAGTGGAGATACCATACTAGTTGTTAGTTGTCAAGCAATTTAAATTCGATATAAATTGTAAGAATAGCTTTTGAGGAGCAATTCACACGGGTTAGTTATTGTGCACTAATTTATGGAAGTGTTTAAGCAAAACTAGAGTGTGATGTGCTTACCAAGAAGGGTTGGTGAGCACACCTCCAAAAGATTTTTGGATTGGCTTCGAACTACGAATTCAAACCGTTGAAATCCATGTACTTTGTGAGTAATGTATGTACATTTTAAAATGCTCATTTCGTAGTCTTTTTCTTTAGTTGTTTTATAAAATGCTTGATGCTTATCAGTATATTAGTACCAACCACATCTATGACTAATTTTATACAGACTCATTCTTGATTGCCCTTAAGCTGCTTGATTAAATATGGATATGAATAACAAGCACGGTGGTTCTTAATATTCTTATTTAAATTAACAACACTTAAACAAAATTTCTCACTGAAAGGCAGTTAGGCTTAATCGTTTTGATTAGAATAATGTTTTCTAAATTATCAAATCTCGTACAAGCACGGACTCCATGCTAACTTAGAAATTAAAGATGCAGGTACAAAGGGTTATCATAAAACTTATGAATAAATTAGAATATTTAAATCATCATCTCATTTTAAAAGAAAAGAAAATTCGAATTAAATACGTAAGAGCATCTACATCATTGATACTATTGAAGTTTCTAATATGATGTGGCAGTTTCTAATTCAGTTTTAGAGATGTGAAAGAGTTTCTTATTTAGAAACTATGCAGTAAAGTTTCTTATTAAGAAATTGTTTATAAACTCCATGCTGATTAAATGATTGGCTCAAATTATTTCTCATTTTTAATTTATTGCTGATGTGGCTTAATAGAAACTCTAAAATTAATTTCAGGAATGTGAGAGTTAAAAACTTTAGAGACCTTAATTTTTAAAAAATAGTTAACAGTTATTTAGAAACTCATTTGAGTTGCTGAGATGTAGATGCTCTAAAGAATGTCATACTTAGTCTGATTAATTGCCCAATCAATGTACGCCCAATTTTAGGTTTAATAGTAGTAGTACCTTTATTTGAATTAATATTATAACAGCCCAAATTAATGGATGGGCCTCTCTGTAAACATTGCAACTTGAATTATAACTTAGGAGGAAAGCAATTGGTCCTGCCGACTTAAAATTTTCAGGTACAGTTATTTTCAAATTATATCCACAATCAAGAAAATTATCATTCACTTCTTGTGAGCGAAGCAATGCAAAATAGATGACTCATGAAGTTTGTTGTGATATAAAATAGTATTTTTTCCAACGTTATGAAAAAACAGAAGAAAAAAGCAATAGTGATTATAGTTATTCCACATATGCACTTATACGAAGCTTGTAGCTTGTTAATCTTGATATGTAACATCGTTTGACCTCTTTATATTAAAAATGAACCACTCATACTGTTTTTAATAGGGAACAAGTCCTATAATAATTTTTATATATATCTTCATGAAAAATAAATAAATGAGATATTAGAGAATAATCAAATAAATATGACATGAACCAAGAAATGCTGGATATAAATACAAGTACATCAAAAGAAAAAACAAAACATTAATTTGCAACATACAAATATTGGGTATATATATAATTTGCAAGAGAGAAGCTTTGTACTACATTGTGTTATCAGGGATGAACACCATGAGAAATAATGCTTCTTTGTGGCCTGTTTTCTCTATTTGCGGCATTTGCAGATACAAAATAAGCTAAACAAAAGATGCCATGAATGAAGCACAAAATCCCACCAACGGAGAGAAAATTATGATGAGGGAATCCGCATGTCGCTCTCGACTTGGATTTATTTGACAATGCACCGATTATCAGCAGAGCTAAACCAGCACCCAAAATTAACCTATAATTAATTAAGACAGAGTTGACAAAAAAAATAATTAGAGAAGAATCATATGACACTATATACGGTCTCAATTAATTATGGGTTTATTCAGGATTGACATGATATATATATATATATATATATTTAAGGCATCTGCGCTGAAGTAACAGAAGAGGAATTTCATCAGGTTGCTCTGATTAGTGTTACTTAATTAAGAATTAATATTAATTGATGTTTTGAACTACCATGATATCACAAGCGTGATAACTGCCATCAGGCGGTTAGCACTTGACCGGTGAAGGTTGTCTCGCGAACAAATGCACGTGCAGCCTCCAAGCAAATTGGCAATGACATGTGACAATGCGAGGAGTACAGCGGCTGCGATACCTAGTCGGTACGCTTGGTGTACCGGTTCCTTGCATTCTATGAATAGCACCCTCAAGTGCCTCCCCTTGAAACAAAAAGAAAAATATTAATAATAAGATAATAAAACCTAAAATCAAGGGGAGATTTTTGACAAATAAGAGATCCATGTATTATGTTTGGTACTCACACATGCTTTACATATTATACGATTAATTGCTTGAATTTTGAAGTAGGGGCAGAGCCAGACTTTCAAGTTATGGGGGTTAAATATGAATGGAGCTCAGTCATATAAAATTTTCATGCTACGAGTGGAAGTCAATATTACCGTATCTATAGCATTTTATCATATACTATATAGAAAATCGTGTATAAGTATAAACATTTTCAAAATAAATGGGAATCAATTGACTCAGATTCTTTGAATGTAGCTCCGCCTCTGCTTTGAAGGGTTTATGTTGAAACAAACACAATATATATACAATGGAAATGAAAAAAAAAAAATTAAGAAGTTTATTTTCCTCTAAAAAAAAAAAAATTTAAGAAGTTCATACATGATTTTGAGCCTTCTCTGCTTCAATGCCTAGAATTCCAGCAACTGCATCCATGAGTATAATCAATATGCAAACAATTACCGCTTCTACTCTTGCCATGTGTTTTTCTACTAGCCAGTGAAGATAAATCCTTGTTATCTAGTTTTACTATTTTGGTGTGCTTCAAGGAAGGGCTTCAAAATATATGCAATGTCTATAGGGAGACCGAGATGATGCGTATGAAAATGAATGCTTTTGAGGTAACATTGCTTTAGTGGCTTTTTGCAACTTTTTAGTTGCTTTCTTGGATTCTTTCTCACTGGGTGGAAGAAAAGGTATGTGTGAAACTGTGTTCAGATTTTTAAAGGTGATGTTAGCTGTACAAAGAATCAGATTCCTTCTCTTTTAAATGGTAGCTGTGAGATTTCATATGGAGAGGCCACGTGCAGTGAAGGAAAGGATAGTGGAGGCTTTTGGGCTTCTTTTTTATGGGCCTCGCAAATTAAGACCCGGCCTTTTTTACATTTTATACATGTTCCGATGTCCATCGGACTCAAAGTGAGTTCGATGACCGTCCGATATGTTTTAAGATTTGCGCCCGCAACTTTTGTGTTTGCTTTAAAATTTGTGCACACAAATCTTAAAGTGGATCGGACGGTCTCTAAATTCATCGGACCCAAGCTGTTCTTTGTTTGTTATTCATATATTCGGTTGTAATTTGAAGGACACTGTTTAATTTATCACCTTAGCAGCGGCTGTCAAGTTTTAAAAAAAAGAGATTTCATATAGAGAGATTTTTTTTTCTTAATTAATTTGATTGATATTATCCCAAGATTTTCTGAAAATTTTGGCTGTATTTTTTATGACCCCATTTTGATGCAAAAATGTTATATTTTTTATGTACTTTTATTTCCAAAAAAAAAATTAGTTGCTTAATTCAAACAACATATATGCTCAATTGAAAATATATTTTGTTAAATTTGCACTTGTGTTCTCTGTTTTCTTTCTTGCACTTGCATTTGTTGCCAAATAAGACATGTACAGGGAAGGATTTTATCGAATAACAGAGTAGAACTAAGGTGCTCTTAAGTTTACCAAGTCTCTCTGTGAACTTAACTCAAAAATCTATCGGATGGACTTCAAACTACACATTCAAACCGTTGAAACCGTTCTACTTCACGAGTGATGCATTTACATGTCAAATTTATAATTTTTCGAACTAATTTAGTATAAAGTCAAGCGGTAAAAAAAATATTGAAAAATGAACTCATTAAAATGAACTTATAAATCATCTCTTTTTTGCCGCTTGACTTCATACTAAATTAGTTCAAATTTTTTAAAAATTGACATGTAAACGCATCACTCATGAAGTAGATCGGTTTCAACGGTTTGGATGCGTCGTTTGAAGTCAATCTGATAGGTTTTTGAGTTAACCTCACAAAGAAACTTGGTGAGCTCAAGAACACCTTAGTTCTACTCCGAATAACAAGGTAAAAAATAGCAAATTAGCATATTGGGTAGAGTCATAAGTGTGTGCTATTTTATATCTGTTATCTTAATAAAATTAATGTATAATAAATAATATATAATAAGCTCAAATAATTGAAAGAATTACATAAATTTTATAATTTTAGTTGTCTCAGTTTCGTTATGACACGATAGAGTTCAAACTTTGTCTAAGACAACTCGTTTACAAATCAAGGATAGAATTAGAACATTTTAATAAGAGTGACTAAAATTTAAAATATATATTGTAGGTGGAATTTAAATCAAGTTCTCACACTCACAAAATAGAGCTCTATCCACTGGACTATAAATAAAGATTTAATATTTTACGAGGACTAGACTATATACAAAATTATTAAATAATAAATTTAAATTAAATTTCAATATATATAATTAAAATTTAAAATTATAAGAATGGCTAAGTCATTCCTGATTAACTTTTAGATTCCCCTCTGTTGCAAACGAATTTGTATCCTCTGTATTACTACAGAGGCACTTTTCTGTAAATTGAGATGATCCAAACTGTTCTTTTAACCTAGCACGAATCTTAAAGGGAACCCCTACAATTTAAATAGGCATTGAGTAAATCTGAAAGGTATGAGATTTAATAAGAGCTAATCTTAAAGAGAACTGTTCTTTTAATCTGGCACAAATCGTTCTTTTAACCTAGATTGACTTTAGCCCAACTAAGAGTAAATCCGAGCTGTAAAGCTGTGGCCCCACCTCGCGGTAATACTGAGAATACATATCCGTTACAAACTGCAGATAACCACAACATGCAGCAGGGGCAGAGCCAGACTTGTCTGGACCGTCGGATTTCCTTTTAGATTCACTTTTTCATCAAGCGCTGATCAAATTTGTTATAACGGAGGAAATTAAAAAGTCGCTCCGTTAGATAAACTAGGTTTGGTTTAGTGAATTGACTCCCTCCTCCCGCCTCTTGTCTTTTCGTCACCTCTCCATCTCGTTCGAAATCTCTCTCTCTCTCGTTCAAACTGGCGACCTCGCCCTGGAAGCTTGCCGCACACACCTCAACATCACTTCGCACTACTCTCGTCGATCCTCTTCCTCGCGCCTCAATCGCTCACAGCCCGCGTCGATCCTCTTCCTCGCGCCTCAATCACACACAGCCCACCTCCTGTCTGCCGCCTCTTCCTCAAATCGCACCTCTGAATCAAAATCAAGGTAATTTTTTTTTGGAAATTCTTCAAATTATAAACGCCTCTTTTAGAATCACACCTCTAATTTTGTCAAGTGGTTCTCTCCATTGCAAGTTGTCACTATGGTTCTCTCCATTACTAAATCAATTGGGTTTTAACCTTGCTATCTCGGATATTCTGTCAAAAAGGGCACTTGAATAAACAGAAAATGCAATAAAACAAAACCAAGGGGCAAACTGAATAAGTCAATGTAAAAAACTGACAAGGGCATACACTTAGCAGTACAAAACTGAACTATGTTATTGATGGAAAAATTGATCCTAAAAAAAAAAACAAAAAAAAACTTAGCAGTACAATCCTACCAAATAAAAATCTATTTCTAAAATTATATTTTCTTTATTAAAATTATATTTATTAAGTATTTTACAAAACTAGTCAAATTCAGACCATTGAATTTTGTACCCATCTTAATAAATAGTAAAAAAATTCAAAAAAATGTAAAATTTGACCTCCAAGTACATTTTAATATGGAGGTAATGTTGAACGGTCGGATCGACTGTTTGAACTTTGAAAATGAAAATATGTTCATTTTACAAATAGGTCCTTAGGTGCATAGAAGAATTTGCCTAAATATATTTAGGTTTTTGAGGGGCCTCCAAGCCAATTTGCAGCCCTCCAAAAATGGGGCTGCAGATTGGTTTGGAGGCCCTGGTATTTTTGGAATTCTTCACAATTTGGGGTGTTTTGATTTTTTTTTTTAAAGGGTATAAATAAAAATTTCGGCAAGAGCGACGTCAACATGTTGAATGTGATATATAATTAAGACATGCTTAACTTCAAATGGTCATAACTTTTGACAGGATATTCCGATTTCAGCATGTACTTCAATCCGGAAAGCTCGCAAAGAGATCTACAAAATTTCTTATGATACAATATGAGAATTCCTTTTTTGGATAAAAAAAATTTATTTTAACACTCAAAATTTAAGTTGAAGTTTAAACATTCTTTTTTTTAAGAACAAATATCACCTGTGACGGCTGATGTAAAAACTGTCACTGATTAGTAACATTAGTGACGGTTGTATAACCGTCATTAATGTTCAATATCATCACTAGCTAACAGACCAAAAAATTGTTACTAATGACACTTTACAACCGTCACTGATGATATGTTCTTTACTGATTGTTAGAAATTGTAAACTGAAAATTTACTTTTATGAATTATTATTATTATTATTATTATTATTATTATTGTTGTTGTTGTTGTTGTTCATGTCTAACCATGAACAAGATCAATAAAAAAAACACATGATAAATAATACATAACTATCAATCAAGATTGTCCTTTATTGCCTGGAATAGATAACAGGAAAAAACATGAAAAAGATAGCAGAAATTGATAGCTGGATATTTATTAGGCAGGATATTATTGACACAAACTATTAGGCAAGCTTGGACCATGTAAATATGTAATGATTGAAGGATCCTGTTAAGATCTATTGAAAAACACAATTAGAGGTAGTTGAAGGATCTCAATAAGAACATCAAATTAATAATAGTATAGTTAACAATATTAAATTTCTTTGATCTTTGTTGTTATATTTATTTATTTTAATTACTAAATAACTATGGTAATTTTATTAACTAACCTACGATGTTAATTAATTGCATGTGTAAATACTTTCACCAGTAGTTAATTAAAAATTGAATAAATGAATTAATGAAATGAAAGATCGTTCTGTTAAGCTGAAGTATAACATAATTTTTCTAAGCTATTTGATTAATTTGATTGAATGTTAACTTAAGATAATGCACCTTAAGAATATTTTTCTATGTTTGTAGTCTAACTTAGTTGTTTTAGTTACATCTTACTAATTTCATTACCAACTTTCATTTTGTTACCACTATTTGAATTCGATAGTATCCTTTTATAATGCAAGTATAGGGCGATTTGATCTTTCAAAAATTCATGTTATTTATTTCAGTTATAATAACTATACCTAAAATGTCACTAAACACTTTGTAAAAAGTTGGAGCTTTATGATAAACTTATCGTGAAATAAAAAATTATTCCCATATTATCTAATTGGTAAACAAGACTCATGCTATGTTTGATAGAGAAATAAAGTTAGTATAATAAAGATAAAAAAGATAACTATTATCTCTGTTCTTACATGAAATAATAATTATCTTTTTCATTCCTCTATTTCTCCACTTTCTTCTTTGCATAAACTTATCTCAAAATTCAAATTTTTGGATTCTTAATTTAATATCTCTGTTAAGTAAGCTGCATTCATCTCCGAGCACACTTCGATAACCGTCGTTAAGTACTTAAGTATGTCGTTTTCATCCGTTTGAGCACATACCCGTGTTTCTTCTTCATCAAGGCATTCCGTAACGCGTACTTTTTTCGATCGACAACGGTTAACAAGGCTCTTAATTATTTGAAATGATTGCCATAAGAGGTAAATATTCTCTCTGTAGTTAACTGGTATGATTGTTCTAAATGCTTAGAGGTAATTAAGCCGTGATGGTAAAAAGGGGAAGCTAAAAAACAGGGTTTACAAATGAAGGAAAAGATTCAAAAGAAAAAAGAAAAATAGAAATGTTTAGATATGATCAATTTAAGCACAAGTACATTCGGTTGTTCATCAATCAATTGATTCAATTCAATTTGATAGTTTAGATACTATCCTCAAAATAGCAATGTTTCCGTGTATACCGGGATGCAAATTTAGAAATATTAGTTAAACAATTAAACATCACGTGCTTTTATTTTAACACCACACAAGTTGCCTACTTGCCCGTGACATCCACCACCGGTTTGTTTGTGGCTCTGAAATATATACCCATAAACAAAATCTCTTAAAAAACATGTTTTCTAATGAAATTTAAAAAAATTTGGTGCGGAGAAACAAATTTCCTTTTATGAAGTCAAGAGTCAAGATCAATGAGCAGCGAGAGAGATGGCAGGGTAAAATCTCCAATGCAGCAAGACCGGTAACATGTGGCGCCTTCCCATTGGTCCGTTCTATTAGGAGATCTGTCCCTGTCTATGCTATAACCACAGTGACAAATCAATTGTTCGGGAAAGGTTCGGCGAAGTCAAAATTCGTGATTCGGATATAATTCGTGTATAATTCAGGAATAATTCGGTATAACAAGAAAACAAAAAAAAAAAAAAATTTAAAAAAAATTTCGCATTTTTTTAGTGAATAATTCGTAATTCACGTTTTATACGCGTTTTATTCGCGATGAGAAATATTTAGAGTCAATTTTATAATACATATAGTATAAAATAATGTACAAGTATAATAATTTTCAAAATAAATAGAGTCAATTGACCCCCATTCACTCGAATCATATCCTCTGCATTAACACACTGTTTGAGTTTAGATCCGATCCATTGTGCATTACAGGCGTGGGCCAAATTGGTCTGGATTCTAATCGGATGGTTCAAAGCTAAACTCAAATAGTGCGTTAATGCAGAGGATGTTTGGTCTGCCCCTTATTGTACCAAAACCATTTCCCTAATTAAAGGGGTGACACTGTTAAAGCACAAAGAAATGTGCAGGATGTAGGGTTTAGACCTATGTAAAGACATAATCTATAATAAGTTATCATTATAAGGCCGTTAAAGTGTAAAAAAAGAGAGAAAGAAACAAGCAACTGCACTGAAAAGGATAAGATGATAAGATCAGTTCATGCCTTACCCATTTCTCATGTGAAATAGAAGCAACCCTATAGGCTATATATACTGTCTCAGTTGAACAATCTCTCCCCAGCAACAGCACATTTCCTTCTGAGTCCACTAAAACTTTGTATTCCAAATTAATACAGGATCTGAGTCCAGGATTTCTCTGTCAGAGAGAGAAGATGGAGGCCAACTATGTCCCTGTCTATGTTATGCTTCCTGTACGTTCCTTTCATCCTTTCTCATAGCAATATTTTTAATTATACCCAATGAAAGTTTGAAATTTGAAAATAACTGTGTTGGTCATGAACTTGCCTTAAGTTTCAAAGAGTTCTGACAAAATCAACCATATAGTTTCTTACATTGCCCCTGATGCTGATTTTTTTGTACTTTGTAATTAAAAATAACCAACTTTCTTTTGATTTTCTGGTATCCATGAATTTTTTTATCTACAGTTAGATGTGATCAGTACTGACAACCAACTTGAGAAGCCAGATGAATTGAGAACACAGCTCAAATCCCTCAAAAGTGCCAAGGTGGATGGGGTCATGCTTGATGTGTGGTGGGGCATAGTAGAGAATGAAGGCCCACAAATGTACGATTGGAGCGCTTACCGGCAATTATTTCAAATTATTAACGAGGAAGGATTGGCATTGCAAGCTATCATGTCGTTTCACCAATGCTGGGGAAATGCGGGAGATGTTATTTACATCCCCATACCGAAATGGGTCCGTGAAATCGGTAAATCTGACCCTGACATTTTTTACACCAATCATAAGGGTGCCAGGAATGAAGAATGCTTAAGCCTTGGAGTCGATAATCAGCCTTTGTTTCTTGGCCGTACCGCAATTCAGGTACATTTGATTTAAATACCTTTTTGGTTTGTTACTTGCTATGTTTAAGAAAAAAAATACTGGCTTGAGGTATAACTATCAAGTAACAATATGAAGGGTTTGTTTTTCGGTATGGCAGATGTACCGTGATTATATGAAGAGCTTTAGAGAGAGCATGGAAGACTTCATAGATGCGGGTTTAATTAAAGACATAGAGGTCGGGTTGGGACCCGCCGGAGAGATGAGATACCCATCTTACCCAGAGACTCAGGGTTGGGCTTATCCTGGAATTGGAGAATTTCAGGTAAGAAATCAAATTTCAAATTTTTATGCATTATTTTTTTGTAATTTTGTTGGAACCCAGTTTTAGTTGAAGTATTTCTAATATAAAAAAAGTTAAACCAAATAGAATTTCATAAACTAGGTCTAACAAAAGTTGTACCAACTTGTTTCAGTGCTATGATAAGTACCTCCAAGAGGATTTCAATGCAGCAGTAGCCGAGGCGGGCCACCCAGAGTGGGAACTGCCAGGTGAGGATGCGGGCGAGTACAATGATACGCCCGAATCCACTAAGTTTTTCAACTCCAATGGCACATACCTCATCGAAGAAGGGAAGTTTTTTCTTACATGGTACTCTAACAAGCTTATAATCCATGCCGATCAGATCCTCGACGAGGCAAATCAGGTTTTCTTGGGTTGCAAGGTTAAACTTGCGGCTAAGGTTAGTACAACTAATACTATTTTTTTTTCTAGTTTTAAGATAAATAAATTATTCTTTTATTTTATATATGCAGCAAACACAGTTTCTTGTGACCAGATATAATCAAATTTTATTACAAGATAAGCGACAATTAGATCTGAAAAAATGAAAAGAAAAAAAAAATTAGATTGCCATTTTGCTATTAGGAATGATATTTACAAGGACAAAAAGGTAAGATAAGCATAAAACAGGTAAACAATTTAAAAAATTATACTAATTGGACTATGATAATTTGTGCAGGTGGCAGGTATCCATTGGTGGTACTTCCATCCAAGCCACGCGGCTGAGCTGACCGCCGGATACTACAATCTAACTGACAGAGATGGGTACAGACCAATAGCACGCATGCTATCCAGGCATTATGCTGTTTTCAATTTCACATGCGTCGAGATGCGAGATTCTGAGCAGCCAGAAGAGGCCAAAAGTGGGCCCGAGGAACTTGTCCAGCAGGTACTAAGGAGTTTCAGCGTTAATTTTATTAAATTGGTGCCAAGTCTGATATTGATAGTGTGTGTTAGTACGCATTATGATCTGACTGAACTGAACCTGAGAACTTTGATAAGTCAAATTACGTGAGCTCAACCTCAACCAAAAATATGTTTGGATAGTCAAAATTTGTATCACGACCCAGAACAACTGAACACCAATGACCCAAAACAAATCTGAACTGAAGCCAATTCATAAACCAGCAATGGCCAAAATATTTTAGTACATATTCATGCTGGTATGTTACCGGTTTCAGTGTGCTGAAATTTTTTCAGAATATATTCTAGACTTAACAACCAAATTGTTCAAATCTTAAGATATTAACTATGTCATTGGTTTAAAGGTACTAAGTGCAGGATGGAGAGAAGGTATTCAGGTGGCATGCGAGAATGCGCTTAGCCGGTACGACAAAAATGCATATAATCAGATACTAAAAAATGCACGGCCTAATGGAGTCAACAAACATGGCCCACCAAAATTGAGGATTTTCGCCATGACCTATCTCCGGCTGTCAAATGATCTACTCAAAGAGAACAATTTCAGCCTCTTCAAAATTTTTGTGAAGAAAATGCATGCTGATCTGGTACTAAACATTTTATACAAATTATCCTTTACTAATAATGAAAAATGCACAAATCTCTCCAGATTGGTTCCTAATAAAAGAAATTTGACAATGAAAATATTGAAGAATCTGATTTTTCTCTCTGTTTCTTTATTTTTGGTTTATAAATAATTTGCAGGATTACTTGCCTAATTCTGATAAGTACTTCGCACCAATAGAACCAATGGCAAGATCCAAACCAGAAATACCAATAGATGAAATATTAGAAGCAACAACACCAGAAGAGCCATATCCTTTTGACAGCGAGACTGATATGCCTGTCCGTGTCGATGTCGGTGTCGGTGGTGGTGGCGGTGGCAACTTGTTTACTGCTATTTTTTCATCTCTTGGAAAAATAAAGTCAATCTTCTTTAAGTGAGGTGTTTATTTGTAAATATTACTGGGTAATGTGTTCTTACGTATGAAAGTTGTAACGAAGTATTAACTATTGTGTATTATAAAAAAGATTTATGGCATACCTATTATATTACTGTTTAATTCTAGGGGGGATTTCACGTATACCCCTCAAAAACTAAATTACGTATTAACCCTCTAAATTTCAAAAACTCACAAATTTATCCATTTTATTGTCTTTTATATTAAAACTCATTCTTAATTTATAAACTACCCATTTTACCTTTTATTAAAAGCATAAAACGTCCATCATACTCAAATTTGAATCTAAAGGCCTATACAGTCTGAACTGCTTTAAGATATGTGCATGCTAGATCAGCACGAATCTTGAAGCGAACACACACGGATATTGAAGCAATATGCACAGATATTAATGCGATGCGTGCGGATCGAAATTGCTTTAAAATTTGTGCACGCTAGATTAGCACGAATCTTAAAGCCAACACGGAAATACATTGAAGCTACATGCACATATCTTAATGTGATGTGTGTGGATCGGACAGTAGAGGAACTCTTCATATTTAAATTTGAGTTTGATGGACTTTTTATGCTTTTAATAAAGGGTAAATGGGGTATTTTATAAATTTAGAATGAGTTTTAATATAAAAAACAATAAAATAGGTAAATTTGTGAGTTTTTAAAGTTTAGAGGGGGAATACGTAATTTCAAAGTTTAGAGGGGGAAATATGTAATTTTGAAATTTTTTGAGGGGTATACGTGAAATTCCCCCTTAATTCTATGTTGAATTGTTTATGCTTATATTACTCCAATAAAAAAAAGGTGAGAAGGGATTTTTTAGAGTTAATCTTTGATAGATCAATTTCTTAGTTTTTTCCTCAAGTAATTGGTGTGCAAATTCAGCCCTCATTTAAAGAATTTTTTTTTTTTTTGAAATAGAGTTGGGTCCAACCTTCCTACTTTAAATATTAACAATTAATTTTCTCAATTTATATAATATAAGACCTGATAAGCCTCAATTATATATACTTTTGGTTATGATTTCACCTCTAAAACTGTGTCAAATTTTTTGTATTTTAGCTTAGTTTAGTATAAAATGCATCAAAATTTTTTGAGTTACTGCATTTGTCTTATTTAAATTGTAGAAAATCGAGCAAATGAAGCAAATACAAGCTGGTGCGGGCCGCACGAATTTTGCGAGAGACGCACAAAAATAAATTTTGCTGAAAAAAAGAATTCCGGAATTAAAATCAAGAAATCTCCAACTCTACCCGAGAGTTCTGCAGCCTGTACAACCATTTTGTGCGGGCCGCACAAACCAGAAAAACCTATTTTATGCGGACCGCACAAACTAGAAAAACCCATTTTATGCGGGCCGCATAAACATTCTTTCTTTGCAAAATATGCCAACTTCCCATTTTGTGCGGGCTGCACAAATTTTATGAAGGCCGCACGGGAGGCCGCACCAATGCCAATCTTGTCTTATTTCGCGATATCTTCTCAGATTTGCTGCCAGATTCTGGAGAATTGCTTCCCAAGACACGAAAATTACTATATATTGGCAGGGAGGCAACATGAGAATACACTTTTAATTTAGCTTTTATTATAGAAAATTCTCTGCACCTCTTCGACCTTTTCTGAGTGAATCAAGACGATTGGAGCAATGATTGAAGGTTGCTAGAGCGAAACATCGTGAAGACGAGGGCAGTGAGCAAGGAAATTGGTGTATTCTATTCTCTTTCTTGTTTTTCTTAGTTTTATCATGTTTTCTCTTATATTTCTTATGGATGTTAGCACATCCATGAGAGGCTAGATTCCCCTTATTAGGCTTTAAGCATGAACTTGTGTTAAAATCTAACTTACTTGGATGGTTTTATCTATGATGATTGTTTGCTTGCATGTTTGTTCTTGTTAATTTTATTATTCATGTGATTGCGTGATTTGTGTTGCTTATTAATTAGCGTCCCGCTTAGGTTTAATCAACTTGAGTAGATTTGGATCAAGAACTGATGACACCAAATTATGTACATGAATAAACTAGGCGAACCTATGCTTATGGTCTGGTGAAGAACTTAATCGTGAAACCCAAATTGTTTAGGCACGTCATTAATTCACGAAAGTGACCCTAATAGTATTTAAGGCTTAGAAACCCCATAATTGCAAACATGGATTTAGAAACCAATTAAGTGTGGATTTAAACCAAGTGATTGTATGCTAATAGCCCCTAGACTTTTTTCTATTTAATCACAAAACTCCTTTTATTTGTTTGTTTAAATTGCTTTTGTTACAATTTATTTCTCAATCGGGTGTTGAACCCACAAAACCAATTTGCAACAAACCCCCTCATTATACTTTACTTGCACTTTTTTAGAATTAATTAATTTAGTAGAAAATAATATTTTCCGTTATCTTTGGATCGATACCTATTTTACTACAATGATAGGTTGTATGATTGTAACCGACATATCATTGTGTATTAAAATTTTATAAATTTAAAAACGAAAAAGTGTATCAAACTGACCTATAATTAATCCAATACCTAAAATACACAATAAGACTATCTTCATATCACCCTTTTTTCTCATTTTATTTAATACAAGCCTTTCTATCAAAAAATAAAATTGACCAATTTGCCCTTCTATCCTCTGTCAAGTTAGTATAAGTTCATGACACTTCTAGATAATGATATTTCCATGCATTTCTGCGGACAAAATAAAAATTGCAATACCTTTGAAAATTATGTTGATATGAATTTAGAAGTTTTTTATTCGATAATTGGAAAAAAAGATTTTACAAAGTGGTAGTAAAACTCTCTTAATTTTACAATATATTTTAACTATAGCATAGAATTTTTTTAATTGTGTTATATTAATAAAAAATTCGAAGAAAAAAAAAAGACTTGTGATGGTTTTACTATAAATTATATTTTAGATTCTTACTAGATTATGCTAAAATATGAAAAATAGAAATACCACAATATGTCTAGAAATATTTAAAACTCTTTAGTTGAAACAATAAGATTTTTTGCAATCACCATTAATTTGTAAGGTTTGACATCTAGTATTAACTATTCTCAAAGTTTGAGTACTTATTGACAATTTATCCTTTTAATTTTATTTACCCACTAGACCATTAAAAAAAATTAAATACATATCGAACATGTTTTTTTATGCCTTTATAAGGGCAGCCCAAAAAATGATTAAATGAATTCTTATATTTTTGAGATTATCTTGGCCCGTTTAGCAATTATGGTCGAATTGGGCCGAGAACAACTATTAGCCTTGGCCCGTTTAGCAAACGCTCGGCAGCAGGCCAGCAGCCGACTTTTCTCTCTCTACGGAGCTCAACGCATGGGATTGAAATCGAGATCCGCCATGGCTGCGGTTCAGTTCAGTAGCGAAGAATGTAGGGTACTAAAATCTGAGACTGGCTTGCTAATGCTCGGTGAGTTCATTTCTTTGTCTTCTTTCTTACTCTCCATCCATTTTTGACTATGTATGTGTTCATTCTTAAAAGAAGTATTTATTTATTGTTCATGAAAAATCAGCTATGTTTGTTCATACCCTTCTTCAATCTTGAACACATCATATACTTTTAGCAATTAAACTTGGCTTCATCTATAATAGATGTTAAATATTAATTTAACTCTAGACCAATAATCAAAATTTCTGTAATTGTACTATTCCTCTCTTGCATCTCTTGCATGATTCATCTATGTCATTATCACACACATTTTAGAAGTTCAAACCTTTTTCTATTGTCAATAGATAAGGAAGGCTAATATTCAGAGTAATGAATTATATAATATTTGAGAATTGCCAACCAACATGATCATTTCCTCATAATACTTAACCTAATTAGCTACAAACTAGTATGAAATATACCTTCAGTAAAAAAACATATCAATAATTGTTTTCAATTACTTCTGCAGTTGCACAAAAATATCAATATATACTTGTCATGTATTTAGTTTATAATATCATTTTTATTGTCTTCTTCAGGAATTGTAGCCAAAATTAATAAGAACTATAACACATTCAGTCTATAGCATCATATCAATGTAACGTTTATATCATGTATTAAATACTGGAATTTGTTATAACACTTCTGTTATGTTTTATACTTCAGATGTCTAGGAGTTATTTTGCTTTATTGGCAGTATCACTTGTGGCGTTTTATTTTCTCCCATGATCATTTTTCACATATGCCCTTTAAGTTTCAAAATTTGATGAATCTGTCATCAGAAATTTATGCAGCAAGATTTAGGAGGCGGATACAGAAATATATGTAATGAACATTGTCATATAAAACCTTTTCTATTGTATAAAAGAAGCAGCTATTATTTTGCTTTCCTTACATTTCTTGTATGTTTGTAATCATTATAAATAATTTCGTGTATGTTTGTAATAATCTTTCTTTACCAGGACTGCCGGGGCTGAATACAAAATTACTAGAAAAGGAAGGTCTTGTGCGTGAGAAGTTCATGCTTATATATTCAACTAACCCTTTTCGGTTCAGAAAACCTAGGGTTAGGCGCCGCCAGCAGCCCTTGAGGTCCCTTTGAGGCTGTGACCTCTCCTACTCTGCCCTGCGTGGCCTTACTTGCTCCTCCACCTCCTAGATCCATCACTTCCAGGCTTCACCTGCTCCACCTTCTAGGTTCTGACCTTGTTTTGCTGTGTGGTGTGTGCAAACCAACTGGCGAGTGGCTTCTGAAGGGTAATTTTAAGTGGGCTGAGAGTGATTTTCATTGTCTCACCTTTCTTCAAGCAATTCAATTTGTAAGGTAATCTTTTGAAGCATTTTAACCACATATTTGATAGTCCTTTGGTTGGTTATAAATTTCTGTACTTGTGTTGGTTTTGGTAATTATTAGTTTCTTTGAGGTCACTAGGTTACTATGTCTTGTCGGTGAATTGATAATTACCTTTTTATATAATTCGTTTTAGTTCTAGTGATGGATATTAGTTATGATCTCTTGGTAACTATGTAAAATTAAATAAGTGATTATTTGGTAGATTGTGGTAATTAGGTTGCTATTTGGTGCTTAAGTATTTAATCATATTGATAAAATTTATTTTTGAGTTATTTATAATGACTTTGGGCACCGATTTGTCAAAGGGATATTCTTGCAAACTAAATACATAAAAGAAAGAAACTAAGCCAATGTTAAGAGTACGCTAATTTAACGCATAATAAATATCGTCCAACAATGGAATTTGTACGGTGTGTTAATTTGACATCTCTGTGGTAAATTGACAATTATTAGGTAATTAAGATGGTAAGTAGTTAATTTTACATTTCTTGTATTATTGGTAATTATATGATATTATGGTTTATATATGACAAGTTTAGACATATAACATGATAGATTAATTACATCTATTTGAGGGATATGCAAGCAATATTAAAAGATGAGAATATTTAATTAAGTGAAGTTGCTAACTGCCGTTTGGGGCAATTTCACTTCAGGCTAGCCCAAAAATCCCAGCGCACAGCGTTTTCCTGTGTCTTGTCCATATTTGTGAATCACACTTGTCTGGATTTGCTTGTGATGATTACAAAGTTAAGGGAGGGTTATGTGAAAATTATTTTCTAAATTTTTTTAGCTTCATTGGATAATAACTAGGAATGCCACTTTACGGCCTTTTAATTGGTATTATTATAAATTTATTGCATTCATTTCCTATAAAACATTAATATTCTAAACTTTATTAGCTATTATTGTAAATTTATTGCTATATTTGAAATCGTTGCGACTTACTGGAAAATTTGTCCCTGTTCGACTGTGCATAAAGCGGAGACAACTATAGGGGAGAGAATGCAAGTGGAAAAAAAAAATGGAGATGCCCATGTGAGGTCTATATTATCCTTCACCGTGATTAGAAAGGTGAACCAAGTGCACAATAGGGTTCAATAGACCATGACAGAGACCACGGGAGTTGTGCTACTGTTCCTACTCTTTTAGTACTTTGCATTGAGGAATAGTAATATATGTATTGAGGACATTCATTTTTCATTTTTTTTTGACATAGTTACTTAAATTTGCATTGTAATTTTTTTATTCTGGGTAGTTAATTAATGGAGTGGCCGAGGTACTCATGCTTCACGACAAGGGAAGGTCGAACTCAGGTATGTACTAGTAAAGGGACTAGCCAGTGTGTTTTCCTACTGAGTGGATGAAAGTATTGGTACCAGTATAACTGGTAAATTGACCTGATCTGAGGGCCCTACCTGACCTCAACCCAAGCATTTGAGAAAGTTAAATTACTTAGCTCAATCCTAACCTAAATGTTTAGAAAGTAAATATTGTGAAACTGACTCAAAACCTAGCTATTTTACTCGAATCCTCGAACAAAGGGACCCCAGTTGACCCAAGAAAATCCCTAACCCAAGCCAACTCACTCATTTTCCATTAATGGCCATAATATGATAGTACTTAATACTGGTTAAAACCGGTACTGGAGCTGAAATTTGGAAATATATACTAGCCTTGACCAAAATGGTTCAAATGTTAAGACAATTAAAAACATTACATATACTTATCCGTATCAGGTTGTATGCGAGAATGCGCTTAGCCGGTACGACAAAAATGCATACAATCAGATACTGAAAAATACACGGCCTAATGGAGTCAACAAAAATGGCCCACCAAAATTGAGGTTGCTCCCCAGGAAACTGCATGCTGATTTGGTATTAAACTCTACTTCTAACAAACCATCTCTTTTTATATAATTTTTTTTACCAAAAGTACCTTCCATAAGCAAAATTCACAAAACATTAGTTATTGGCTGGCTATTCATGTTTAGTCTATTTTCTTCTTAGTACTTGCTGATTGCTATTGGTAGTGGGATTGGCCATTTTGGTATAAGTTGGCATGGTACGAGAGAGTTTTGAGTTGACATTTTGAGCTGATCACTCATGTATCCAAATAACCACAGTAATATAAATAAATATCTCTAGATTTGTCCAGTAATAAATTCATTCAATGGATTGTTGAAAAACAATTGCAATTTACTTACCTTCTTCTCTGCTTCTCTTCATTATTTTTAATCTTTTTTTTTTATAAAAAAATACTTTTGCAGGACTACTGCCCATTCAGATAAATACTTCATACCAGTAAAAGCAATGGCAAGATGCAAGTCAAAAGTACCAATAGAAGAATATTTGAAGCAACAAAATCAGAGAAGCCTTATCCTGAGACTGAAATGCCTGTTAGTGGTGACAACTTGTTTAATGTTATTTTTTGCATTTTTTTTTTTTTTTGGAAAAAAAGAAAAATCAATGTTTAAGTAAAAATGCAATCTGTAAAAATCTAAATGTAATACTTGCTGATGGGTACTGTAAGTAAATTTTATGGCAATATTTTGCTGCTTCTATGAGGAAATGAAGATTTGACCGACTTATTAGTCGTTTCTTTGAGCACATTGTGTGTACTTTTAAGAAGTTATTGCTTGAAAATGTTCAAGGTGCCAGAATCAATTCACCACTATTATCTTGCCAATTTCTATAATCACATAAATATTGTTTTAATTTAAAATCCAACACGATATGCAGTTTTATAGATGGTACAAATATCATTTATTATAATATATGTTTCTTCATTTATTAAAATGTTCAAGCTTTTCAAATTGCTTAATATCAAACAATCTGTAAACAACCTTCGGTGCATAAAAAACAATTCTTCAATTGCTTAAATTATAAATAGGATATTTATATGTTCAACACAATACCTTTTTAATTACTTTTTTAATTTTGAAGGATCTTTTGGATTGATAAGGAGATATTCTCACATGTTAAAACAATCGGAAGGAAATATAATAATTCTAGAAGAGTATATTTTGTGATGTCATTTTCATAACCTTTAAAAAGGTTTTTATTGCCGGGCTAGATAACATTTACAGCTTTACATCAATTTCCAGATCAGCGGGTCTGACACGTGTCAATTATCCAGTGGCTGAGGCACTACCCAAAATCCCGCTTACTGCGTGTCTAAACCACAAGACCTGCCAAATGGCATGCAACCACTGGTCATCAACTTATCCAAATAATATTTGGCCAGATAAGGCACAATTGCACCCAACCCCTCAAAAATATAATCCCTACTTCTGCTTCACACAAGAATCCGTTACACGTAATAAGCAAAAGAAAGAAGAAAAAAAAAGGAGAGGAGAGGAGAGGGATGGCTCAAGCTATGGCTTCTATGACCGGCTTACTAGACGGGACCAGCTCAAGCCGGTTGCTGTCAAGCAGGCGCGTCTCGGCAGGTCGGACTGGGTTCATTGTCAGAGCCCAGCAGACACCAGTTGAGAGCGAGACAGTTGCACAGACTGGCAGGAGGGCCGCACTTGGACTCATAGCTGCCGGGCTGACGGGTGGGGCATTTGCCCAGGCTGTGCTGGCTGAGGCCCGTTCGATCAAGATCGGCGGCCCTCCTCCGCTTTCTGGTGGATTACGTAAGCATAATTTACCTATTTGTTCTAAGTTTGCTTTTAGAAAGAATCTTATGTACTAGTTTGGAATGATTTATCTCTGATTCTGAATATATATTATTTGCTATATTTTCAGGATTAGTTGGCATCCCTTGAATAAAAATCTATTGTCCATGCAATATATATAAACAAATATACCTTCAAAGCCAGATTTCTGTTTTGAAATAAAGAATTAAAAAAAGTTTGTAAATACATTCATCATAAAAAATACAGTGCATCATATACAATGCTCAATTTTATTTTATGTTAACTTTAGCCGGGACCCTAAACTCGGACCAAGCACGTGATACGCAACTGCCTCTGAAGCAGAGGTTCTACCTGCAGCCGTTGACACCATCAGAGGCGATGGCCCGGGTGAAGGAGTCGGCGAAGGAGATCCTCAACCTGAAGTCGCAGATTGACAAGAAGGCGTGGCCATACGTGCAGAATGACCTACGGCTGAAGGCATCGTACCTGCGCTATGACCTCAACACCATCATCTCTGCTAAGCCCAAGGAGGAGAAGAAGCCCCTCAAGGAAATCTATGGCAAACTCTTTGCCACAATCGATGAGGTAACCTCTTTTTTCTTTTTCTTTAACTGAGAGCAAAGCACCTACATCAGTAAAATTAAAAAGAAATTAAAAAATCAGATTCTGAGAAAAGCTGATGCATGTGTTTGTTTGATTGATAATTACAGCTTGATCATGCGGCCAAGATAAAGAGCCCCGAAGAAGCTGAGAAGTACTATGCCGAGACCACATCAGTCCTCAATGATGTCCTTGCCAAAGTAGGCTAGAAAAAAAAATAAAATCAAAACCCCTATTTTTCACTTGTATTCTCCACCCCTGCTTGTATTTTTTGTTTATAAAGATCAGTGTGTATTGGAGAATCTATTATATTTGCAATTTCAGACATTTTGAACAAGTTAAAACATTTTGAATCTACACAACAGATATTAGAATAGATTTGTTGAGCAAATGCTTTAATTCAAATAATAAAAAGAACTGTAAAACCAAACAGAACTACAGACATCCATACTTTATTCAAACAACAATGATAACATTCTGAAAATACAAGAAGAAGAAAAAAAAAATATAAAAAAAACATAAATCAGAATCAAGTTAGACTCTTGAAAAGGAACCAACAAAAACTCACGCAACATCTCATCCAACAACAATGAATTTCCCTTTGCTCCTACCATCTCCTCTCTGCTTTCCCTCTTCCGTCACCGTCACCGCTCTCCTAGACTCATTCTTCACTTCTTTCTTGGTAGCTCCAGCCTCTTCAAACCCCTTCGCGATATTAGCCTCTTCTTCTGGAGAGAAAAAACCAACCTCCATTTGACCTAGCTGTGCATACATTTTCTCGACACGGGCTTTCCAAATGACACCCAATTCAGTCTGCATTTTATTGTATGGGGTTTTGAGGAGGTACTCGTCAATGCCACCGGCCTTGTCGATGCATCGAAGAGCATGCGTGGTCACCTTCACACGAATGTGGCGGTCATGGATGTAGCTGAATAGGCGTTTCTCTTGCACATTCGGCTTCCATGTGCGCCTTGATCTATGCAATGAGGATGATACAAAATAAATTTGGTTATTGAATTATGAAATTGTGCATTTTGAAAGAAAGAAATTAAACTGTGTTGCCATACATGTACCTTGCCTGATACAACACAAGATTGTATTTTAGATTCAGTGATAGACATAATTGAAAAAAAAAAAAAATTGAGCCCTTATCGAGTTTTAGAAAGATTAAAGGGCGACTAAATGGACCTTTTTACCGAAGTTCCTCTCCTTCTAATACTTAATTTGACAACATACACTGTTACATTTCTCAAAAGCACTATCCCTAATTTGTTGCATAATTAAGAAAAATGTTGAAAACTAAGCATACAAAAATAATGAAAGGGCAATTTTTCCAAGGACAAGACACCCAAAGTAGGGTAATTTTTTAATTCTGTGTGGACACATATGTAACAGGACACTGAGCCTTGAACCCTTATATTGATCTGATGTCTAAGATTAAAGATATGTAATTGCCACAAGCTCACAACATTTTTCAGGTTGTCAGTACAACATTTATTGCTGGAAAAATATTTAAATGGTAAATTATAATCAATTAGTACCTATATATGATGCTTTAGAGGATCCTCACATTTTCACCTTTGCTGATGCTTAATGCCCAAACCCAAAATCATTTAGACTAAATTACAATTAAGCAACTCAAACTCAAGTACATGGTTCGTGCATTATAAAATAATGGATATGAATCAACAAACAGAGAAACCACTACACTAAATTAGAGAAAGAAAAAGAGAGAGGAGAATGGATGGATTACTTGTTGCCGCCATCCTCGCTGACCTTGTTACCGAACCGGATATGGCGTCCGGCGAAGATGCCACGCTGGGCTCGCCCCATGACCACCTTGCTGTCAGGCATCAACCCCTTTATCGACTCCATCACTCCCTTTGGCAGATCCTTGCTCCCCACCTCCCGCACCACCTTCTTGTACAGCTCCCGTCCTCTGAACGACATCTCGCCGTTCGTTCGTTCGTTCGTTCGTTTGTTTATTGGTTCGGTTTTTTCTTCCGACGAGATTTTTAAACGGCGGCTGGGATCGTGGGAGGAGGTGATGAGGAATGAATGAGAGACGAAGAGAGGAGCAGTGCACTGCTGCAGGGGAGCGGTCAGATTTTAAATGGGCCGGGCTAAGAGAGGTCAGATCTATTAGTAGGCCGGCCCAAGATTGATTGCTTGGCCTTTTTTTCGTTCTTCCAAATTCCAATGACTTGGAGTCTTGATATTATTGATTATTTGCAGATAACCCCAGCATTTGGGATTTTTTGTAACAGACAATTTTATTTGTCTTTTACAGTTTGAAAAGAATTCCTGTGATTAATGATAGGTGAACTTGCAATTTCGGCTTTTAATTACAAAATACCTGTGTGATTTATGCAAAATATCTGTGTGATTGGTGTTTTATTAATTAAAATATTAACTGTAGTTAAATTACAAATTCCTGAACATTTTTGTAAATGAATTGTGTAGAAATGCTATCTTATATAACATCTAACAAAATACATGACATATAGCTTACATTTCTCACTTTCGAAGCACTAATCAACAATGTAATTATATTACTATTACTTCGCAGATGAGAATCAATCTTTGATCTAATGACTAAAAACAATGTCCTTTTTGATATTTAAATAAAGAGTTCTTTATGAATATTTAAAGGTGGAAATATTATTCTTCATATTTATCGTAAAATCAGTTAAATGACTATGCAAAATTTTTTATCTTAAAAATTAAGAACTTTTATCTTCATTTTTTCTTAAAAATAACATTAATTAGCATATATACAGATCAGATTCTATCAGACGGCCTGTTTCAACATGAAAAATTCTCAGCCCAAAACTTGTTCTAATTCCAAAGCCCAAAAACAGTTCAGCCCAATATTGTAGTGACATCACCTCACATGCATTTTTCTAATTTTTCACATGACGAAAATGCCAATCAAATTTGAGTTATTAGTCTACCTCTCGAGTCTGATTGTCCTATCCATCTGACTATCTGAGCCCCAAATCGAACCAATCAACCAATACGCGTCCGATTTCGATTCCTTTCCCCTTACCCTTTCCTTTTCCCCTCCATCTCCTCCCGAAACGAGGAAACCCTAACCCTAACTCCGACGTCCTACTTCCGACGAGACGGCGCCGAAGTAGTGGTTGTTCAGCTATGAGTTCTCCAGAGGGGAACAACTGGGTGTTCGATTGCCCCCTCATCGACGACTTCTCCGCCTCCAGCGCGGGGTTTCTGTGGGCCCCACAGCAGATCAACGGCCAGGATGCCGCTAATCAAGGGTAAGTTTCTTGTCTAGTTCTATCTTCGATTTGGTTGATCTTAGCTGTAGTAATTAAGTTTGACATGATTAATTGTCAAGTTAGAAAAGTAGATCTTTTCTAAATTGATCTGAATATCTCTAGGTTTTGGGAAAACTAGGCGTTAGTCCCTGAACTTTATTGAAAAGAACTAAATTGGTCCTTCAACTTCAATTTGAAGCAAATTAGTTCTCAGGATTTTAAATAGAACCATGAATTAGTCTTGCCATTTATTCCCCATTGTTAATTAGTTACTGATACCTTTATCTCCCTTCCTTTCTCCTCTCAGTTCTTTAACATTATCAGTTGTTGTTTGACTCGCATTTTGTTGCACAACAATTGCAAGTCAAAAAGTGAATTTATACTATATTAAATTGAGATATGATCTTGAAGAAAAACCTTAAACAGGAATAGTTGGCTGTGCACCTATTGCTACCCTATCTAAATGTGTGAATACAAGCCAATCCATCTTCTCACCTCCTGTTAGTAGTATCTCTCGTTGTTGCAGTGCTCTCAGGTTAGAACGAGTGTTTATGGGTGGAGGGGGGGTGCGCCTTCGTGTTAGATGGTGCCTTTATTTTTACTTTTTCTCGTGCTCCTCTCTGGAGAATAGTGAGAAATGCATGTTATAAGAGGCAAAATGGTGATAAACTCCGAAGAATATTAAATAGATGCGAGTGAGCTTTTAGAGCAGTAGAGACACAAGGATTAATTGTGTCACTTTTGAGAAGTTTTAAGGACCATTTTGGTTTTTTATCGGAAGTTCAAGGACCAAACCTGAATATTCTTTATAGGCTTTACATGAGCATTAGCTAAGGTTTTATTTCATTTATTGTGTCTATTGTTGGTTTATTCTTTTTGATATATTAAGTCAAGTATTTTCTGCAAAGTTTGTATACAATTGAGAGAGCCTTTTGATGTGATATCTCACTAACTTCTTCTTTTTCATTTTAGAGTGGAAATAAATGCCTCATCTGAAGATCTGAACCAAAGCAAGGAAGCCAGCTCGAATAAACGGTTTGATTCACTCAATTAATTGTTAGTTAACATAAAAACATCCACTTTCTTGAGTACAAACAATTTGAACTTAGAATTTGTTATGAGTTTTAGTTCTAGGACAGAATCATGCAGCCAGCCAAGTTCTAAGGCTTGTCGGGAGAAGCTGAGGCGGGACCGCCTTAATGAAAGGTACGTACCTCTGCAATAAATATTATTCCGTTTTTACTTATTTATTTGCTATACTAAGCCTTTCTTAACTGTATCAGATAGGATGAACAAGAGATGGCAGTTGTTAACCTGACCTGACTAGTTGACACTTACCTGACAGTCCAAGAAGTCAGGTTTTGGTTGGGTTTGTTTGTCCAGTTGCAACTTGGGTCTGGTTTATATTCAAAATATGTTGCTAAGCTGAGCCAGTTAAGTGCCACTGTTAGTCTGTTGTTTAAATGAAAGGTCTACTTTTGGTGTTTCATGACCTGTTTGGTTAATAAGTACAATTAAAAATAATATGGTCAAGTCAGATTTTAGACCTTTTTAGACCTCACTATATTTGAACAATATGGCAATACTAAACTGATAGGTCCAGTATGTGTTGGCATTTCCTTGATCAAATGGTATTGCTGGTGTACCTGGTTGTAACTATTTAATTGAAATTTGAAAAAAATGTTGTGCCCAATTATGCACTTATAAAGAACTGGCTAAAGAAAAATAAATAAATCCTGTTGTGAATAAATCATGTTAGAATGCTATTTCAAATAAACAGTTATAGTTACATAGGTTGATTGATTTTGTTCAGCGATAAGCTTGTATGGTTTTCCAAATACCGAGTACTACAAATTGATCTCTCATTTTATATTTTAAAATATTAAAAAAGGTTTTTGGAGCTGGGATCTGTTCTGGAGCCGGGAAAGACACCTAAAATGGACAAGTCGGCTATTATAAATGATGCTATACGAATGGTCACTGAGTTGCGTGGTGAATCTAAGAAATTGAAGGAGTCCAATGAGTCTCTCCAAGACAAAATCAAGGAGCTCAAGGTTTTATTTTCTTGTGCTGGTTAATATTTTTCTTTATACGTCAGTTTATAGCGATATATTCATTAATATAAAAGGGGGGGGGGGTCTTTTGCAGTGCATTTCTTTCAATTTTGGGGCTTTATGTGATGTTTTGAGTTTTTGCCGAGGGTACTAAAATCATAAATTTGAGCTTGTGCAGAGGTACTAGAGACATAAATTGAGGAATTGAGGCTCTTAAGTTGAAGTGAGATCTTTGAATAAAATTATTTAGTGCCTCAGTATCAGCTTCAATTTTGATTACTCTTTTAATTACCAGGCTGAGAAAAATGAGCTGAGAGATGAGAAACAGAGACTGAAAGCTGAGAAAGAGGTACTAGAGCAACAAGTCAAGTTGCTCAGTGCAACCCGGCCCCACATGCCGGTCATACCTGCACCTGCATTTTCTGCGCAGGGTGCAGTTGCAGCAGGTGGTGCTGGGGCCCACAAGTTGATGATGCCGATCATAGGCTACCCTGGCTTCCCCATGTGGCAATTCATGCCTGCTGCTGATGTGGACACCTCTCAGGACCCTGAGTCATGCCCTCCTGTTGCTTGATCAAATGGCGAGCACAATTCATCTCATTTGTTTGGTCTGTCTATGCTCTGTTATTTTGTTGTGCTGGTGATAAACTTTTGCAGTTTTATTATGTAGTATACAATTATGTAATATGCGCAAGTTGGATTTAGAAGCTTTTTGTTTCATGTCATGATATGTTTTACCTTAGGATGGCAGGCGCCTATGTGGCTGAAATTTGTATATTAACTGTTCTAATAAGGTATGTCCTCGCCAGCCCTCTAATGTAAACTTTTTGGTATCTTTTCTCTGTATTTATTTTCATTTTTCTTGCATGGCTGGTACAAACTTTTTGTTGGTACAGCCGCTTTGCCCCAACGCTAGAAAATTGGTATATCAGGCATATTTGCTGACACAAGATATTGTAATTTGTAATGAATCAAATATTTGCATCTGAATGGTTAATAATTGGAAACTGGGGGTACGTTTGGATGAGAGCTAGAATAGTGAATTTGAGAATAGTAAATGAGAATAGAGAAAAAATAGTGATTTTCAGATTAGCGTGAAAATGATGCTATTCGGATTAGTAAAAATGTTGTTTGGATTGTATATTTGGAATAGTGAATAGCTGTAATTAATAAATAATAGTGTTAACAATGTACTAATTAAGAGAAAAGATAGGTAAGTAGGATCTCAAACGAATTGTCATGGAGATGCGGAAGTGGTGTCAAATTTGTTATTTCAGGACTACTGTTGGCGGATGTCTAAAAAGGAAGCATTTTTTTTTCTCTCTTCACACTTTCGAATAGTAATTATTCTAATATTTACAAGGAACAGAGGATGACAATTATTTTAGCTATTCCGAATATCTACTATTTTAAAATAGCCTCTATTATTGTGTCATTCAAACCCGACATTTTTATTAATATCCAAAGTTTAATACAAATTATTAATTATATCCGGAAGTCAACTCAATATCGATATATACCCAAGCCGGCCATTTTTTGGCCGGCTATGTTCCTTCCCTAAGCCGGCCAGAAAATGGCCGGCTATGTACCTTTTTTTTTTTTTTTCAGAGAGAGACTATGATGATCAAAATATTGAAATCTAACTCTGAAATACGATAAATTTTTGTTTAAATTATTTGTTATATTACTTCTTTGAGGAGGGATCAAATTACAACAATTATTATTTTTATTTTCAAAGTCCAAATCGTCGATCCAAACCGTTCAACATGATTTCCACAATAAACTGTGCTTGCAGATCAAATTTTACATTTTTTTGAATTTGTTTACTATTTATTAAGTATTTTACAAAAAATAGTCATATTCAGACCATTGAATTTTGTACCCATCTTAATAAATAGTAAAAAAATTCAAAAAATGTAAAATTTGATCTGCAAGCACATTTTATTTAGATAATTATGTTGAACGGTTTGGATTGACGATTTGGACTTTGAAAATGAAAAAAATAGTTGTTGTAACTTGATCCCTCCTCTACTTCTTTTGATGTATAATTAGCATATTTATACTAAAATACGCTAGAATACTTGAAATTATGTTGAATTACACTATATTACAATAAATTATGTTCAATTATACTAAATTACGTTAAATTACAATAACTTCGCTAATTATGCTGAAATACAGTAAAAAAAACACTAAACTACACAAAATTACGCTATAGTAGACTGATTTTGCTCATCTTTCATGAATCATAAAAAATAGTAAAAAAATTCCAAAAATAGTAAAAATTGGTAATCTGCAAGTTCATTATGTAACTAATTTACTGAGCTACTTGGATTGAATGATAAAAATGAAAATCTTAATCGGAAACTTCAACTCAAGTTTTGAGGCTCTTCTCTTTGTTTTTTGGCGATTCTGAATTTCGGAATCTGGCATAGCAGGCACAAACGCATTCGCATTTTCACAAGCTTTCCGAAAAGTGATCATTTGCTGAAATCGGACACTCGAGCGCCGTTTTATGACCGTTTGAAGTTTCATCGTTGTTTTTCTCCTTTTCAGTGAAGATATCGTCCCTATTCATATCGTATTTTAGCGTAATTTACCGTATTTTAACGTAATTTAATGTAATTTAACGTAATTTAACATAATTTAGTGTTATTCAACATAATTTCAATTAATCTATCGTATTTTAGTATAAATATGCTAATTCCTCCTCAAAGAAGTAATATAACAAATAATTTAAACAAAAATTTATCGTATTTCAGAGTTAGATTTCAATATTTTGATCATCATAGTGTCTCTCTAAAAAAAAAAAAAAAAAAAAAAAAAAAAAGTTATATAGCTGGCCATTTTCTGGCCGGCTTAGGGAAGGAACATAGCCGGCCAGAAAATGGCCGGCTTGGGTATATATCGATATTGAGTTGACTTCCGGGTATAATTAATAATTTGTATTAAACTTTGGATATTAATAAAAATGTCGGCATTCAAACATAGCCTGAAAGAATAAAGAAGAATTTCAATAATCAAAGTCTTCCAAGTAATAAAATGTACCATATGCAATTTAAGTTTGTCATATACATCCTACTTAACTGTAGTATTGTTTTATAAGAACAAGAATAAATTTGAATTCGCAATAGACAGCAGAAAGGAAATTTTTTATCGGTAGTAATTAATAGAAAAGAAGAGAGACAAACAGTAAGAGTACAATAATATTTATATTGGTAGTAAGATTGGTACCATAAATGTACATATTCAATTCAGACAAAATCTTTTATTTTGAAACAAAGGTATAACACCATTTCATTTAGGAAATGTTAAATACAGACTAAATAGATGTAACCTAATTAAACATAATAACAATCTTTCCCTGATAAAAGAAACCAGAATCCAGAATCACTGGTATTCCTCAGCCACACCTGCACCCCTTTACTGGTAAGCAGTTTTTGTAGCTAGATTTGTTCTAATCTCTGCCATTTGTACTAATCCTAAACTCTTACATAGAGACAAACCGCATCATTCCAATTTCCAACCATGACTTGGCCTTTTATCAGCAAAAGGTACCTTAATTTTGTAATTCCTTCTACTTAATTTGTTAAATTTAATACTTTATGTAAGTAATTAGGAAATATTGGTTGAGAACTATCAGTTGGAAGTTGTTGGGGCTCAGGATATAATTTTGTTTCCTTACCTTGATTAAGTATTTAATCATGGGTTTGTGTAAGCAACTAAGGGTTTATGTTAAGATGTGAAAAATATTGCCTTACATTTGTATCATGTGATTGCTCCGAACATACATCATTTGGAATAGAAGGAGAAAAAAAAAATAAGAACATAAAATAGACTTGAAAATTTTCAAAATTATGTATATTTCCCTCAAAGTTTTATATAATATCTTACAATATTTTCTACAACTTTAATATTTGAAGTTTTCTCATAATTAAAACATATAATGTCAAAAAATTATACAAATTAATTTTTCACCATTCTACATCAATTAAGAAATCAACTGTTTCCTAAACAACTGTTTCAAATAAAAATACATAATCATAACTTTTATTACTGTTTGACTTGCCCTTAACAACTAACAATGAGTCCCACAACAAACAAAGCACCCATACTTTTCTATAAGAACCCCAGGCTAAATTATTAAAAATCAACATTTTATCTTTTCTCGGGTCCAGTTATCAACTAAATGACCAGAAAAAAAACCGGCCACTGTCTTATTTGCTGCCTAAAGATAGATAATTCTTGTATAAACACATAAATATTTGTTGTCTAAAAACAAAAATAATTGTCTCTAACACAAATTTCCGCGACTTTGTCATAAACATTTTCCAACGCATTATGCCGCAAGTGTGCAAAAAGCAGCCTCCAATGCGTCATGAATTTATTACAAACAACCCCTAACAATTTCATATTAGAATTGTTAAATATTTACTATGTAAGTTTGTTGATTTTCTCTACTATCTAATTGAATGATTTCATAAACATAAATGAAATCATAATATAATTTTAAAGAAACACTTTCTATTTTCTAGTGGAAGAAATATAGACTTAATTATTATTATTTCGTGATACCTTTTATAATTGAAAGCTAATATTGTTTACATCATTCAAGAATACACAAATTATGAATTACCTAACACATGCATGAAGCATGATATATCATCCGAAACTCCTCTCACCCTTCTATACTTTATATTTATATAACTATGACTCACAAAAGGTATATTGATGTCAAATTTTAAGTGTATATTTGATAGGACCATGTATTAAAAGTTCCATAAACTATTTATGGGCTAAGTATCAAGCCCATTTAGCAAGCTCATTCGGCAAGCTCATTCGGGATGTCCGCACTAAGTCACAACCGATCTACTAGCCTATAAATACCCCTGAGTTCACTGAGCTCGGGGTCTACGAATCAACAATACAGGATACATACGGGCAAGAGTTACGTACCTTACCGGATTTTAATTTTGACAATACTAAACACACGTCGAACAGATAGGACGTGTCCTGACAATTACGGCCTAATCTCCAGAGATAGGACGTATCAATATTAAAATTAACATTGGGCATAGCCAATCATCTCTAACTAAATTCATCAAATCTAGTCTTGGACAATCAAATTATCCTTTAAATTATATGAATCCTAAACTCTTAAGTGTATATTAAAATTACACATTGGAAATAGACAATCATTTCTAACTAAATTTATCAAATGTAACCTTGGACAATCAAATAATCCTTTTAAAATAAAATTGACATCGGAAAGAGGGCCTTTAGTTTTATTAGTATTTGTTCAAATGACTATATGATTCTTAAATCTTACTACATTTTTGTGATCTAATGATAAAAATATACATTTGTATTTTTTTTTGGAACTGAGATCTTGGCAATCGTAAAATAAATAAATTTCAAATTGATTTAAATGTGATTTAAACTGTATAAATCTCATTTCCTTGAAAAATGGTGGATTTTGGTGCAATTTTTATCGTTTATCAAACGATTTAAAATTTACAACAATATGTATTTTACGACATGAAGAATATTAATTGATGCTCAAATAGCATGAAATTTAATAGAAAACCAATTTAAAATGCGAATAATACATCTTCATTTATTTTTAAAATTATTAACTTGATTAAATAATATTTTCAAAATCGTCAAATTATTTTATTACAAAATAAATCTCAATTCATTTTAAGAACAAGCCTTTTGAGAGGCTAAAACAATGACCTTTGTATACGAGGTTGTATGTTTGAAATTTGGTTAAAATTTCTTTCGTGAATATTTAAATTTGGAAGGATAAATTTCATTTTATTAAAAATATTACAACTCATTTATCTGGACCGATTAAAAGTGCAAAATAGTTTCACACAGTGTTCTAAATAGTGGCGTTATAGTGTTTTTGGACCTTAAATGTTAAGCTATTTAAATAAAAGTGCGTTATCTAGCTACGACTGCTATAGTGGTACTAGCGGTCAGCTATTTGTGCTACAAGTTATGCGCTATAGCGCACACTATGTGACATAGGCTTTTATTTAAAGGTTCAAACTGATTTTTTTTTTAAAGATCAATTTTTTTCAAGTATCAATTTTTTCAAGATCCAGATTGCTTTTGCTCTTAAATAGAAAAAGATAGATAGTTTATGCCATAATGTTTAGGTTTTTTTTAATAGAAAAAGATATATGGTTTATGCCATAATGCTTAGGTTATTTTGAATGAAAAAAGATAGATAGTTTATAATATTATTAGGGATATTTTCAATAGCAATTTGGATTTTGTACTGGTTTAATGTGAATATTCTAATTCCTTAATCAATTATTTTGGTTACTTATCGCTATATGAGACTTTAGATAATGTTGATAATTAGTAGAAATATAAACATAATTTTTTAAACAAAAAACGCTATGTAGGATAGTTTTCGTTATTGCTACGCTATTCGCGATAGCTTTTTATTTAGCATTTTCCCGATGACACGATAATCGCTATTTAGAACCTTTCACATCATTAAAAGTGTTTCATTTTGTTATTTGTTTTGGATGATCGAGATGAGGCATACATAATTGAGTACAATAACGTGGGTTAATCGTACAATTTTCAATTTGCTTTTTTTTTTTTTTCTTTTTTCTTCTTAGTTTTTGTTTGATACGCAAGCAAAAAGTTCCAATTTGATATATATTGTTCTAAATTTGTAACTCAAGAATATTCTTTTTTTATTATTTCTTTCGGAATTTCTTTTTCGTTTGCACTAATCTTCTCCATTCATTTTGGAATTGGAGATATCCATTTACATTATTCGTTAAATGTCGTTTACTGCTTGTGTAAATACATTATTCAGCTGATGCTCGGTCGAAGCTGTTCGATATGTATGCGCACGGATATTATCAAGTGCGCACGGATATTGATGAGGATCGAATGGCTCTGACTGCCTCCAATAATTCCGTGTAAATAATTAAACGTCAAGGAAATGGTAAAGATAAGTATGTGTGTTTTCCCCAAATGGAGAAGAACATAATCACAAAATATTGGACGACATCGTATGGCAAATTTTGCATTAATCAATTAATAAGGTACGTACTCTCATCTCAGGTAACAATTAATGTTTTATCTTCATCATATTTAATCAATTTCTGCTGACTCAAAAATCATTTTCGACTTATTCTATTGAAAAGAGACAAACATTTATACTCAGAGCATCTACATCTCTGGTATTATTAGAATTTCTAATCCAATTTAAGAGATGTGAGAAAGTTTCTTATTTAGAAATTATACAGTAAAATTTCTTATTAAAAAACTGTTTATAAACTCTTATTTTTAATTTATTACTGACGTTGTTTAATAGAAACTCTAAAATTAATTTCAAGAATGTGAGAGTTAGAAACTTTAGAGACTTTAATTTTTAAAAAGTAGTTAACAGTTATTTAGAAACTCATTTGAGCTGTTGAAATATAGATGCTCTCACAGATATATATTCTATTTAAAATGGTGCCGCCCCAATAGACGACATTAATTAATAATTCATGCTATTATCTTTCATATTTGTTTTGAGAAACACAAAATAATTAATCATCACGAAGAGAAACTTTCTACATGCATCATGCCATCATTAGAAAATATCATTAATTTATATTTGTTCAGGCTCTAACAAGGTATATATATCAACTGCGTTGACTTGAGTTTAATTAGAAATTAGAAATTTATGTTATGACTTTAAACAAACATATCAATAGTAATTAGAAAAAAACATTTTAAAAATCTTTATAGTACTTAACATATATACAAGTGTATGAGCCGACACCTTCTCTTTTATCTCCACAATAAAATGTGCTTCCAGATCAAATTTTATATTTTTTTGAATTTTTTTACTATTTATTAAGTATTTTACAAAAACTAGTCAAATTCAGACCATTGAATTTTGTACCCATCTTAATAAATAGTAAAAAAATTCAAAAAAAATGTAAAATTTAATCTGGAAGCACATTTTATTGTGGAGATCATGTTGAACGGTTTGAATTAACGATTTGAAATTTGAAAATGTAAAAAATGGTTGTGGTAACTTTGTTGTAACTCAAAATTGTAGTAACTAAATCCCTCCTCTTTTAATATTTGATATATAATTACAAAAATTGGTCGGCAGACGCGAATTGTGGCTAAGTTAATTAGGAGTACTACTAGACATACCATGAACATAATTTCACAAAGACGTGGAATGCTTTTTTTTCTTGTCATTTCATGAATATAAAATTTCATTAAAAAAATTCATGAAAATATTTACTTGGCTGCACGAATGGATGGAACTTACAAAAAGTAGGAACCAACAACCAAAACTCTCGGATATTAAGGTAGACATTGCTCTTGTACCAATAATTCAAATATTAATTTTATTGGCCGACTTCTTCTTCTCTGCCTTATTTCTTTAAAAAAACAGACAGAGAGAGAGAAAGTTGGATGTATATCTAATATGTATAAGTATATCATTAGCTTCACCAGAAAATTACATTTGATTCTCTCTCAATCACACCTATAGCAAGCCAATTTTCCTTCAAAGGAAATGAATACATCTAGAAGAGTTCTCTGCATTGCATTCTTTTTGGGCTTGTTTCATTCAACAACAAGCACGGATCACAAGGTCGGCGGTGACCAAGGATGGACCACGGGCATCAATCTTCCGGCATGGGCACAGAACGAACACTTCTTAGTCGGCGACACCTTGAGTAAGTCGATCGACGATCAAATCTTTTATATCAGTACCACACATTGTTCTTCGAGTTGCTTGTTGTATACATTGTCACTATTTTGATGCAAATGACAGATAAAATAATCAGGGGTGGAATATAAGTAGGCCAGACATCATTTAATTCAATTCTACAATTATATGCTAATATTTTTCTTGTGTTTCTGCATGAAGCTTTTGTGTATCAACCATTCCATGATGTGCTAGAGGTATCGAAAGAACATTTTGACACATGCACCATCAGCAATTCATTTATGAGATATCAAGGAGGCAGCACGACAATACAGTTGACAAGTGCTGGTACCAAGTACTTCATCTGTGGCATTCCTGGTCACTGCAGTGGTGGCATGAAATTACAGGTTGACATTGTTTCATCATTAGCATCCTTCACATCACCTCCACCTGCCAATTCATCATCACCCCCTTCGCCACCTGTCAATTCAGCACCCGCCCCTTCGCCTCCTGTTGATTCAACACCACCATCTCCTGATGCTCCTTCAACTTTGCCTCCTACTACACCACCATCTCCTGATACTACTTCAACTTCGCCTCCTGCTGACACAGTGCCACCACCAACACCTACACCACCATCTCCTGATTCTCCTACAACATCACAAAGTTCACTATCTCCCCCTCCCTTGTCTCGCATTTATGGTTCCCCACCGCCACCAGGCCCACCATCTTCTAATGGTCTCGAAACATCTCCACCACCATCGACCCCGACATCACCAGATGTTCCTGAAACACCTTCTTCTCCACTGTCCCCGTCATCTCCTGATACTCCAACATTGCAAAGTTCGGTGCCTCCCCCTCCTTTGTACCGCATTTATGCATCCCCACCACCCCCAGGTCAATCATCTACTGGTACTCCTGAAACATCTACCCCACCATCTTCTAATTCTCCTTCCCCTCCTTTGTACCGCAATTATGCGTCCCCACCACCCCCAGGTCGATCATCTCCTGGTGCTCCTGAAACACCTACCCCACCAACCCCACCGTCTTCTAATCCTGCTTCCCCTCCTTTGTACCGTGCTTACGGTTCCCCACCTCCCCCCGGACAACTATCTCAAGGTGCTCCTAACACTTCACCGACCCCATCAACCCCACCATCTCTCAATGCTCCTGTAACATCTCCATCTCCTGTAAATCCACCCCTGGCTCCTCCTCTTTACCGAAATTACGCTTCGCCACCCCCACCACCACATCTTCATACTCTCGCACCTTCTCCCTCATATGCACCTGTTCCAGCACCAGAAAAGGCACCTGTTCCTGCACAAGCAAAGGCACCTGTTCCTGCACCAGAATATGCACTTGCTCCGAAGAAGGCTGCTGTGCCTACTCGAGCGATTACACCAATCAGTAATGTACCTGGGCCAGCAGCAACAGGACCTGCTGAATCTGCTGCTTTCGCAAGATGTCGATTGGCAGATGTTATGATGGGGGTACTTATTGCATTTTTTACGGCAATAATTCTTTGAATATCCTTGTGATGGAAATAGTGTACGCACATTAATTATATGAGGATGATTGAGCTTTGCAAGTTATTTTTGATTTCTTGTTTCTTAGTTTTGGTTTGGGTTTTGCAGTTTCAGTTTTTCATTTTCATTTTGTTTCATTTTGTTTTGTTTTCTCTGTTTTGTTATTTTTTTGTGCTTAGTTAATAACACAAATCATTGCGTAGTAAGGGGCATAAGGGACTGCTGTTTGTAGATAATCCGTGTCCTGTGCCGCAGGAGTTTTAAATTTGTAGAAATCACAACTAATTTTTCATTTGTAGTGAAATTTTCCATTTATTTTTGCCCCCTCTGTATACAGCTTAGGATATACCAATAAAACATGTCAACTAAAGAAAGAACAAATTAATAAAACCAGTTCCCTTATACAAAATAAGAACGAAAAAAAAAACTCATTTCTTTCCATTATGCTTATCATGTCCTCTCTAAACATTATCAAATATACCATATTTACAAATCAACCTCCAGATTATCATAAATTTGTCTTTTGAATCTATCTAGCATCAAGTTCTGTGATTGAAAGTTTGAAACCTTATTTTGTGAAACCTGACTTGGCATGTCACAGGATTTGTCAGGAACCTGTATTGGTAATGCAAAATGGAGGCCTCGAAGGAGCTTGGAGAGATATGGTGTTGCTACTGAGCATGATCACCACCTCTGACATCTTGGGCCTATCTGTCTGATCATCTTGCACACAAAGCAGAGCTATGTGCACGTATCTCACAATTTCATTTGTCGGGCAATCCCGCAATATGGTGTCAATCATTCGAGGAACTGTACCTGCTGTCCAATGCTTCCATGCCTGCATTCAGACAGTTCCAAAAAATGATCAAGACAATACAATTGTGGCACATATGATATGCTACCAAAACAACCAAGTGACTTTAGAGTCTTAGAGTCATTTCTGCAATTTGACCGAGTCATGACAAAATCTTAAGTTTGAATTCAACCATCTAAATTATTACTGCCAGCCTTTTTTAATTTTTGAAACTTAAGGGTTTAATAGTAAACTTTTAAACTATTTGATGTTTGAAATGCTCTAGATTTGGGACATTGTATTGGTCTAATCAAAATTAGTTTTGATAAAGGTATCTAAATGTACAAATGTGTTAGTGTTTGATTGGAAAATGCTGATAAATATTCTATACAATAACTTACAGAGCTTAAGATGTCTTCTGCCTCATCGGACTCTGACAAAGCACTATTTCTTTTTCCAGTAATGATCTCTAAAATTAATATGCCAAAGCTAAAAACATCTGATTTTATTGAGTAGAGCCCATGCATAGCATATTCTGGTGCCATATAACCTCTGCACATAAGAAACAACTGTTTACTAATGAAATATTTTGACCTTATAAAGGAAAATTTTCGAATGCACCCTCGAGTATACATAATGTTATGTATACCCCTACAAATTATAAATTGATATATATCTCTTATGGTACAAATATCAACTTTGCTCCATATCAGAAAAAGCCTCATTCTAACAAACAGAACAATTATACAAAAGACTGGAGGAACTAAAGAAAATAATCTGAAATAAAAAAACTATTTGAATAAGAACCGCACAAATACTTACAATGTGCCCACAACTCGCTTTGTGATATCAACTGTCTGATCGACACTAAAAAGTCATGCCAAACCAAAGTCCATTATCTTTGGAGTCATATCAACATCAAGCAAAACATTGCTGGCTTTCAGATCTCTGTGTATTATCTTAAGTTGAGAGTCTTCATGCAGGTACTGGAGACCTCGTGCCAGTCCGTTTATAATTCTTAACCTTCTTTTCCAGTTCAGTTCTCCCCTCTTCTCAGGACCTGCTAATCATTTGTGGGAAACACCCATATTTAAGGATTGAAGTTGGGCTTGTATACCCATGTACTATGAATGAATAAACTGAGCACTGATAAACCCACTTAAGTCTATTAATTTTTAAATTGTGCACCAAGATCAAATTTTAACTGAAATGTTCACAGCGATCCTCAATTGTGCCGTTAGGGCTCACAAGAATTTTATGCTCAACAATGCAATTAACCAAACAAAAATGTTAGAAGAGGTGAACGCAAGCTAAAAAAAAGCAGGTGATTACAAAAAACATTTTGGTAGAAATGTAAACAAACTATCAAAGGGGAGAAGATGAGGCTACAAATTTGCATACTGAAAAGAAATTTGTTGAGGCTTCCATTGGGAATAAATTCATAAATAAGCAACTTCTCTTGTTCTTCTAAGCACACCCCCACAATCTGAACTAAGTTTTTGTGTTCAAGCTTTGCAGCTAAAACTAACTCATTTTTCAGTTCCCCCAGTCTTTGAACTGAGCTTTGAGAGAGTTGCTTAATAGCAATATATTGTCCATTAGGTAGTGTTCCCTATCGATATATGGGTCATTGTGTAAGTTACACTTCTTGTTGTAGAAAAATACACACAATTAAATGAGAAAATTAATAAAAATCTTACCTTATAAACACTCCCGAATCCACCTTCACCAAGCTTATTTGATTCATTAAAGTTCATAGTGGCAGTTCTTAAAGTGGAAAGGTCAAGGAGAAGTGAATCAGCACCCTCCATGCCATTTGAGTTAAATTCATCTATCAAAGAATAAACTTTACATAATTAATGCATTTCCTAGAAGTACCATATCAATCACATATGGCATGAAGTGAAAAACATAAATTATAAACATTCAGAGAGGTTATGACATACAAGATACTACTACTTTTCTGAATGAGCGCTTCTTCTTCCAAAAACAAAAGCTCAATGCAGTTACTAATAAACAAATAGCTACTACAGGAATTGCAACAGCAATGGCAATAATGGTGGTGTTTGTCTTCTTCCCTGAAAATTTTATTAAAACAATTCAAAGTTTTAGACACAACTTGACTTTAATCCAATAAATACATTATGTACTGGGAACAATTTCTGACTACCTTTGATTCCAAACACACATGCTATATAACAAAGATGGCCAGTTATTGTCACAATAATTTGTGATATCATTTTTCATTGGGCTGGCTTCTCTACGGGCTGAGCCGCTAGGGGGAAATTAGCAAAGGAATGATCTCACTTTATATGCCTTTGTAATATGTATGAACTTATTGGGTTTGAATGCAAACTGGTGGTACTAGAATACCACTTATTTAAAATAAAAATAAACATAGTCAAGTCAAATGCAAACTGGTGGTACTAGAATATATACCACTTATTTAACTAGAATACCACTTATTGGAAGAGAATTCCATATGGCAAAGTCAATTTTCTATTTGTTTGTTAGAAGGCACCAAACTCTTCAACAATTCAAAGTGAAACAAATAGTCAAGTCAAACTAGCCATAAATTTAATTTTGTTTTTCCCTAACGTCAAGGAACCAACAATCTGAATTACAAATAAATTCATGTATGAAATGTTATCTAAAAGATCCATTAATTCAACCATTAACTTTTATAATTGATGCTATATCCTACTCCAGGTCTCCAGCTATCCAATGAAATAAAGATAAATGAAAATTTATCACATAAAACCTCCAATTGGTACTGATACAAAAGCTAGTAGCAAGTAGTCCTCTTTGGCAAACACAGGCTTGATTAGAAATTAAAAAGAAAAAAAAAAAAAAAAACTTGAATACAAACTCACCAGTACTCTTTGTAGGATCCAACACTGGAGCAGGTGGTAGAGCAAGAGTAGTTGCATCGAGGTTCACCATTGGTTCGCCACTGTAGAATGAATAAACCTCATACCGGAAATTGCAGCGGACGCCCAAGATCCTCCCCCCTTGCCTCCCTGCAAAATATTTCATCTCATCAATCAGCCCTTGAAAACAACTCTGCACAAAAATAAAAGTACCCTCAATTAACAAACCCTGCTATAATTATGAGCACAATATTCTGTCAGTACAATCAGAAAATATAATTATCAGTACTTACCTGGCACTCTGACCCGGTCAGATCAGGAGTGCACTGTACAAGGCCATAGATGACAGGATACTGTTGGGAGAAATTTGTTGCTTCTGCTAAGGCAAACCGTCTTGTAGAATTGTACGATGCCCAAGCTGATGCATTAGTAATGAGATCGGTTACAATTTGGTCGAATTGGGTTGCATCAGATGTTACATTTGCCGTGCTGTATTGTATTTGTTGGATAGAATTGTCAGTGGAGGATAGAAATTGTTGATTGGAAAACCTGAGCAGGCAGTTGTCGTAAAATACTGTGGTGGCTCTGTCATACGGGCAGAGCTGTAGCGCATCCTACAAATAGAATTTTACAAGAGAAAATTAAATAGATAATTCATAAACATACAATAGATAAATATAACTGTAGTGAAGATGATAATGTGTACCTGAAAAGCAATTGAGAGGCAAGAGGAGCAGGAGGAATTATTAACATCACCACGACACAGTACAAGTCCAGACACCCGGTTTGGTACCGTACCGACCGTACCATCCGCAAAGCCAGTGGAGGTGGAGTTGGCTGTGAGAGAGGAGAAGAGAAGATTGATGTTGGCCTGATAGGTGCTGTTTTCGGAGAAGGTACTGGCGCCTCCACATAATTTATACAATGGGTCTGCTAGAGCTGGTAATGGGAGGTACAATAGAAGAGAGAGAATAAAGAGAGAGAAATGCATCCTTTTGAGAAAATAAAATGATTAAAAGAGAGAGAGAGAGAGAGATAGAAGCAGTGAGGTTTGATGGCTTAGCAGGGGTGCAAATGGAATGGATACATGGAATCAAATAAGAAAGAAGAGGGAGAAGAATTGGTCAATGGGCTGACTATTTCACTCACAGTTGACAAGTCAGTTAACACGTGTAAGTATCTGATTTGCTCTAATTTTGATTTGTTAATTTACTTTCAACACTGGTGGGCTGCTAACCGACATGTTTATTATATCCAAAGTTAATTACAAATTAATAAATATATCCTGAATTTCTTGGTTTTTCGAAAAATGTCCAAACCGGTCAGATTCTGGCCGGTTTCCTCTCCCCCAGAAGCCGGTCAGAATCCGGCCGATTTCCTCAATTTTTTTTTTTTTACACCCTGGAGAGTCCATTTGATTAAATATCTAACACTGAAAATTCAAAATTTTTGGTTAAATTATTTGTTAGATTACTTCTTTTGATGTATAATTAGCATACTTATACTAAAATACGCTAAATTACTTGAAATTATGTTAAATTACGCTAAAATACGGTAAATTACATATGAATAGGCGAAAAACGACGACAAAACTTCAAACGGCCATAAAACGGCTCGAGTGTCCGATTTTAGCAAATGACCACTTTTCGGAAAGCTTGCGAAAATACACATGCGTCAGTGCCCGCGTAATTTACCGTTTCTATTACGCATTCAGAATTGTCAAAAAACAAATGGAAGAGCCTCAAAACTTAAGTTGAACTTTCCGATTAAGATTTTCATTTCTATTATTCAATCTAAGTAGCTCAGTATTAGTTATATAATGAACTTGTAGAATATCAATTTTTACTACTTTTGGAATTTTTTACTATTTTTTATGATTTATGAAAGATGGTACAAAATCGGCCTAATTTTGCGTAGTTTAGCGTAATTTACAATATTTCATTATAATTAGCGAAATTAGTGTAATTTAGCGTGCAATTCAACATAATTTAACATAATTTAGCATAATTTAATGTAATATAGTGTAATTCAACATAATTTCAAGTAAGTTAGCATATTTTAGTATAAATATGCTAATTATACATCAAAAGAAGTAATCGCACAAATAATTTAAACAAAAAATTCGAATTTTCAGCATTAGATTTTATTATCGTGTTCTTCATAGTGTCTCTAAAAAAAAAAAAAGGGAAGAAACAGACCAAATTCTGGCCGGTTTCTGGGAGAGGAGGAAACTAGCCAGAATCTGGCCGGTTTGGACATTTTTCAAAAAATCAAGAAATTCTGAGTATATTTATTAAGTTGTAATTAACTTTGGATATTAATAAAAATGTCGGGCTGCTCATAAGGAGAAAATGGTAGAAGACAAACAAGAGCAATGTTATATTTATTTTCTGAATGCCATGTGTTCATGCTACTATCTAAATGTATGTCCTTTCCTGCACATTAATTATCTTTAATTTTATGAATTTAAATATTTTCAACGCATGTGTTAAAAAACAGTACGAGTTCAAATATTTTCATTTTTGATATTTTTATTATGTCTTATTTTTTTTTTATTCAATAGCTTAAAATTAAAAGCTTAAATGTCAACGGTTTCTGTTTTTTTTTTTAATAGAAATCAGCGGGCATGATTTCACTTTATCTAAAAAAAAGAGCTTAAATGTCAAAGTAAATTTGTTACATGTAATCTATGTTGCATGGATACGAGTACGGGTATCGTATCGGATCCAATACGGATATGGCGATACAACAATTTTCAAAAATTTAGGATACGATATGTTTATTATATATTTTATTATTTTATATATTATATTTAGATAATCATAACTTAAATCAAATTTTTATAAAAAATTAAAGGTATAACATAAGAATATATTAAATACTATAGTTACTAGAATATATCACAAATGAAACTTTGGTGTAGTGGTCAAAGGTTTTTGACCCTCACAGGAGAAGCCCCAGTTCGATTCACGCGTGGTGCAGAAAAAAAAGGCCATTTGCGCTGGTTTCACATGCGGCTTACGGGTGCTGCGCGGCTCACGGGTGCGGGCGCGGTTCACGGGCGTATCCACATGTATCCAGCCGTATCCAGCTGTTTCAACGGAGTATCAGCGACCGTATCGGCCGAGTAAGGATATGCCACGTAGGCAAAACGCCAGCTGGCGTATCGGATACATATCGGTGCCATATCGGGCGCGTATCGGTATCCGATACATGTCCGATACCGATACGGCGTCTAAACTGACGTATCCGTGCAACATAGCATATAATTTATATTATTTTCTATACACTGATGCGAATAATCTTTAACATCACACCGCTTTTTTTTAGTCATATTACTACAATGGAAAATCAATTTGCTTCAGTTTTTATTATTCCGCTAAGGAACACTACATCTTAATTTTGTACTAATTAACAAGCAGAAAAAAATGTGAAAATGACACGTGTCACTCAGATACTGGATTTGCCAAACAATATCGACTTCATGTTTTGAGGTATATTTATATTATAATATGCTTAATATAAATCAAATTAGGTTGGGCTTCAATTATATTTTATATTGTAGATCAAATAATAATATACATCTTATATGTATAAAACATTCCTTAGAGTAAGTCGACCGAAATTGTTATTTCCGATAGTATCGTTACTACCGACAGGATTATCCATGACGATAGGAAAAAAAAACAAGATTCCCTTCCTACTGTACATAATCGACCTCTTTTAAATTAGATTTTCTTTTTTTGCCTAATTCGGTTTTTACAAAGCATGACAATAATATATTTGTTTTGAAAATTTTGATAATATACTCTGCCTGCTTGTACAGAAAATTTTGATAATATTGAGAATACATTCACTAGTCTCTCATACATTCAAATGTTAAGAAGTTTCTTTTATTTGACCTTACTAGTGTCGTATTATTTTAAATGTTAAAAAGTTTCTTTAATTTGACATTACTAGTGTCGTATTTAATAAAATTTGGAAGCTAGATCTTTATCATTCTCTAAAAAAAGAGTTTGAACATAGGATAAAGCATTCATTCATGTTGAATTGGGACATATGAATTCACAGCTCATTGAACACATGCATTCACAATGTCTGCATTCAATCAGTTGTTTTGATACTTGGAAAAAAATCAATTTTTTTAAGTGTCAGATGCACAAATTCAGAATGATTTGTGAACATATTCGTTCAAAAAATATGCAGTGTTGTTAAACTTTTCATAACAAAAAAATTATTGTTAAATATTGAAAATCGGGATATATAAAAAAAATTCCTGAAATCATTGTTTTCTTTCTTGACAACTAATCAACTTCATTATCATTATATAAGTTTAGATTTGGAAACGAACATTTCAGATATGATCTAATATGATACAAATATCAAGTGTATAAAAATGATGAGCTTAGCTGCACATTTTACCATTCACTAAAACATGATCTTTTCGTCCGTTTGAAATTAACAACCCTTATTTCAATATAAACTATAATGAAAAATCACTATTCCTATATTCCAACAACATATATGAAAACTTGTATTGCCAAGGTCTCAAGATAACATCTCCTTAATTTTTCTATACAAATTAAGTAGAGAGGAACTAACTGTTTTCTCGACCAGTCGTCTATCTTGGATCAAGTTCTGAAATAGTCAACTCGTTCTGAGACACTGGCACCAAGTTTTTCTGGGACCCATCACTAGAAACACCACCTCCTCTTCTTAAGTAAAATGCCGGCTTTGAAGGCACTTGGAGAGAGACGGTGTTGCTACCAAGCATGATCACTACCTCTGACATGCGGGGTCTATCTTTTAGGTCCTCTTGCACACAGAGAAGCCCTATATGTATGTATCGGATTATCTCATTTGTTGGGCAATCCATAAAAGGGTCGATTATGTTGGTTATTGTACCTGCTGTCCATTGCTCCCACGTCTGAAATTCCACCGTTAAAATGTAAGATACAGGACTGTAAAAAATTTACATGTGCAAATTATAACTGCATATGAGGCCTCAAATGTTTCCCAAAAAAGGTCTTAGGTGTTCAAAACATCAAAAAATCATGCACATCATGACAAAACATGAAATATATCTTAGGCCCCTGGTACACTGACTGACATCTTGTAAATAACCAAAACTATATATTCTTCCACAATTTGATTAAATAGAGAATTATGGTTTTTTGTAGGGGTAAACAAGTACTAAATGTAAAAGTTTCCATGATATTTCTAATTTTGCAGGGTATTGATGATAATTTGGCACTTGCAGCATACATGAATTAAATTGGCCCTTGTGATCTTTTCTGAGCTTAATTACATAAATTGTTATTATTACGTAAATTCAAGAGAGATGGAATAGAAACTCTTACAGAGCCCAGAAGGTCTTCACTCATTTCAGTATCAAATGAACCACAACATCGTTTCCCAGTAACGATCTCTAAAAGTAAAACACCAAAACTAAACACATCGGACTTGATTGAGTAGCGCCCATGCATTGCATACTCAGGTGCCATATACCCACTGTACAGTTCGCATAATAGAACAAATTAAAAGGGATGAATTGTTCTAATGCCAAAATTAATGCTTCTTGGGCAATTTTTTTTCTTTGGAAATTACACCCAAAATTCCTAAATTAGCATTTAACGTTCATTATTTGGGCTATTTTAAAACATTTATTGAACTAGAGTTGTACAAGTAAAATCATTCCAGTATTTGTTGCCAATGTTATACTTAAGTTTCTTCTAGAGAAAAAACTTGATGCAAATCAAGCCAAGTAAATTACTGTTGATTTTGAAGTTGTCATCAGTCAAATGTGAAACCGAGTTATGAGTTATATTACAAAGGTTAAGGAGATTCAGTCAATTTGCACCTGACCAGATGTGAGAAGTTTGGTGTTAGCCACAAAATAAGAGGTACATTTGATGTTGGTACCTTGGAAATTGTTTCTAATGGGTCAAGTATGGAAATAAAAAGTGAGTTGTGCAAAGCATGATATAGATTATAGCGCACTTACAATGTACCTACGACCCGTCTTGTGACATGTACAGTCTGGTCTACAGGAAACAATCTAGCAAGACCGAAGTCTGAAATTTTAGGGTTCATATCAGAATCCAACAAAATATTGCTCGCTTTCAGATCTCTATGTATAATCTTCAGTTGTGAATCTTCATGCAAATACTGGAGGCCACGAGCAATGCCATTTATTATTGCCAATCTTTTTATCCAGTCCAGTTCTTGCCTTTGTTCTTTATCTGCCACATAATATGCATGAAGGTTAAGGAAAATAATTGAGCACTATTTAAATTGATACGGACCAAATAGATTGGCATCTCAAAATGCAGAGGAAATTGATAAGCAATGTTTGGTTTCAACAGTATATCAATATTTAATAAATTGCCAGTTATACCTTTTATTTTATGTAGTTTGACTTTATTTTACTCTGCTATTTTTCAATGAATATCAATGATATGAAGAAACGAATTTATGTAAAAAGATTTGAATTTTGGTTACCAAAAAGAAAGGTGTCGAGGCTTCTATTTGGAAGAAACTCATAAACAAGAAGCTTCTCTTGTGCTTCCAAGCAAACACCTACAACTCGTACCAGATTCTTGTGTTTAAGCTTTGCAACTAAAACTAACTCATTTTTCAATTCTTCTAATCCTTGAGAGGAACTTTGAGAAAGCCTCTTTACTGCTACCTCTTGCCCATTTGGAAGTGTGCCCTGAATGATGCAATTAGACGTATGATTACAATTGTGATGGCAATTAGAAACAGTTAAAACTACATCAAAATTGCAAATAATGTACATAAAGTATAGTAAAATGTTTTTCCATTTATGTTCAAAGTTCAGAATTTCCAATTTATGTTCAATGACATTTTTAACATTTACCATTATTTCTGTTTTATAATTCTTGAGTGAAAATTTTATGATTGAAGACAATAAAGGAGAAATGCCAAAGTAGGAATTTTCGGCCTTCCTGGAGTAAAACATGAAAAAATGTTACTAATATGGACAATTTCACAATTTTTAATGCTGTTCAAAGATTGCTAGTGTAGAAGCACCTTATAAACAGCACCAAATCCACCTTCACCCAGTTTATTGGATTCGTCGAAGTTTATGGTGGCGGCTTTCAGTGTAGAAAGACCAATAATAAATGAGTCAATGTTTTCTTTATTCTGCTCAGAGTTGATAATTTCTGAAAATAATGAAACAAAAAACATAGAACTTCTCAAAAAACAGTCAATGAATTAAAGTTATGTAATAAAATCTAACACGATTAACAGTACCTTAAGTAGAAGAATAAGCTATCAAATTAGTCAGGTTTTGGTAGCGTAATCAGTCGGGTGTGTTACAGTTATGTGATATTACAGTTTGGAAAAATTATGACTCACCAGATAATAGTTTTTTCCTTCGATGTAGTCTCTTCTTATAAAAACAAATGCAGAATGTCGATATTGACAGTACAGTGACCACTAAGGAAATCACGATTGAAAGAATTATAACAGTGCTCTTCTTATTCCCTGCATATATAATAGTCACTGCTTGAAAAATATGACAGTGCAATTGCAACACAACTAATATTGGCTGTAGATACTTTTTACATATAGGTCAACCCGGTCTACAAATTGCTAGAAGAACCGTTGATCAGGTAAGTAAGAATCTAAATGCAAATCAATTCATAAGGTAAAATAGATCTCTTGTAATAAGAACATGGATGATTCATGAAAAATTCAGTATTAAATTCAAGGTATAAAGAGCATAAATTCTGGTTATTTTCTGACAATTAGAGAGAAATTTTTTGGGAGAGGCTCAGTTATTATTTTACTTCAGCCTTTTCTAATATAAAGTTAAATCTTCAATTTAAATTAGATGATGCTTAGCCCAATTTGTTCTACTTGAATTGACTGTTCCAATTTCATAATTAGTTAAAATTTGACACTTATCAATAAATGCCAATGATTTTTTGTACAAGATATAATTAGTATAATTTTCTCTTAGTACTTGCTTTTCCAGGTCTCTCTCTTTCTCAATACTTGACAGCTGCTCTCTCTCTCTCAGGGTACATGACTAATTACACTAATCCTTCATATTTGTATAATAACTGGTCAAGTCAAAGAAGGTATTCAACTCATCATCTATACATGCTGAGCTCTAACTGAAAGTAACAGAATATTATCTTATCATGACTGTAAACATTCTTATTCTTCATTGTACCTGGTCTGTTTATTATATTAGTATGTTATGATGACAGTAAACATTCTTATTCTCTATTGTACCTGGTCTGTTTATTATATTGGTATGTACTTGTCCTGCCCTGAGCTACTAAGATAGTATAATAATTGATATCCTAATGCATGAAAAATTGAAAACCTCATATAATCTAATTGATGATGTTGTTCTCAAATAAGCAAGCTCGAAAAGATAATCATCATCATCGAAACATGTTGTATTGCATTCAATGTGAACCAAAATAAACAGATGAATATAATTTCCTTGGCTAGGCATTATTACAAAGTACAAACACTTTACACTTACCATCATTTACTCCAGAAGGCGATATAGGGGCCGGGCTTGGGGAAAGCAGTGCACCATCAACCTTTACCATCGCAACACCATCATAGAAGGGTGCCGTATCATACCTTATATTGCAATATGGACCAACTAACCATGCACCTTCAGATGTGCCCGTAAGTTGATTGATCAGGCTTTGGAGACAAGACTGGAAATAAATATTATTTTCCAAGCTTTAGTTTGAAATTTTGTTCTATTGCTCTACACCAACTCTACCGTACTGACATGCTACATGGTTACACAATGTGATATGTAGCCTACTAACCTGCATACAGATACCAGAAATTTCATCTGGTATAATCTGGTATATTACAAAATTTGAAGTTGCAAACCTTACCTGGCACTGGGACTTAGGCAAGTTAGGTGTGCACTGCAAAAGGCCGTAGATGGAAGATAACTTGTTTGAGAAATTTGTGACTTCTCCTGTAGCAAAGAACTTGGTTGAATTGTTAATAGCCCACGATGCCATGTCGGACATGAGCTTTGCCCTATCCTGAAAGAACTGGGTCTGGTCAACAGTGACATTGTTTTCATTGATCTGAGTATCTAGGGGTAAGTTGTCAGTTGAGGAGAGGAAATCCTGGTTTGAAAATTCCAAGTAGCACAAGTCGTGCCACATCATGGCCGTCTTATAGAGTGGGCATGCGGTCAATATGTCCTGAAATTTAATTTGAAATCAAAATTGTTGAATTATATAAACTGATACTAAATTGTTATACTTACACCCCTTTTATGATGATTTGATTCGTCTGGTAATAATATAAATTTATAGACTACAACTAATTGGCTTGAACCAGATACAAGAACAAAGGCCAAGCTGGTGATTTTTACTCATTTTAAATATAAAAATCCATTGACAAAATATTGTGTTGTCTATAATTGAAACAGGAACCGATAGAAAAGAAAATTATAAACGAAAATTAAATAAGAAGTTTCATTACAGTAAAAATCTGGGAGAGGCAAGAGGAGCAGGTAGAGGCATTGGTATCGCCACGGCAAAGAAGGAGACCTGACACCTGGTCTGGTACGGTGCCAAATCTACCAGCTGCGAACTCAGTACCAGTAGAGTTGGATTTGAGAGCGGAGAAAATACTGTTGAGGTTGGACTGGTACGTGCTGTTGGCTGTGTAGTTGCCAGTAGAGGTGTTGATGCTGTCGCATTGGTAGCCGGAATAAGAGGTGACCGGTACAGGGAGGTACAAGAGGAGAGGAAGAAGAAGAAGAAAGACGGAGAGATGCATCGTCGAGTGTTCAGTACGAATCTCAACGTTTCCTCTCCCGTCGGATCTGTGCGGGATGGTGTCCTGCGCCGGAGAAGGTAAAGTAACCTTTGGGAGCGTTTAAATTTTCTCTTTTGATAGAGGGAATTTCATGTATACCCCTCAGAAAAATTGAAATTACGTACTTATGGTGACATTTATGTATACTCAATTGGCTGTTCATTTCTCTACTTCTAGGCTTCTAGCACATCTATGATGACAATTAGATATATTTAATTAACTGTTCATGCATCACAGGTAAGAAATGAATTATTTGATCTTATAAATATGTTAATTAGAAAGCTAAATATTTTTACACATGCTATTTATATTTATATTTTTAATAAAGGATAAAATGAGAATTTCATAATTTAAAATATTGAGTAAACTAGTGACTTCTTGAAAGTTGAAAAGGTAAATATAATATTATAAATTTTAGAAGGGGTAATACGCAATTTCAAAGCTTTTTGAAGGAAATCCCCCTAATTAGTTGGTTGTTGCTGTCAACTTGAGTAATGATAAGAAAGAGTACATTACTTTATTATTTCCATTTTTGGATGTTATAACAATTGGACAGTGATATAAACACAAATGAGAACAACGTGACAAGAATAATGGTCAATTAGTCCGCGGAGGAAATTAGTTTAGATTCTCTGAGGCATTGACAAATATTCCATCCCTGTAGCATATCATTAGAATATGGATCCCACCTAGTTCACTGATGAATAAAAATTCAAAATTTAGTTATCAGTTTGTGGAGACACAGAACTACACATCCTTAGTAATACAGAGGATCAGGTCGTTGAAAACGGCTGGCTGCTCTAACAGGATTGGTGGGGTATAGATTTTAACAGAGGATCAGGTCGTTGAAACGGGTTGGCTGCTCTAACAGGATTGGTGGGGGTATAGATTTTAACATAGTAGTTTTCGCTTTATGCAGCGCGCTAATCATATCCAGCGCTGTTTTGATTCTATAGCACGGGCGCTGCATGAAGCCCAAACTGCTCTGTTAAAATCTTTACCCGATTGGTGGGTTGGTGCACGTTTAGATCTCTGCCTCTCTCTGCAATCTGTGGTATAATGACATGTTCGTTTTTTTGTACTTTTAAGTCTTAAAGTTAATTGCCGATTGGGATGTCATCGGGTACGATAACGATCGGATGGAAGTATTTTTATATCCGTAACCGTTACAAATTGTCTTTACTCGTACTTTATTTTTATTCACTATAAATTATCTTACTCGTACTCTATCATCACCTGTTATGGTTGTCGGATAACAAAACGATAGCGGTAAATAACGAGTAATACTAATATAATAATTATTTTTATTATTTATTAAATAAAACATTAAAACATATTCATTCATTTCACACATGTATAGTAATTTATTGAAAAATAATTTCTGATCATGCTAAGCGCAAGTAAACTAATTAAAGTACTTTTTTCAATGCTTATTAATATATATAATATATTAATTTTTTTATAATTACCCGATCGGGTAACGGGTACGAAATATGCTTTACCCGTACCCGATAAGTTTACGAAATTTTTTTTACCCGTACCCGTCTTATCGGATACGGTACGGGTCGGGTAAATAGATAAAAGGGTGCCATTGACACCCCTAATTGCCGATGTATCCAATTTTTTTTTTTCAAAATTTTCAATATCACCATGAAAGTAATAAAATATCTTATTTTTCCATTCAAATTACAAATCTTTTCTTTTATGCTCTTCTTTTCATTTTATGAATTTTTGGCCAATTAATTTAATCTTCTCCTAACATGATTTAGCAGTATTTTATAATAAAAGAGACTAGCAAGCATAACTATAGATAACTATTTTGGGAGGAAGTGGCAACTTAAAATACAAACTAATACACCTTTAATTAATTTTTTTTTTTTTGTATGGGTTCCAATGGAGCAAGAGTATAGGTATCAGTTTCTAACTAATTAATAAATTTCAATGCCGCAGAGAATAAGATAGGTTAATAATTGATTAAATAAATAGTTAAGCACGCAATTGATAATTGATTAAATAATTGGAAGAAAGGGTCTTTATTTGTGATGGAGAATGAGAATATTTTTTGAAGTCTTGATGAGATATTAGAATTTGTTTTTAATTTTAATGGTTACACGCAATTAACCTTGTTTTTGCGTTTAATATGTACGATTTCGTTTTTTATTTAATTTTCTTTTTGACTGAAGTCATGTTCAAGCAAAGTAGATAAAAACTGCATTGGAATTTTCTTTTTGACTGAAGTCATGTTCAAGCAAGCAAATTATGATCGAACGGTTCTTTTAACATGGTACAATCTCAATATAGACTCCTACAGTCTCCATAGGCACCGGATTAAGTTTGGCCTAGATAGGATTAATCTGGGCCGTCCGTTTCAATTTGCTTGAATAAGGTACCTGGGAGGATACGGATCCAAGGACCACAGGAGAACTTTACATTGAGAATTATATTTGCATGCGTTTATGTTTAAAGAGTAAGACTTGGGTGTTACCGATAGCATGAGGTTATTCATGTTATTGTCTCAAAAATTTATCGTATAAACTTCAAATTTCAATCTAAGTAGATTAGTAAATTGGTTATATAATGAACTTGTACAACACCAATTTTTACTAGTTTTGAAATTTTTTCACTATTTTTTTATGATTTATGAAATATGGTAAAAAATGGTCTAAAATATTGGCAATTTTCTTTTATTTTTAATCCATTTTTTGCCATCTTTCATAAATCATAAAAAAATAGTAAAAAAAAATCTACAAGTTTATTATATAACCAATTTACTGAGCTACTTAAATCGAAGTTTAAAGTTTAGACGATAGATTTTTAAGACAATAGCAGGGATGATATTATGTTATCCATAGCACCTAAGCCTTACTCATGTTTAAAATTAGTCTTATTTGTACCTTACTTTCATCCTTTAGATACTAATTGTATTTAGAGGAGGGTTCAAATGCCTCCATTTTTAAAAACTTTAATAACTCAAAATTTAAAACTTAAAAATCAAAATAAAACCGTTGGATATGATCTAAATCATTTTATCTATGCACGTGTAAAAAATTATGACATTTCAATTTTGTTTTGGTTGTCATCAAGAGCTTGTAAAAAACGCACTAATGTGGATAATTTCTAGACGTTGATTTTTCAACTTATTGATTCACATAAAAACAAAATCAAAATGTGATAATTTTTTATGAGCACATAGATAAAATGATGTAGATCATATCCAACGGTTTTATTTTGACTTTTAAGTTTTAAATTTTGAGTTATTAAAGTTTTAAAAATGGAGGCATGGTGGAGGCATGAAAAATGGAGGCATTGGAACCCTCCTCTTGTATTTATTAAAATTAATTGGTTACAAATGGATAATGAATAATTTTGACAAATTAATAACCATATAATCAAATAAAAAAAATATAACAAACGAATAAAGAAAAACTATGTATTTTTGAAAAGGAAAATCAAGTATTTAGAGATCCACTATAAGAATATTACTTTAAACACATCATGTAAATAATATAAAAAAGTTTATAATTATTTGGTCCCATTATTTTTAAAAAATAAATAATTACTAATTAATAACACAATATAAATGTTGCACAAATCAATTTTGTCATAAATTATTATAATAAAATTATATAAATTATTGTATAATATATTTATCCTAATAATAAAAGATGTTGGAGTGTACCGATAATCTTTAATAAAACAAAGATAACAGATTTTAAATAATTTTATCGAAAATATAATTTTTGTATTTTTATCGAATAAGCTGTCGATTTATTTTTCTAAGTTATAAATATAAAATGTTCAATTGTAGCAAAAAAAAAAAAAATTTCTACTAGTAAAATTTTTACTAGTAGATCAGACTGCATACTTAGTTGTAAATGCTCAATTGTAGCAAAATAAAATTTAAAAATAAATGTGTGATGGTATTGCATAATATATGCATGGTCAAAACTTGAATTCAAATTTTCACAATAAAAAATTAAACTTGTAATTACTAAGTTATAAAGATACATGTGATAATCTATGAGAGGGGCTGAACTATACAAAAATAAAAATAAATAATTAAATTCCAATATACATGATTGAAAAATTTAAATCACATGAATGATTTAGCACCCTTTGTCTACGCTGGGACCCTCAACTTTTGATTGATTTGAAGTGTCACCCAACTATTATTTTAAAATTTGCAAGTGGTTATTTACACATTTGTTGACACTTGACAAATAGCAGCACAAAAACAAATTAAAACAATGCCAGAAGATTTTAGTAGTTGCTGCTGCTATCTAGGCCCAAGTTGTGCAACTGAAATTTCATCCTGAGCCATTTGCACCAATCTGTCACCTGATACACTTTCTGAATATGAAACACCTCCTCTTTTGAGGCAAAATGCGGGTTTTGAGGGTGCTTCCAGAGAGACGGTTTCACTACTGAGCATAATTACAACCTCTGACATGCGGGGTCTAGCTGTCGGGTCCTCTTGCACGCAAAGAAGCCCAATGTGTACGTGTCGGATCATCTCGCTTATAGGGCAATCCAGTACTGGGTCTATTATGTCAGTTATCGTTCCTCCTATCCAAAGCTCCCATATCTGATCAAGTTGTTATCAACTATTTTATGTAAGATATAATGATAATAGTTTATGGTACATGTACATGTATGAGGCGGAAGTTTTAACCCTGGTTTGTGTTTACAAATATTTCATTCTTTGTAAGAACTAACAAAATATCATGTATATTTTTGTAGCGAAAGAAAATTTGTAAGATATGTTATTGTTACATGTAATCGGCTATTAATTATTCTAATGCCAAAATTAAACATTTGGAGAGAGGTACTTTGGTCAATTTTTGAAGTATCCAAAGGGAGGGTTATAAAATGTACTTTTATATTGTTCTCTACAGTTACTGTGTATATTATGTATTGTATACATGACCTCAAAGAGGGTATTAATAAGAAGCAAGTATATATACAAGGTACTAAGAAAATTTCCCATTGTGATTTTACGGGACTTGTACAGATAGTTATTATAAAAACTTAAAGAGATGATTAAGAATTCTTACCGAGCTTAATAAATCTTCACCCTGCTCACCATCAAACGAACCACAATTTGCTCTCCCGGTTAGGATCTCTAAGAGTATAACACCAAAACTATACACGTCTGACTTGATTGAGTACACCCCGTGCATTGCATACTCTGGTGCCATATATCCACTGTGCAAAATTTAACATTTCATTTAGGACCAAATTGGTACTTTTAAATAAATTTATGCTTCTTAGTTTTTCCCAAATCACATGTAATATTTGTCAAATAGGTACCACAAAACCATAGCTTGGACTACTCTTGGCATATAACACTAAGTTATTGACCCAAAAATACTACTCTGTTAAATACTGATAATACTGTCAATTCTGTTAAATGTAGAAGAGTTTGGTATTGTTGGGTATGATAGAATAACGAGTTCAATTTTCTATGAAAGACCATCTCATAATTATTAGATGTAACAAGTATACAAAATATGGTGATGCTATTTACAATGTACTTACAATGTTCCAACGACCCGCTTTGTTTCATATGCAGTCTGATCAACACAGAACAACCGAGCTAGGCCGAAGTCTGAAATTTTAGGATTCATATCGGAATCCAACAAAATATTGCTGGCTTTCAGATCACGATGTATTATTGTCAGTTGAGAATCTTCATGCAAGTACTGGAGTCCCCGAGCCACTCCATTTATAATTCGCTGCCTTTTTCTCCAGTCCAATTCTTGCCTTTTTGCATTGTCTACCAAAATATCAAAAAAATATTCCCTTTAAAATTTAGATCTACCTAGTAGCGAATAAAAGACTCATACATCATAATGCTGAGAAAACAAAAACTATTAATTAGTTTGATTAAAATCAACATATTATGGATTGAGAGCAGAATTTAAGTACCAAAAAGAAAGATGTCAAGGCTTCGATTGGGGAGGAACTCATAAACAAGAAGCTTCTCTTGTCCTCCCAAGCAAACTCCGACAACCCGTACCAGATTCTTTTGTTGAAGCTTTGCAACTAGAACTAACTCATTTTTTAATTCCCCTAATCCTTGGCTGGAGCTCTGAGAAAGCCTCTTTACTGCTACCACTTGCCCATTTGGAAGGATTCCCTAGAGCAATTAGGTTGAGATATATAAATAAGCACAAAAATTGACTTTTAGAATATATCACACTAGCTCCCTAAAGTATCAATCAACCAATTCTCATTTTTATCCTTAAAAGTCTCGTACTTGTCATGCATGTAGGTTCCAAAACATTTCATATTGTTCAATTTGTTCCATATCATCATATTTCAGTGCAAAACTAGTTCACATTTTTTGGGATAATTCAACAATTACAGGGATGAAAAGAAGTACCTTATAAACAGCACCAAATCCACCTTCGCCAAGTTTGTTGGTTTCATGAAAGTTATGTGTAGCAGCTTTCAGTGTAGAAATGTCAATAAGAAGAGAGTCAACATTTTCTATTTTTTCCCCGGAGTTGACTTTTTCTGATACAAGAAAAAAAAAAAGCACAATCTTTAGGATATTTTATCAATGTTAGCTTGCAAAGAGTGAAATAATTTGGATAATAAGATTAAAGGAATGGTACAGTATTGTAATAATAAAAATATTTTGTCAACTAAGTTTATAACTTACCAGATAGAAATGTTTTTCTTCCATGAGATCGCTTCTTATATAAACAAAAGCAAAATACTGCTAATAACAAAACAGCAGCTACCACAGGAATAGTGATGGCAAGAGCTATAAGATTGCTTTTCTTCTTAGTACCTGCATATTATTAAATATTTTGTTCATAAATTATAATTCAGGACTATAATTTATCAGACATTGCTAGAGACAATGTGACATACAGGTCCACCTAATTTACAAATTACAGCTTGAAGCCCCTGTGAGGATGAAATAAATATTATGAACTTCAGTTCTTATCAGCTTCTGACAATCAGAGCAATATATTTTGAAGATGGAGTCAGTTCGAATTATATCCAAGCAAATTTGATATTTAAATCTAATTCAACTCAATAGATACTTGTCTACATTATCACATGATGGCCAAAATTATATCTTATAATATTATGTCTAACTATTACTTCAGTAGATATTTGTCTAGTAAATGACCATTAAACTAATATTGAAAAATTGATGCAATTATGCATTAACAATAACATCTAAACTAAGTCAATCACTTACTTTTATTTATAACAGGTGGCGGTACTTGGGTGGATGATATGCCATCAATCCGTACCATGTCAGGACCTTCATAGAAAGTATACACCTCGTACCTGATATTACAATGTATACCAATTGTCCTTGCCCCAATACATCCATTAACATACTTAGGAAAGTCATCAATTAGTCGTTGAAGACAAACCTGGAAAACATAGATCGATATATTTAGTTCCAATCTTTTTTCAATTCTTCTGCAACAAAACTGATTTAATTTATGGCCACAATAAATGCAATGGTGACCTGCCCTTAGTGGTACCAAAGTTACTAGTCGGTAATATATAATTACCATGCCTAAGGAATCATACCTGGCACTGGGACTTGGTCATGTCAGGGGTGCACTGCACAAGACCATAGATGACAGGATACTCTGTTGAGAAATTTGTAGCAACTCCTGTAGCGAATAATTTGGTTGAGTTGTTGACGGCCCATGATTTCATCTCTGACATAAGCTGGAGGACTGCCCTGTCAAACCGGGCGGGGTCCACAGTAACATTGTTTATATTGATCAGGGGCTGATTTGGTGAGTTGGCTAATGAGGAGAGAAAATATTGGCTCGAGAAATACATGTAGCAACTATTGTACCACATCCACGCCGTCTTATAGTATGGGCATAGATTCAATATATCCTGAAATTTTTATTTAAAGCCATATTATAAGTAGTTTTTATGATTTTGAATTTACTAATGCACGGCTTAACTTTTTAGTCTAATTAGTGTACATATATTCACTTGATTTAGCTGGTGTGAAAAGTAAGAACAATTTGATAATTTCTAATCAATTTAACTCGCCTAAAATGATAATTTGAGATCCAAATTATTAATATTATTGGAGTAGAACTAGAGTCTTCCTAAGTTCACCAAGCTCCTTTGTGAACTCAACTCTAAAACCTATCAGATTGGTTTCAAATGATGAATCCAAACCGTTGAAATTCTTTTACCCTACGAGTGATGCGTCTACGTACAAAAAATTTAAAATTTAAAATTAATTTTGTGTAGAGTCAAGTGATCAAAAGGCGTCCAAAAAATGATTGCATTAAAATTAATTTATAAACTTTCTAATTTTGACCACTTGACTTTATACTAATTTAATTCGAAACTTTAAAATTTTCACACGTAGACACATCGCTCATAAGATAGAAGGATTCCAATGGTTTGGATTCGTCGTTTGAAACCAATTCGACAGGTTTTAGAGTTGAGTTCACAAAGAAGCTTGATGAACTTAGGAACACCCTAGTTCTACTCATATTATTGATAAAAACAGACTGGATTATAAGAAATTTGAATTTACTATGTGATTGTAATTTTGTAAACAACCTCATCATTGGAAAATATTAATGAAAAATAAATACAAAATTATCCTTAAGAACAAAAACGAATAGTAAAAAGAAATTTACCAATGTCCATGAGAAGCAAGTGTTGCAATAGGAGGTATTATGGTCACCACGGCAGAGGGCAATACCGGTCACCATATTTGGTACTGTACCAACAGTACCATCCGCGAAACCATTACCAGTAGAATTCGAGCGCAAAGCTGAGAAGAGAAGGTTAAGGTTGGACTGGTACGTGCTGTTGTTCGTGTAGTTACCTGTACTGGTACCGTAACTGTCACAGACGTAATAGAAGTATTCTGTGGAATGCGGTACGTCAATTGCTTTGGCTGGTACAGGGAGGTATAAGATGAGAAGCAAGAGAAACACTGAGAAATGCATCGTAGTTGATAACACGTGTAATTCTTTCTTATGTTGGTTTTAAAATCTAGATGGAGAGAGAAAATGGCTAAATGATTTTGAGTGTGTTCTTTCTTCCTCTGGATTTAAGAGAGAGAGAGAGAAGGGTTAATAACATGCTCTTAATAAACAAGTGCAAGTTGTTCAATAAAATAAAGGAAATGCCAAAAAGATATAATAAAATAATAAAGCACAAGCAGGGTACTAACCACTAACCAAGTGGTCAAAATTTCTCTAAAAAAAAAAAAAAAAGTGGTCAAAAAGCACGTGGGAAGTTGGGATCTCGTGAGGCAAATAACGATAATGGATTCCGTGTAGCTTGACCCACAAAGGTGGGTTTGGGAAGTAATTTGACTAATGGTTCTACTCAATTTCAAGATTGAAAAAGAATTGTCCCCAGTGGCAGTGATTTGACACAGGGTTACCTATAATATCTTCTTTTTCAATGTATAAGAGAAGTGCATAATCCAGTCTCAGTCGATAGTTTCCTCGGGACGATTCCGGGATAGTTCATATCACCTAAAGTAACTCAAATTTTGTGCTTATACTGGACCGCTAGATCTGATTTGGCACGAATATTAAAGATCCCCTTGCGTTTAACTTTCGTTCGGATTGACCCGAATTGTAATCGTACGGTCTATATTTAAAATCAAAATTTGAGTTTCTTCAGAGGATTGGGGATCTATCCGGATTTGGTTTAATGGTTTCGCGCGTCGGCGGGAATTACGTCTCTGCCACTTAATAAAAAGGTTTTAGAGACTTAATAAAAAAGTTTCAAGGTCCAGGTCCACGCCAGTCCCCACTCCCATCAGCCGCCGCTCGCGCGCACAACAAAAGAAGATATCTGTTCAAATGGGGAGAAATTTGGGTCCGATGGGCATCGGAGTTCGACGGGTTCGCTCACCGTCAGATCTGCTTTAGGATTTGCGTCCGCAACTTTCGCGTCTGCTTTAAAATTCGTGTGCAAGAAATCTTAGAGTGGATCGGACGGTCCTGAAACCCATCGGACCCAAGCCTTTCTCGGTAAAACAGTCGTTCGGTTGAAACCGAACTAAAATAATTAAATTAAACTTTTTTTATTTTCAAAAATAGAATTGAATTGAACCAATTAAACTTATAAATCGATTAAGAACCGAACCGAATAAACCGAAGTAAATTTCGGTTTGTTCGGTTCAAACCGAAATAAACCTATTAGTTGTTGTTATTAACGAAATTACATATGATCATACACAAGTTGTTCAATTTCATACAAAATATGTAGATATTTTAAAATATTTAAACTAAAATAAAAGAAAGGAAGTTATGATTGAACTAAACAAAATATAAACCATACTTGAATCAATATAATTTGGTCGGTTCGGTTTAGTCGGTTTTGAAAAAACTAAACCGAACCGATCCATTTAAATCGAAATAATTCAAAAATTCAACCGAACCGATCCATTTAAACCGGAAAACCGAACCATTTAAACTGAAATTTTTCGGTTCAGTTGAAAACCGAACAAACCGAACCATTTGAACACCCCTAGATATATCCTGAAATAAGTTAATTGTGATGTTCAAACAATTCAAATTTAAAATAAGTTAATTGTGACTATTTAGCAAGAGATGAAGGATATACTGGTTACACATTTCCAGCATTCAATTTTTAATTTTGAGATGTCTTGGGGCGGTAAAAATAGCTTAATTATTGGCTTAATATGTAACTGGTTGTTTATGTGGAAATGAAAGTCTACGGGCGTGATAATTTGCAAAAAAAATTCAACGGAGTTACTAGATTGTAATATGTTATGAGTCAAATTAGTGTTTTTAATTTCAAAATTTATTGAATTAGTTTCGAAAAATGAATTTAAGACGTTAAACTCGATTTATTGAATGGTAATATATTTATATGCAAAATTTATAAATTTATGAATTAATTTAGTATAAAGTCAATAAATAATGACAAATAAATGTATTAAGAAACAAATTTTATTTGCAAAATTTGTAGGGGTTATTTTGTTATTGATCTGTTTCTGTGTTTCATACTTTATTCATGTATAGAGACATCCTAATTACTATATAAAAAAATGTAAAACGGTAGTTGGTTTGTTAGTAGTCTTCTTTTTTATTCTTTAGTGATTAATAGGTGTAATTTTAAATAAATTAAAGGAGCTCCAAGGTTCAAAGAATTTTGATCAAGTGGCCATGTTTTAGTTTCCCACTCATACTCTATATTTTTATCTTTATTTTTAAAATACAAACAATTGATTCGAACTGTTCAACATAATATTCATGTTAAAATATGTCTAAAGACTAAATTATATATTTTTTTGGAAATTTTCTAATATCTTTTTAGATAGATACAAAATCAAAAGACTGAACCATCAAAAAGTACTGATTTTGTACCTATCTAAAAAATTAGTAAACAAATTCTAAAAATATATATAATTTGGTCTCCAAGTACAATTTAATATGGAGATCATGTTGAACGGTTCGGATTGGCTGTTTGAAAACATTAAATCAGAGATAAAAATGGGGGTATGGCTGGGTACAAAAACAACGAAACATTTTAATCCTACTCATTATAAATATTTATATATTTTTTAGAATTTTTTAATAAATATTATAAAACTTAAAATAATATTGGTGGTTTTAAAATGTTGGTCTTTCAAACCTTATTTTTTTGGTAAAGTCAAACTTCTATCTAAAAAATATAAATTTCTCTATTTTTTTTTATATACGTACAAATTAAATTAATATAAAAAAGATTAACTTGACCCCACATATTAATGATTGAGTATTATTGCAAAAAAAAGGTCAATAAAGATTATCCCTCCAATTAAGATTAATATATGAATTATGACTCATCCAATGGTAAAAAAAAATCTTAATAATTTGGCATTAGTTAGAAGCTATGAAGCTCAACTCTTTTTTATGGAATATAGATATGCACCATACATTCATTTCTTAAATGCTTGATGGTTTAAGAGTACATTTTATATTATAACTTTTCATGACACATCACAGTTATATAAATTTATTTTGAACTTGTAATTATCATGTCAAATTGCTATTGTTCTTTGAAGGAATGATTAAAAAGTAAAAAAAAAATGACATATGGAATTAATTGGGTGTTGATTTTTTTTTTTCAGACCAAGCTGTAAAAACAATTAAAGTTGCTTTACGAATTTCATCTCAAAAAAATTTCTACTTAAAAAGAAAGTTTAATTTTTAAAAATAAGACAATTTTTATGAAAAAAAAAATAACCTTTCATTTAACCTATTATTACTTAAAGGACATTTTTGCCGCAAAGGCATATAATACTGCATTTCCTAATGAGAAATTAATAATGTCAAACATAGGTCGACTGTCTAATCAGTGTTTATACCTTCTCGGTTTAGGCCCAGTGATTTTTCCGGTGCTTTGGCCCATAAAAAATTAAGCCCAACTTTGAAATTAGTCATCTTGCCAGATAAAGAATATAAGTTAGGCCCAATTTTATTTGCCCAAATTTTTGGAAAAAAGAAAATTATAAATATTTAATCCAAGAGACTCCAGAAATCTTACCATCATTTTTATTAAATATTTAATCCAAAGAAATTTCCCTATCGGCTATTTAATGGCCGGTTCTCATTTTTATTCTCAACCAGCCATTTAATGACCGGTTTGGGCATTATGTTCTCATTTCTATTTCGTTTATGAGTGCTGATACTTTCTTTTTTGAATTCGGATCCCCAGGAACCTGAATTTGAACTGTTTTTTTAATCTGGCATGAATTTCAATACAGATCCATTATAATGTTCATAGGTATCAGATTGAGTTTGATCCAGCTGAGATTAATGTGGACCGTCCGTGGACCATCTGTATCCCCCATGAACCTGAGATTAATGGAGGATACAGACTCTTCTTTTTTACTATTGCTCTTGAATTTTTTCTTTTGAACAAAAGAAAACAAAAACAAAATGGATACTTAAAGAGTTGCAAACAGGATGGCTTACCTAGCTATTGTTGATACAAATAATACTAATTATATAAAAGAAGAAAGTGATGGAAGAACTATCCAGCCATACCTTACCACCCGAATGTCTACCCTTATTATTCTTCTAAAAAACACTCGTTATAGGATAATTTATTATTAAATACAAAGCACATGCTGGGATCCTGTTAGTCTGATTTGGGTTTAAAGAAAAATGGAAAATATATTTTCCTAATGACTGCACATTAATTAAATAAACCCCATTTCAGATCTGTTTGGAGAGATAACTACTTGGACACTTTTTAAATATCAAATTATCAATCACCAATTGTTTGAATGGAGGTTCAAACAAGAAGCCAGAATAAGAAGCCAAATTCACATACATCATTTCCATGGTTGACCACACCATATGAACCATACAAGATCCAAAACTTATTCATCCAAAGTCAACGGTAGAACCAAACATATATAACTTTAAGTTGCATAGCTTGCTGCTTGTGCAACAAAATTTTGCAAAATATATAGTCCCTGCTAGGCTACCACCATGATCGTCTCAGCCCCCATCCTTGTCTCTCTTCTCACACTTGCACTTCTCACAACACTCACAACTTCTCACTTTATTCACATTTTTTGTGAAACCACTACTAAATTAGAGAGCAGCCATGATACCAACCTCAACCTCAACCTCCTCTTCTTTTCTCTAATCAATAACACACCCAAAACCGGATTTTCTACTGCAACCGAAGGCGAACCACCGTACCAAGTATATGGCCTTGCACTCTGCCGCGGTGACATCAGTGACGACAACTGTACCAGTTGCCTCACGAGGGCCTCCCCTGAGCTTCAAAAACTGTCCTTTCCCCAATGGAGGTATGGTGTGGTACAACCAATGTGCTGTTCGGTACTCGATCCGCAATTTCTTTTCACAGTTGCCTGCATATAATGCTCCTAATGAATTTTCGATATTAAAGAAATCGTTGGGCTTGATATTTCCACTATATTCAAACAAAAACTATTGTAATTGTAATGGTCCTAGTGGTGGATTTTTTGGACTTTGCACGCAAGTAGGTGCTTCAAATCCAGGCCAGTTTACGAAGAACCTCAACTCTATGTTCGAATCTATTTAGAAATTGCAGCTTTCAATGAATCAGCAAGGATGTTTGCCACGGGAGTTAATGCCCAAACTTATGGAATGGTACAATGTACCAGGGATTTGTCAGAAGAACAGTGTTATAAGTGCCTTAATCAATCCTTTTCTATGCATTCGGATGGATCTTGTGGTATGGATGGTGTTACTGTTACTTGGAATTGCATATTAAGTTACGGAAGGGGGAAGTTTTTTAATTCGGATCCGACTTGGGTTGCGCCGCCAGATCATTACCATCTAACTACTGGTAGATCCAACTTCTCATCGCGTGGGCAATATGAATATACAACATTTCAAGGGGCTCATTTGATAAATCTCTTAGTATAAGTGATATGGAAGAAAATTGTGTCTATTAATTTATACTCTATAAATTATGGCTCTTGTTATAAAAATGGGTTTGTCTGTAGTACAGTAAATTATTTTGACTATAGTACAGTACTTGATTTTAATTAAAATCTAACCTTTGATCTCCTTGTCTCTAATTTTAAATTTTTAGGATAAACTGTCTTTTTACTTTTTTTCCCTGACTCCGTTATTCTTTTCTCACGGAAATAAGACATGCTTACGCTTACATCTCTCTCTCTCATCCCAAAAATTCGCGGCTGATCCTTCTGAACGGAGAAAAGAGTAGAGAAATCACGGCAGGGCTTGAACGCGTTACCTTCTCCGCTGCTCGGTGCTCGTGGTACTGTTCTCATCTCTCTATCAAGGTGATAAACTTTTGGCCTAGATGCGAAGTACCTAAAGAAACTAGCACAGGAGGGCAGAGGTATTACCATGGTTAAAGAGAGCCTTGTCTGTCTTCTTCATTCTTGCATTTCAGAGAACAGGTTGAGAGTTTGTTTAAAAAAACATGTACGAAGCTCAGCCGTCAAAAAATGCTGCTAGAAGCAAGAATATCTCTCAGAGACATATTTCACAAACAGTTGATGTGCCAGAGAGTTCTATTATACCTCTTTGAAGAAGGAAGAGAGGAGAGTTGAGGATTGGGGGGAAGAGAGGAGGGCGTCGGAAGTAGAGATCGAGCCAGCGATGGCTAGTTCAAGATTGGGGTTTGATGAAATAGGTGATCCGCCATGGCTAATTCAAGATTGGGATTTGAGGAAATAGGTCCGATTGTTTTTGAGGACGAGAGAGATGAAGCGAGAAAGGCATACGCGGTTCATATAAAATAACGATTTTGCCCTTCCAACTAAAATTTCTGTTAAATTTTACGGAGAAATGCTGTTAAATTTGTATTATCACAATCGTCGGATTAGAAAATGAATAGTTATAATTTTGTTGTACTATAGCCGAAATAAGTTTGCTGTACTATAGACAAACCCTATAAAAATATATCCGCGCGCTTTTACAAGTACACTGAATAGAGAGAAATAAGTTTTTTACTTTTTAGATAATCTGAAAATATACATTAATTCAGCATTCTTAAAAACAATTTTCCACCAAAACAGAACGTTTCTCAGAAACATAAATTTTACTGAAAGTTTACTGTTTCCGTCGTAAAATAAATTTCGGCCAAAATATAATTTTTTTTAGAAACATAAATTTTATTTTCTGAATTTTTTTGACCTAATTTCCTTTTACTTCAATCTCTCCTTTGAAAGAAAGACAACCAATTTTCCAGTTCTATTTTTAATCCTATTGATCAGAATCAAACTTCTTGACATAATTATCCGAAATTTTTATTTATAACATTTAAAAAAAATAAATTAACCAAATAACCATCGTTTCTGGTCAATTCTAAATCTAACACGGCCGCAGAACACCGAAGCGGACCCATTTGGGGGCCACCGCAGAATGCCGGAGCGGACCCCCATATGGGGCCGCACTATGCCGGAGCGGACCCGGGTCCGCACTATGCCGGAGCGGCCCCTGTTTTTTTTTTTTTTTTAATCTGATTCTGAAGTTGATTATGATTTTGTTTTGGAAATTTTTATCAAAAATGTAAAGTTTGTACTGGAAGTTGTGTGTAATTACTTGTGTTTGAAATGTCGTTTAATCTGAAATTGTTGTTTGTCGTTTGTTTGATCAAAAGAAACATTACAATAGAACAAGGAGCCATATAAAGAAGCATACAATAGAACAATGCTAATGTTATCGGAAATTACAAATACGTCTAATTAATCGAAAATAAACAACATTTTTACGAGTACAATTAAAAAAGTAACATTAACTCTCAATCTCGTGCAGCTCGAGCAGCTCTGTTTTGTCTTTCTTGTGTATCTCGGCCGGCTTGGTGTCCTCTTCTCCTATTATGTAGAACGTCCATCCACATCGGAATTCTGTCGTGCTGTCTTCTGCCCACAGCAATATTTTTTTTCTCTGGAACAAGGACCGGGCCATCGTGTTGAGGTCATTCCGACTGATTTCCATAGACATGCCATTGTGCACTCCATGTGTTGATCAGTGTATGGATGTGATAGTAGTGACTTACAAAGACACTAGGGTCGATGCCTTAGACGACACACGGACAGAACATGAGAGCACGGTATTCTCTCCAATTGAGGCTTCTGGCACGTGCAAGTTACCGTGTGATCATCCCCGATTATCACCGTGTATTTATAATTGGCCTTGGTAAACCGACCAGAATCGTCAGGTATGAAAGCGTGAACTCTCTCCTGTGTGGAGGTTACCTCGAACTCGTTGTTGTTTCCAAAGCCCCCCAGCGTCTTCATTTTATCGGACCTCTCGAACCGTTTGTTGATCAGCTATGAAAAATTAAAAAATAATGAAGAAGTCAGATTTTTTAACAAAGTTCATTAAAAATTATGAAGAAAGAACTACAAATAAAAGTACCTGATGCACACGACACGAGAATTGTTGACCTTGACTGACTTCCCATTCTGCTTTGGCCCTCCTTTGCGCAAACCATGTCATACATTTGTAAAATGTGTCTTCAATTATTGCTGCAACCGGTAGCCTACGAGAGGACTTGAAGACCTTATTAAGCGACTCGGACCCGTTTGTAGTCATGATGCCCCAACGGTAACCACCGTCCAGTGCTTGGAATATCTTTCATGGTTTGGGGCACTCGTTCTCATCTTGATCCAAATATTTACCCACACCGTCCAGCCAATTGAGGGCAATGTCACATGCCTGCCCCATTGCTTGCATTCCTTGCTCGTACCTCCTCATCCTCTTAGCCACACATATTCTAAAAAAACGGATTGCCTTATCACTGCAACTGTTCTTCTTCATGTTCTCGGCTATGTGAGTAGCACAAAGACGGTGAACACATTGATCCTCATCCTCCTCGTTCCACCCCATATCATCTTGTCTGAACACCTTCTTGATACCCTTTCCCCTATCAGTGATGACACACATGAATCTGGAGTGGATTACATTACGGCGCAACCATTTCATGAACCACGCACAATCGTCATAACTCTCTGATTCTACCAGTGAAAAAGCCAACGGGAGGAGCTAGTTTTCAGCATCGTACCCGGTTGCAATCAACAGCTTGCCTGTGGTAAAATAAATTTTGTAAGAGCCGAAATCAACTAAAATAAATAAAGTGAAAACAATCAAATTAGTTACCTTTATACCGGCCTGACAGGAAACATGCATCAACTGTGATGACCGGTCTGATATATTGAAAAGCAGCTATGCACGGTCCAAATGCCCAAGCCGCCCTATGAAAATACCTCCATGGTCCAGGTTCACCAGTGGGATATGAGGTCACCTCAAACAATGTTTCTGTCAATAAATTTAAAAAAATAAGTTCAATTTTTGATTGATAATGAAATGACGTAAAAATTGAAGGAACAATGTAGTACCTGGGTTGCTTCTTTTGATTGCCTCCAACAATGGAACTACAAGAGCGTATGACCCCTCCCAACTGCTAAATTAACGGGCTATTGCCAACTCACGGCCACGCCATAGTTTGTTGTACGCCGGTATCTGACCGTTGTACCTTTCAGCAACAGCAATTCGGACAGCCTGAATACTCAAGTCGACATCGTTCCTCATGTGAGCGGATATACACTCGGCAACTATAGTAGCTGACAACTGGGCGTGATCTGTTCTTGTCGCATCCGCATGGCATGAATGTTGTGTTGGGCACTTGGAGACACGCCATTGTGTTCCATAACCGGTGGCCCTTGCGAGTATGTACCACCCACAGTAACTGTCCTTGCACTTGAACCTCATTCTTGTGCGGTCACTGTGCGTAGGTTTTACCTCTTTGTCGCAAAGGATGTGAAACCTGGCAATTGCGCTCTTCATTGCCTCTTTTGAGTCATATGTTTGTCCCTCGGACAATTCATTCTCATACTCTGCCCTACTTCCAAACAAACCCGAATTGGCTTCCATAAACCCTGATGTGTCGTTGAAAGCATGAATTGGGTGCTGAAACCCGCGATCCATTATCTGAAACCCGCGATCCATCTTGAAAGTCCTTGGTTTTGCCGAGCACAGGCCTGGTATCTTCCTGGTCAGAATAATCGCTCATACCCTCAGGATCAACAGGACCCCAATTTTTCTCTGCCTCTCGTATTTTCGGATCCACTTCTTCATCAGATTCATCCGGATTACAAGTTTGACCCCAATGAGCGGTCCGACTAGATGAAGGCTGGTCAGTCTGGGATGGGGCCCGACGGGAGGGTCGGTCCCTCTGAACTGGGGCCCGACTACTGGACGGTTGGTCAATTTGGACAGGGGATGGACTAGAGCCGGATGAGTTACCCCGACTACGACCCTGGATTAACCTCATAGCTGGGTTCGAACGCCGGGCTCTGGTAACCTCCACATATAGGTCAATTATCTTGTATGCACCCCCAGAAAAACTCATGGTTTGGTTATACAATACCTGCCAGACTCCCTCATTCTGAATTGGAAATAGTTGGAACCAGGTTTGTGCCGAACTAGTCGGCATGCTAATTTTGGCATCAATTTTAAGGTCATACTGACACTGATCCAACCCCAAATTCTGACATATACTTGATTTAAGTCCCAAATAATCAGTACCCGGCAATACCGGGATCACAGTAACAGGTCCAATACTATAGTAAATCTCATTAGGACCTGTTAAAACATCCCCACCAGTGTAGATGGATACCATAAGAGACATTTTTTCAATTCAATACAGAAGAAACCTACAATTAAAAATTAACTAAATTAATTATTCTAATTAATTATTCTAATTTAATTATTGCTAAATTAATTATTCTAATTAAATTATTAATCTACTGAAATAAAAATAAAAAATTTAAAAGAAGAGAGAAAAAACTTACAGATCAGAGAGCTAACTCAGGAGAGAGAAGGTGTGAGAGTGTGGAATGAAATTTCCCTGTCATTTTCGGGATATAAAGAACAGGGTCCGCTCCGGCATAGTGCGGACCCGGGTCCGCTCCGGCATTCTGCGGACCCATATGAGGGTCCGCTCCGGCATTCTGCGGCGGCCCCCAAATGGGTCCGCTCCGGTGTTCTGCGGCCGTGTTAGATTTAGAATTGTCAGCAAAACGTTGGTTATTTTATTAATTGATTTTTTTTAAATGGTATAAATAAAAATTTCGGCATAATTATACAATCTAGTAAAATCAGGTTTATAATAATTAAGCACATACAAGCATTCTATGAACTATACTGGTAAATGAGTGAACATTCTTTATTTCACTAAATTGTATTTTACAAGATTGTCTATCTCTTTATATAGAGTACTACAAGTCCCTCTTGATCCCAATATCAGATTTGTTACAAAGATTATTATTATTCTTGTAACTAGCTATGATCATACTTGTCACACCCCGCGGCCCAACGAGGCGCGACAGGTGCTCTCCTGCCGTAGACATACGGTTTCCCGTATGCCTACTAGGCAATTACGATAAAATAGTAAATGAAAACATAAACAAACATCCAACAAACAGATAACATAAATCCCGGCTAGTCAGGTAATGTCATACAACCCGTATCTCGATGGATACGTACCACAAAAATGACATAGAGACTACATATGTATATCAACAAAACCTAACTATATACATAATCTCTCATGTCAACATACCAGACAAACTACGCAGCGGAATGACCAGGCCTACCGACCTCGTGTCTCTCTCGGATCTGCTGATCCCGGACCTGAAAAGATAATCCAACAGGGGGTGAGAAATAAATTTCTCAGTGCGATAAATTTGCCACGTTTCGCTCCTGGACTTGCAATCACAGATTATATTCAAAAGTAAAGTACAAATAAAGCTCAGAACAATTCATAATGATATATATAACATGCACACATCAACCGACATCAATAAGCCAAATGAAATCCAACTCAGGAATTGCCAAATCGAAATTCAATCACACAATATTTGGTTTAACTCGAACTCAGAATATCTGGTAATTATAGGTTTAACCGTTTAAATCTAAGTCTGGTTCCATTTCATATCCGGAAAAATTCATATAAAACCAAATGTCAATACAACCGCATTCACCCCCTGGGTAATGCCTCCGATACATATTAAAACCAAATCGACCATTCAAACGCATTCACCCCCTGGGTAATGCCATCCGATACACAAGTCACATATAGTACAATTCATAATACAGAGTCACTTACCCCTCGTCCCAACCGGTACTGGGAACTGCTGAGGGCCAGACAATCTAAAGCTTTAGAATACTGGGTCGTCAAAGTCCGTGCACAGACTTTGACAAATCCGAACACACCCCCTGGGTGTCGTCGCCACGGTGGGGGACGGTAATGCCATATCCACCAACCGATGGTGATATAAATCACGGTGACTTTTAATTCCAAATTAGATCATTCAGATCAATACACAAAGAATACCATACCAGTATGCAGATCAATCAGATAAACAATCCGAGTTCCAATTAATTAGGGCAATGCAATGCATATGCAACACAATCCGATAATGCAATTCAACCAATAATCAACATGTCAAAAGAAACACAGTTTAATTCTGAATATAAACTATCAAACAAGTCCAGAAACCCCGCACCTGAGTATATAGTACGCTCGTCTAAGGCTCAGGCGTCTCGAACGATCCCGAGATCCGATGCCTCGTAGGTCTACCACCTAATTAACCGTTTAAATTCGATTAAAACATTCGATTGGTATCCCGTAGATTAAACCGAGTTAAATTAGGTTAAACACGATCTAGTGTTCGTATACGGGTCCTAGTGGTATAGGTTTAGGTCATGGTTCAATCAATGGTTCAACCAATTAAGTTTGTACAACACAAAATAACCATTTGCAGAACTTCAATACCTGTTTACAGAATTTCAATGCATGTTTACAGAATTTCTGGGTGTTATTGCGGCCCGGAATGGCCTTATTGCGGCCCGCAGACTAAATTTCCAGAGAGTTGTGTTTTCTGCCAAGTTCATTGCGGCCCGCAATGGTTTCATTGCGGCCCGCAACCAAACTTTCCAGAGAGTTGGTTTTTTCTGCATTTCCATTTCGGTCCGCAATACCCTCACAGAACTTGGTTTTTCAGCTTTGGTTTAGGTCGTTTCAATCGGTTTTCGACACGGTTAACTTTTGCTATGTATCATCGATTCGACATGGTATTTTACATCTAGTTATCAAGGATCGACACCATTTAAATCATGAATTCAATTTGTATGAAATTGGTACAAAATTGATACAAAACCCTAACTCCAAAATCAACTCAAACGGATGATTTACTCAAATAACACGAATCGAGTTGTTCGAACGATTATAACTCGATCAATTCAGATCCAAATGGTGTATAACACCTGAGAATTTAATAATTTCCCCAAATCCCAACATTTTTACCAAACCCTAATTTCACCCCTTTTCCAATTTCTCACAAAATCAATCGAATCGATCCAAATCAAACCGAATATCGAGTTATATCGAATCAATCGAACTTAAATACGAATTTTCAAAGAAATATAACAACTCGAAAAATTTAGGGTTTATGAGAGATTTCAAGGAAAGAAAAATCATACCAAATCGAAGCTATAGAAATGATCACGATCGCCCAATTAGTTCGAATCTCCGATTTCCCGAAATTATCGACCCGATTTCGTGCTCGATTTCACTCTCTCTCTCTTTCTCTCTTAAGTTCGGCCAAAGCTTGGCTCTCACGAAAATTTGAGGTGTTTAATGAAATGTTTAAGTAAGAGAGAAGGGTTTTTAACTTAATATATGGTACTTTTGCATAGAGGTCCCTCCAAGTTTTACATATTGCATAATTTAAAAATAAATCTTCACAAATAGGCCCTTTTATGTATTTTTATTTAAATCAAGGATTCATAATGTTACAATACTGATGCTTGAGAATATGAAAAATATTCTCAATAGTTAAGTTTTGAGCACAATTATAGTAAGGCAAATGCTTCTGTGCATACAAGGACCTATTTGTAAAATGAGCATATTTTCATTTTCAAAGTTCAAACAGTCGATCCGACCATTCAACATTTTCTCCATATTACAATGTACTTGGAGGTCAAATTTTACATTTTTTTGAATTTTTTACTATTTATTAAGATGGGTACAAAATTCAATGGTCTGAATTTGACTAGTTTTGTAAAATACTTAATAAATAGTAAAAAAAATAAAAAAATGTAAAATTTGACCTCCAAGTACATTTTAATATGGAGATAATGTTGAACGGTCGGATCGACTGTTTGAACTTTGAAAATGAAAATATGCTCATTTTACAAATAGGTCCTTGTATGCACAGAAGCATCCCTCTTATAGTAATTCTCACACAATGTTTCCGTGTCACATTCTTATGCAATTTTATTGTATAATATTATTTTTAAAGAAGATTATTATTATTTCACTAAAAAAAATAGACTATTATTTTTTCAAAATCTTGACCGTGGCTGCAAAGTATAATATTCTATTAACTAAAAATAAATCTATCATTTTACATCACAACATCATCCACGACACATCAATATCTAACAAATCAATACAACTGCTAATTAACTACACAATATCTAACAAGTCAGCTTCAAGCGGTTGTCAATCTCCTCTCTCACCTTATTGCTCTTCGCTACACGCCTGCAACACAGGTGGAGACGTATCTTGTATCATTTTTTTCTTTTTTCTTTTTTTTGGGGGGGGAGTTGTGGCAGGTGGGGAGGCCGACGCTGCGTCTTCCTCCAACCCTGCCTAGGGTTGTGCTATATAGGTTTAGGGTGGCAGAGGGGATACGCCTCTTCTTCCAAGTTTTCTTTTTATCTAGGGTTTAGTGGCGGAGGAAGGAGGAGGGAGGTTGAGAGATAGCTGGGAAAAGTGACCGCTGGAGAAGGCTGAGGGGAGAGAGGCGGTGGGGCTACACCTCTTCTCCTTAGCTTTTCCTTTCACTCTTCCCACATAAGAAGCTTGAATGCGAGGAGAAGATCAGAGCATAGAGATAATCGAAGCTTTACCGGAAAGAAAAGAGAAACATGAACAAAGAGAGGTGTAAGGGGTGGCTAGCGGGATGGGGTGGTGGGGGAGGGGAGGGGACGGGAAAGAATGGTGACGGCTTAGGTTTCTCTTCTCTCCGCTGGAGCGTTTTTACATTGCTATATCAAAATAGACTATTATTGAGATGTTAAAAAAAATATTTGATATAAACTCATTTTGTTCATAGAATTGAGATGAGCATTCTGAAAAAAAAAATGCTCGTAAAAAAAAAAAAAAAAAAAAAATCTTATAATATAGAAAAAATAATTTTCTATAATAATTTGCAACATATATAACTTCAGGGATCTTTACAAAAAATATATGAACTTTTCTTAAATTCAGAAACTGTATTGGACGTGTGTAAACGATTAAAATTGTGTAATTTTCCACGCTACAGATAATAATATAATAAAAATCAATATTATCAAAATCGGACCGAACATTAACTCGGTAAATTAAAACTTCGAGTCAATAGTTTACTGCCAATCAGTTCAACTGCTATTTTATATAAATGGTTGAATTTAATATTGAGTTGTTATCTCTTACATTATTGCAATATCAATTACAACACTATCATATGCCCACAGCTTAATTTTAAAAATTTATTACATAAATAATTCAAATAATAATATTTATATTATTTCCAATTCAAAACAACATTTAATAATTTACTATATAAATCATAAAAATAACCTTTTTTTAATTATTTTTTTTTATATTGACACACACCAGTACGCCAGTTCCATATCAAATCCTGTAAGCACAATATTTAAAGCTAATAGTAAACTTATTATTAATTGCAAAAATTTAAAGCCAATACTATATTCATATTACAATACAAGAACATAAAACTTACAAACAAATTGAAACTTTGATAAAGTTAAATTCTAAAAAAGTTTTATAAAAAAGTAAATGTCACATATTTGAGATGATACGCAACATATATTTTTTTTTCAATAAAAACGAAAGTCATACTTAGAGATTAGTTACGCTGTTATCAATTACGTCATAGCAAGTCACATCATGTATATCGATTATATGACGTGACTTGCGTATCACGTGACGTAATCATTCGTGTAACGTGATTTCTCCACCATCTTAGTCACGTGACCAAATTTTAAATATTATTTCTTAATTATAATTATTTTAAAACAGTTTATTATTTTTGATACATTTTGTTATCATTTTCTTTAAACTAACTTAAATTTGAAAATAATAATTAAACTCAATCAGTCACGTCACGTCACGTCATATTTTTCCTTATCTAGTCATACTTAGTATATAAATAAGAAGAATTAATATATATATATATATACATAGAGCTGGGCTATGGTGAGTTGTGAAGTAAGAGGTTATTTTTACTTCACGCTCATATTTTTATTTTGAAAATTCAAGCAATCGATCCGAACCGCTCAACATGTTCTAAATATTGAAATGTGCTTGGAGACTAAATTTTACATTTTTTTGGAATTTTTTTACTATTTATTAAGCCACTTTGAAAATCGCTGATCCGGTGGTCCAGAAATTTTTACTGTTTTTTACTGTTCACAGTAGATCAGCGATTTTCAAAGTGACTTAATCATTCACTGGGGCTATACAATGCAAGAAAAAATATGTTCCATTCAAGGGTCTATACATTGCATTGTATCATAGTCCAATTCAAGAGTCTAAACAAGGGTCCAATTCAAGGGTCTAAACAAGGGTCCAATTCAAGGGTCTATACATGTCCAATTCAAGAGTCTATACATTGCATTGTTCCAATTGATGTCCAATTCAAGGGTCTATACATTGCATTGTTCCAATTCAACGATTTTGTTTAGAATTTAGAATTTTTGGACTTTGAATGACGTGTTTTAGAGTCCAATACACAAGAGAGTCTATACATTGCTAAGTTCCATTCAAGAGTTGAGATCACTATTTCATTTGCTGGGGACTTAAAACCTACTTGTAGAAATTATGAGTACATAGATGTTAATTTCTTGATACGCGCAGTTCTTTTTATTAAATTTCAGAAAACCAACATCAGATTTGTTTCAAAGATTATTATTTTTCTGGTAACTAGCTAGTCATACGGATGCTTGAGAATATGAAAAATATTCTCAATAGCACAATTATAGTAAATTAGTAATGCTCACAAAATGTTCCCATGTCAGATTCTTATGCAATTTTATTGGATAATATTATTTTTGAAGAAGATTATTATTACTTTCTAAAAAATATAGACTATTATCAATATGTTAAAAAAATCTATTTAATACTGAACTCATTTTGTCCACAAAAATGAGAATATAATTCTGAAAATGAAATGCCTTAAACTGATCAGGAGCGGATCCAAATTTTCGAACTATTGAGTCAAATACAAAATATATAATTTTACTCTAAATTATATAGAAATTCATACATATATTATATATACACAAATTTAAAAATAAATTTGATATAATAATTAAGTTTCGCATTCAGAACTTTTTTTTTTTCAAAACCTTTTGGACATATTTATTCAAAATCCGATCTAAATTGTCTGATCTGCAATATGATTAGTATGAATAGATTTAGAACTTAATAAAATTAAACAACTTTATAATTTAATCGTTTTCGCGGGTTTTGAAATGAATCAGACGGTTTAGACTCATTTTGAAAAAAAGATTTTGAACAAAAATTCCACCCTCTTCTCCAATATGTTATTTTTCCCTCCTTTTTTTAGACGTCTACCAGGATTTAAAGAGCAGTGATTATATGCATTATACAAGAATACAATTTTCCAATTATATTCCACGAACTTTAAATCTCGTCAAATTATTTGAATATGACTACAACTTATATTTTTTTGCCGAGTCTTAATCGGTGGCAGAGTAGTAATTCCCGCGAAGTCGCGAAACCAATGACCAATTGATTCCCTTGGACGCTCAGATCAAACTAAGTACCCACTGTATTAAATAAAAAAAAAAAAAGAAGATAAGAGTTATGTTACTTATGTATGCTCCCCTGTGTCAAATTACTGCCACATTGGAGTATGGGACAACCCTTTTCTTAATCTTGAAATACTTTGCAGCCTAACTCTGTGCGTCAAGCTACACGAAAGCGATTAGAGTTACATGCATCACAAAATCCGAATTTCCCACGTGTTTTTGACCACTTTTTATTTTTTTAGGAATACGTATATAAAAAAAAAAAAAGGTGTTTTTGACGACTTGACCTGTTGACAGCTACTCTCCTCGTGCTATATATTTCCCAGTTGCCTTATTTTACTGAGACCAACTGGTTCATGAGCATTCTATTCAACCTGCAAGAGAGAAAGAGAGAGAGAGAACACACTATCGATCAGCTATTTTCTCTCTTTATCTAGATTTTAAACCAAAATAAGAAAGAACACACTTTATATATCCTCTCTGATGCATTTCTTAGTTTTTCTCTGTCTGCTCATCTTTTACCTCCCCGTAGCAGCCAACGCAGAATACTTCTATTACGTCTGTGACAGTTTTGAAGGTACCAGTACAGGTAACTACACGAACAACAGCACGTACCAGTCCAACCTTAACCTTCTCTTCTCAGCTTTGCGCTCCAATTCTACTGGTAATGGTTTCGCGGCTGGTACCGTTGGTGCAGTGCCAGATAAGGTGACAGGTATTGCCCTCTGCCGTGGTGACCTCGATACCTCCACTTGCTCCACTTGCCTCTCCAGAACATTGGTAAATTTCATTTAACTATTCGTTTCATTCCTAAGGATACTATTTCTCTTTGCTATTTTATAATGATGAGGTTGTTTACAGTCACATAGTAAATTCTAATTTCTTATAATCCAGTCTGTTCTTTCAACAATAGAATAATTTGGATATCAGGTAAATCAAATTGTCCTTATTTTTCATATTTGGTAAATCAAGCAAATATATGTTTGCTGTTTATAATAAGAATTAGCAGAAGGCTTATATAGGTATTTTATTCAAAATAGTTTTTTTTTTTTTAAATAGTGGATAAATCCACCGATTTCCATGGAAATCAGCAAACCATTAACAAGTACCCAAATAGGTACCTAATCATGGCCAATATTACAGAATATATGTTCCAAAAAGCAGGATTAGTTCTTTAAGGCACATAGAGTAAGTGAACCATAGATCCTGTACAGTGTCACAGGAATAAATGAAACCATTAAAAGCAGCAATCCAATTCCAAATTTGCTTAATGTAAGAACATTGAACAAATAAATGATTAGTGCTTTAAGGCTGACTGCAAAAGACACAGTCAGTACATCCCTGCCAGCCTCTCTTACTTAAACTAACCGTAGCTAGTTAACACCTTATTTTTCCTAATTAACCATAAAAAGATCTTAACCTTTAAAGGAATTTTAGACTGCCATATAGTATCATAGTCCTTATTAGGTATACCACCATACTCTAACCACCTATAGAAAGAATGTACAATAAAGTCATGCTTATGAGTTATGAGACCATCTCCAAAGCAATCTGTCCTCCAAAGAGAAATTAGGAGTGAAGTGTAAAAATTTAGATTGTAAGTCATTCCATTCTTGCAAATACACACTGGTAAGTTGTCTTCTACTCTAATCATTCAAAATAGTCTAATTCGAATAAAAAGTAAAAACTTAAGCCGTTCATTGGTAAATTCAAAATCATAATAACTACTTATAATGTGGCTTCAAATAAAAATTTCAGGATATATTGAATCTATGCCCATATTATAAGACGGCGTGGATGTGGTACAATAGTTGCAACATGTATTTCTCGAGCCAATATTTTCTCTCCTCATTAGCCAACTCACCAAATCAGAACCTGTACAATATAAACAATGTTACTGTGGACCCCGCCCGGTTTGACGGGGCAGTCCTCCAGCTTATGTCAGAGATGAAATCATGGGCTGTCAACAACTCAACCAAATTATTCGCCACAGGAGTTGCTACAAATTTCTCGACTGAGTATCCTATCATCTATGGTCTTGTGCAGTGCACCCCAGACATGACCAAGTCCCAGTGCCAGGTACGATTGGTTAGGCATGGTAATATGTAAAGGTATTATATATGGTCTTGTTGCTGTTACTCATGTCTGGTACATGTGCGTCCAAATAAGTGTCATATTGTAATTATATATTACCTACAAGTAGTATTTACTATGTGACATACCTGACAACATTGGTGCCACTAAGGGCAGTCGCTGTTGCATTTATTGTGGCCATATATTAATTCAGTGTTGTTGCCGAGGGCATAGCCAGAAATTTTGCCTGAGGTAGCTAGGCAAAAATATCCAGGGGTAGGCAATTTCTTTTACAGAGGTAGGCAACAAACCATATTCAAATGGGATTCATACCGGTTAGTTCAAATTCAGGGGTAGAGTTGCCTAATCCTGGTTGAACGTAGGCTCTGCTCATGGTTGTTGCGCTGACACACAACAACTGAAAAATATTGAAACTAATATATATCAATATATTTTTCCAGGATTGTCTTCAACACCTAATTGATGACTTTCCTAAGTTTGTTAGTGGAAGAATTGGGGCAAGAACAATTGGTATACATTGTAATATCAGGTATGAGTCGGGGCCTTTCTATGAAGGTCCTCACATGGTACGAATTGACGGCACATTATCCTCCCAAGTATTGCCACCTGTAATAAATAAAAGTAAGTGGTCAGACATGTGTTTGTAATAATGCCTAAACCAAGGACCATCTGTTTATTTTTGTCTACATCAAAAATTACACCACCTGTTATTTTAGATGAGTATATGCATGTTAATGCATCATTGCATCATTTTTTTTAATATTAGTTAATTTAATGACCATTTACTTGACAAAGATATAGAAAAGTAATAATTAGACATAGTATTATAAGAAATATTTTGGCCATTGTGTGATAATTTGCAAATTGCATCAGTTAGAGGTCAATTTGGATAGGTAATGAGTTGCACGGAAATGAACAAAAGAAATGGATATTTGCGAAGCCATGTATTGACAGAAAACAAGACTTCGATTTGTAGCACAAAAACCATGTGCATTATGTACTTCGTCGCATCAACTTCTACTGATACTGAAATCGAAATAGTTGATTGTATTAAGAAATAGGCTCCTCAATTTTTCCTTGAATTAGATTTGAAAATCAAATTTGCTTGGATATATAATTCAAACTGACTCGATCATTAATATTGAAGAAAAGATTATCATCAATTTTGGAAAATGGTTATCTATCTTGGCGCTTTTCTTTTTCTAATGTTGGTCATTGTGGTCACATGCATGAGATTGAAAATATATTTTCTCTGATTGTCAGAAATTAATGAGAATTGAAGTTCATAATATTTATTTCATCCTCACAGGGATCAAGATGTAGTTAACTCAATAATTCCTTTTTACCTTGAGTAGATTTGTATTTGGATAAATCCTTTTATCCTTTCATCCTCATAGGCCTTTAATCTGTAATTTGTAAATTAGGTGGACCTATATGTCAAATTGTCTCTAGAAATGCCCTGATAAATTATAGTCCTGATAAGTGAGGTATCAGTATGCTTCCCCCTTACAATTCTTGAAGCAATTATTTAATAATATGCAGGTAGTAAGACGAAAAGCAATGTTAAAGCTGTTGCCATCACTATCCCTGTGGTAGCTGCTGTATTATTATTAGCAATATTTTGCTTTTCTGTATATAAGAAGCGATCTCATAGAAGAAAAACATTTCTATCTGGTAAGTTATAAATTTAGTTGACAAAATAATTTATTATTACATAACTGTACCACTCTTTTATCTTGTTAGATTTTATTACATAACTGGAATTCATTAACTGTTTTTCATTGTTTGCAGAATTGGTCAACTCTGAGCTGAATAAAGAAAATATTGAATCATTTCTTTTTGGTCTTTCTACACTGAAAGCTGCCACAGTAAACTTTGATGAATCCAATAAACTGGGTGAAGGTGGATTTGGTGCTGTTTATAAGGTACTTCTACACTAGCAATCTTTGAACAGCATTAAAATTTGTGAAATCGTCCATATAGTAACATTTTTTTCATGTTTTACTCCATGAAGGCAGCAAAATCCTATTTTTAGGTTTTACCATTTTATCCTAAATATGCCCTTAGCAGCAATATATATTTCCCAAATTCAGTCCTATTTTCATTCAAGAATTATAAAACAGACATAATGGTAAATATTAAAAATGTCATTTTGAACATAAATTGGACATTCTGAACTTTGAACATAAATGGAAAAACATTTAACTATATCTTGTATGTACATTCTTTGAAATTTTGATGTAGTTTAACTTTTTCTAATTGCCATGACAATTGTAATTCTACTTCTTACTGGCATCATCCAGGGCACACTTCCAAATGGGGAAGAGGTAGCAGTAAAGAGGCTTTCTCAAAGCTCTGCTCAAGGATTAGAAGAATTGAAAAATGAGCTAGTTATAGTTGCAAAGCTTAAACACAAGAATCTGGTACGAGTCGTAGGTGTTTGCTTGGAAGGACAAGAGAAGCTTCTTGTTTATGAGTTTCTTCCAAATAGAAGCCTTGACACCTTTCTTTTTGGTAACCAAAATTATATTCTGTTTACATCAATTCTTTTCTTCATTTATGTCATTAATTGATATTCATTGAAAAAAGTAGAGTAAAATAAAGTCAAACTACATAAAATAAAAATTATTATTGGCAACTTAAGGGTTCAAGGAATTAATTGTGAGATTTGGTGATAAACTCGTTGGTCTGTATCAATTTAAGTACTGCTCAAGTTTTTTCCCTAACATTCATGTGGCATTATGTGACAGATAATGAAAGAAGGCAAGAACTGGACTGGATAAAAAGATTGGCAATAATAAATGGCATTGCTCGAGGACTCCTGTATTTGCATGAAGAATCACAACTGAATATTATACATAGAGATCTAAAAGCAAGCAATATTTTGTTGGATTCTCATATGAACCCTAAAATTTCAGACTTTGGTCTTGCTAGATTGTTTCTAGTAGACCAGACTGTACATGTCACAAGACGGGTCGTAGGTACATTGTGAGTGCCCTGTGATCTATAATATCATCATTTTTGCTCAACTCATTTTTTATTTCCATACTTGATCCATTAGAAAAAAATTTCCAAGCTACCAACACCAAACCAAATGTTCCTTTTATTTTGCGGCTAACACCAAACTTCTCACATCAGATCAGGTGCAAATTGACTGAATCTCCTTACCCTTTGTAATTTGACTTGTAACTCTGCTTCAGATTTGACTGATCAGAAGTTCGAAATCTACAGTAATTTACTCAGCTTGATATGCATCAAGTTTTCTGCTCAAGATAAACTTAAGCACAACATTAACAACAGTTAATGGACTTGTTTTATTTGTATAACTCCAGTCCAATAAATCATTACAAATAGCCCAAATAATAAATGTTAAATGCCAATTTTAGGAACAATGAGGCATCCCTTTTAATTAGTCCTATTATGTGAACTGTACAGTGGCTATATGGCACCTGAGTATGCACTGCATGGACGCTACTCAATCAAATCAGATGTGTTTAGTTTTGGTGTTTTGCTTTTAGAGATCATTACTGGGAAACGATGTTGTGGTACATTTGATACCGAACTGAGTGAAGACCTTCTGAGCTCTGTAAGAATTCTAAACCATTTCTCTTGAATTTATGTTATAAATGCAATTCAGTATTCATGTAAGCTCCGAAAAGATCACAAGGGCCAATTTAATTCATGTATGCTGCAAGTGCCAAATGATCATCAATACCCTGTAAAACTAGAAATATCATCAAAACCTTTACATTTAGTATCCTGTTTACCCCTACAAATAACCAAAATTCTCTATTTAACTTGCTCACTGTTAATAGATAACCTAAATAATCTTAAATCTTCTATTGTTGCTTCTCTACAAATTGTGGAAGAATGTATAGTGGGTGATTTGGCTATTTACAAGATGTCAGTGTACCAGGGGGCCAAAGATATATTTCATGTTTTTCCATGATGTGCATGATATTTTGTTGTTTTGAACACAGATGAGGGCTTAAGATCGTTCTCTTTTGGGAAAATTTGAGGCCTCATATGCAGTTATAATTTGCACATGTAAGATATTTATTACAGTTATATCTTAATTTTTAATGGTGGAATTTCAGACGTGGGAGCAATGGACAGCGGGTACAATAACAAACATAATCGACACATTCATGAATTGCCCGACAAATGAGATAATCCGGTACATACATATAGGGCTTCTCTGTGTGCAAGAGGACCTAATGGATAGACCCCGCATGTCAGAGGTAGTGATCATGCTTGTTAGCAACACCGTCTCTCTCCAAGTACCTTCGAAGCCGGCATTTTACCTAAGAAGAGGAGTGTTGAATGTAATCCAAGTCAGCAGTTGACTCAGCAAGGCACATATGAAGAGTAGAAGGTGCAGATTAGAAGTTGCAGTTTATAGCATGTTATTTCTGTTAAGAGTTAATTCAGAATTGTTTGTAAGCACGTTTTTCAGTTTAGAGATGTGCAGGGTTATTTCAGGAAAGGTAATTTCTATATTTAGTTGAGTCATGAGTTGTGTGCTTAGTTGGTTTAGTGGATGCCTAAATATGGCAGCACTTGTAATAGAGTTAGTGGGGTGCTAAATTTAGATTGTGTAATGTCTTTTATATACAGCATATGTAACAGGTTTGAATTAATAGAAGAATTTTGTTTTTTGTGTGAGAAAATCTGTGTTCTATTCTCTGTTCTTGCTAGCTACACAAAACAAACAAAAGAAATAATCCATCAATTGGTATCAGAGCAAGGTTGTTCTAATGGCCGACGCAGGCAACAACACCACCATTAGCATGTCCAATCAGACGGTACCTTTGTTCAAGGGTGAGAGTTACGAATTCTGGAGCATCAAGATACGAACTATGCTGAAATCTCATGGCTTGTGGGAACTAGTAGACAAGGGAATACCAAATCCTGATCCGACACCAATCGACACAGCCAAGCGAGATGCAAAGACGCTCTTCTTCATTTAGCAAGCCATACACGAATCGGTGTTTGCAAAGATTGCAGCAACAGAAACAACAAACGAGGCCTGGTCTACTCTGAAAACCGCATTTCAAGGAAGTTCCAAGGTGGTAGCTATCAAGTTGCAGGGCTTGAGACGGGAGTTTGAGACATTGAACATGAAACAAGGCGAGTCAGTTCAATCCTTCTTCACGCAAGTTACAACAATAGTCAACCAAATCCGAAGCTGTGGAGAAGATCTTCCAGAAAAGACGGTTGTGATGAAGGTGTTGCGCAGCCTGACAACCAAGTTTGATCATGTGGTGGCTACGATCGAAGAATCCAAATATCTATCCACCTACAAGTTTGATGAGTTGATGGGATCACTGCAGGTCCATGAAGTTCGTCTCAACCGATCAGAAGTGAAGGACGACACCAAAGCTTTCTATACCAAGGGCGATTCCTCAAGAAGCCAACAACAAGGCAGAGGTAGAGGCCAAGGTAACAGCAGAGGTCGAGGCAATCAAGGCGGCAGAGGCAGAGGCAAGCCGAGTTACAATCAACCGCATTCTAATCAACCGAAGAAAGATGTAGAATGCTACTACTGTCACAAGAAAGGGCATATGCAAGCCGATTGCTACAAGAAACAGAGAGAAGAAGGTCAAGACGTGGAGTGCTATTACTGCCACAAGCCCGGTCATGTGCAGGCCGACTGCTACAAGAAGAAAAGAGAAGAAGGACAGGCAAGTTTTGTTGAAGAGAAGAGCAATCAGGCACGGTTGTTCATGGCCAAAACCGATGAAGAATCAGATGTGAGTCAAATCTGGTTTTTGGACAGCGGGTGCTCAAACCATATGACGGGTTTCAAACATCTGTTTGATGAATTAGACAAGTCATACAAGAAGGCAGTAAAGCTTGATGACGATAAAGAGATTCATGTTGAAGGAAAAGGAAGAGTAGCCGTGCAGACCAGCAGTCACAATACACGGATGCTACATGATGTGTACTATATTCCTCAACTGTCCCAAAACCTACTCAGCATCGGTCAGATGATGGACAGCGGGTGTACCATCAAGTTTGAAGGCGACAATTGCAGAATTGTAGATGCAGCCACGGATCAGCGATGGCAACAATCAAGAAAACACAAAACAACTTGTTCCCTCTGGAGATAGCCAAGGTGAAAGATAAAGAACTTGCAGCCAAGGAGATTAGTTCCAGCGGGCTATGTCATTTAAGGTATGGTCATCTAAACATGAATGGTTTGAGATTGTTGAATCAAAAGAAAATGGTGAATGGGTTACCCGAAATTGGTGAAATCGGGTTATGTAAAGGATGTGTGTTTGGCAAGCAATCAAAGCTGCCATTTCCAAAAGACCAGTCCTTGCGTGCTACCAAAGTACTTGAGTTAGTGCATACTGATTTGTGCGGACCCATGGAGGTTGAATCAATGGGAGGAAGCAAGTATTTTATGCTATTTATTGATGATTATAGTAGGATGACCTGGGTTTATTTCCTTAGCTATAAAAGTGAAGCGTTTGGGTTGTTCAAAAGGTTCAAAGCCATGGTAGAGACGCAAACAGGGGCTAGGCTGAAAGCTCTAAGATCAGATCGTGGTGGTGAGTTTCAATCAAAAGAATTCAAACAGTTTTGTGAGAAAGAAGGGGTGCTACAACAGTTGACCACTCCATACACACCTGAGCAAAATGGTGTAGCTGAACGCAAGAACCGCACGGTAGTAGAACTAGCAAGAAGTATGCTGAAATCTAAAGATATGCCGAATAGTTTTTGGGCTGAAGCAGTAGCAACAGCGGTATATGTTCTAAACCTGTCACCAACCAAGGCAGTGATGCACAAAACACCGTTTGAAGCGTGGTTTGAAAGGAAGCCCAGTGTGGGGCATTTGCGTGTTTTTGGGTGCATTGCTTACATTCTCATAAGCACACAAAACTGAAAAAAACTGGACTGAAAATCTAAAAAGTGTGTGTTCATTGGGTATTGCATACAATCTAAAGGTTATAGGTTGTTTAATCCGGTGACAAAGAAGATTATAGTCGGTAGAAATATCATGTTCGATGAGAATGCAAGTTGGAGTTGGTCTATGGAGGAAGACAACACACCAATAGCAGAAATAGAAGATGAAGAAGAAGAAGGCAGCAGTGAGCAGCCGCAAAGCAGTCCAAGCTCGAGTAGCACATCATATCGGATGGTTGATCCGGATACACAAGGGAGAAAGGTACGATCCTTACAAGAACTGTATGAAGCAACTCAAGTTCTGTATGTAGCAGACCCAGTGTCTTTTGAAGAAGCAGCAGAAAAGAAGGAATGGGTGCAAGCAATGAAAGAAGAGATGAGTGCAATCGAGCAGAACCAAACTTGGATGTTGGTGGAATTATCAAAAGATCGGATTGCCATTGGAGTTAAATGGATTTATAAGACTAAATTTGGGGCAGATGGTAGTGTATTGAAATGCAAAGCAAGGTTAGTAGCAAAATGATATGCACAGAAACAAGGCATAGACTATGAGGAGACGTTCTCCCCGGTGGCCAGATTTGAGACGGTTTGACTGCTGATGGCAATTGCAGCCCAGTTGAGACAACCTATCTATCAATTTGATGTGAAATCAGCATTCCTCAATGGTGAACTGAAAGAAGAAGTTTATGTTAAGCAGCCGGAAGGGTTTGAAGTGAAAGGCAAAGAGCGTTGGGTATATCGTTTGTTCAAAGCTCTATATGGTTTGAAACAGGCCCTCGTGCATAGTACAGCAAAATTGATGCGTATTTTTAGAAATTGGGATTTGAGAGAAGTAAGAATGAGCCTAGTCTGTATGTTAAACACAAAAAAAGGTGAATTGATAGTAGTATGTCTCTATGTTGATGACATGATCTACTTTGGCACAAATGATGAAATGATAAAAGAGTTCAAGCAACAAATGATGCATATGTTTGAGATGACAGACTTAGGGGAGATGCATTATTTTCTAAGATTGGAGGTTGAACAAGAGAGAGGAAGAATTTTTGTATCGTAGCGCAAGTATGCAAGAGATTTGGTAGAAAATTTTGGATTGAAAGATTGTAATCCTGTACAAACTCCCATGAACACAAATGAGAAATTAATAGCAAGAGATGGAACAGGAGCTGCAGATCAAACACGGTTTAGAAGCCTAATTGGAGGTTTGATGTATTTAACGCATACAAGGCCAGACATTATGCATGCAGTCGGAATGGTTGCGAGATACATGCAGAATCCAACTAAACAACACATGGGAGCAGCAAAGCGAATTCTTAGGTACAAGAGTGTTGATGAACCGAATTTGATAGGATACAGTGATAGTGACTGGGCAGGGAGCCTAGATGATCGAAAGAGCACAACAGGCCAAGTGTTCTTCTACGGCAGCAATGCAATTAGTTGGAGCTCGAAGAAACAATCAACTGTTGCACTTTCAACAGCAGAAGCTGAGTACAATGCAGTAACAGTAGCAGCATGCCAAGGCGTATGGTTAAGACGCTTGTTGGAGGAGTTAAATTGTGAGTAGAAAGGTGCAACAATACTCTATTGTGATAATCAATCGACAATTGCAATTGGTAACAACCCGGTGCATACAGGACAAAGCACATAGACACTCGACTCCACTTCGTACGAGACCTGATTGAGCAAAGGATGATTGAATTGCAGTATGTGAACACGAACCAGCAAGTTGCAGATGTGCTGACGAAGTCACTTACACGAGAGAAGTTCAACTGGTGTCGTGACATGATGAATGTGCTGGACTTTGGATTAAGGGGGGGGGTGTTGAATGTAATCCAAGTCAGCAGTTGACTCAGCAAGGCGCATATGAAGAGTAGAAGGTGCAGATTAGAAGTTGCAGTTTATATCATGTTATTTTTGTTAAGAGTTAATTCAGAATTGTTTGTAAGCACATGCATTTTCCAGTTTAGAGATGTGCAGGGGTATTTTAGGAAAGGTAATTTCTATATTTAGTTGAGTCATGAGTTGTGTGCTTAGTTGTGTGCTTAGTTGTGTGCTTAGTTGGGTGCCTAAATATGGCAGCACTTGTAATAGAGTTAGTGGGGTGCTAAATTTAGATTGTGTAATGTCTTGTATATACAACATATGTAACAGTCTTGAATTAATAGAAGAATTTTGATTTTTTTGTGTGAGAAAATCTGTGTTCTATTCTCTGTTCTTGCTAGCTACACAAAACAAACAAAAGAAATAATCCATCAAGGAGGTGGTGATTCTAGTGATGGGTCACAGAAAAACTTGGTGCCAGTGTCTAAGAACGAGATAACTATTTCAGATCTTGAGCCGTGATAAACGACTGGTTGAGAAATTAAACAATTAGTTCCTCTCTACTTTGTACAGAAAAAGATGTTATCTTGAGATTTTAACAATATAAGTTTGCATATAAGTTGTTGAATTAAGGGTTGTTAATTTCAATAGGAAGAAAAGATCATTTATTAGTGAACGGTAAAACGTGCAGTTAAGCTCATCATTTTATGCACTTGATATATTTGTATCTTATTAATTACATCATATCTAATGTTTGTCCTATACTTACCCAATCTGTCGTGTGCATAGTATCTTCGCCCTGGCTCCGCCCGGGCTTGCCACACTGTACATTAGCAAAACTCTCCCAAATCCAACCGCGCAACTCAACTGATGCCTGTAAAAATTTGAACCTTAGAATTCTTATACGGACCGTGTATCACTGGATACGGTCCGTGCATAAACAATCATACACACAAACAAGACAGAACATAGTATTTAACGAGGTTCGATACCAACTTGGTGCCTACGTCCTCCACACTCACACACACCTTTTTTATTTCTTCTTTTTTGAATGAATTGGTACAGAGGAGGGGGGAGGGAATATATAGAGAAAGACTACCTAATTACTTACTATCCTTTTTTCTTTTTTCTTCTATATCTGATACAATCACAATCTTCTAAAATGAGAAACAAAATAACTTAGAAATCAGGAAAGAGATCAATACAAGAGCCAACTGCCGCCTTCCTTATTTAGTCTGGCGGTTCGCCACACGGTCCGTATACAGTAACACACGTACCGTGTTAGTTCCGTTTCAACACCCCTCAAGTTGGTAGGTAGATATCTACCATACCTAACTTGATAATCGATTCTTCAAAATATTTTATTGACACTCCCTTTGTCAACATGTCTGCAAGTTGTTCTTCAAATCTCACGAATGGAAACGAGATGATCCTTTCTTTCAAATTCTGTTTGATGAAATGTCTATCTATCTCTATGTGCTTTGTTCTATCGTGCTGCACTGGATTGTGTGCTATTGCAATTGCTGATTTAATATCACAATAAAGTTGCATTCCTTCTTCCGGCTTAAACTTCAACTCGATCATGAGTTTCCTTAGCCATAGCAGTTCACACAAACCTTTAGACATCCCTCTAAACTCAGCTTCTGCGCTTGATAAGGCGACTACAATTCTGCTTCTTACTTCTCCACGTGACAAGGTTCCCTCCCACAAAGGTGAAGTATCCATATGTTGATTTCCAATCGATTTTGTCTCCAGCCCAATCAGCATCTGTGTAGCCCCAAATATCCAAGTGTCCATTCTTTCTAAATTGAATTCCTTTCCTTGGAGTCTTTTTGAGATATCTCATAACTCTCATCACAGCATCCATATATATGTTGCTTCTTTGGGTTTGCATGAATTGACTTACCATACTCACAGCATACGCAATGTCGGGTCTGGTATGTGATAAGTAGATAAGTTTACCTACCAATTTCTGGTAAGCTTCCCGGTTAACAACTGGGTCATCTGGATTCTCTTCGAATTTCATATTTTGGACGATAGGTGTATCAGCTGGTTTACAATTTAGCATCCCCACCTCTGCGAGTAGATCAAGTGTATACTTCCGTTGTGATAGAGAGATACCTTCTTTTGAGCGTAGCACCTCTATTCCCAAGAAGTATTTTAAGCCACCCAAATTTTTCATCTCAAACTCCTGCGATAATCTCTGCTCTAGCCACTCTATCTCCTCACTATCGTCCCCTGTAATTATCATGTCATCAACATAGATAATTAGGATGGTTACCTTGTCTTGACGATGCTTGTAGAACAGAGTATGGTCAGAATCACTTTGACTGTAGTTGTAGGTTTTCATGGCTTTGCAAAACCACCCAAACCACGCTCGTGGTGACTGTTTTAATCCATACAGACTCCTTTCTAGCTTACACACCAACTTCTCTTGTTCTTTGTGAGTGTATCCTGGTGGGATGTCCATATAGATCTCCTCCTCCAGATCTCCATGCAGAAATGCATTTTTCACGTCAAACTGATGTAACGGCCAGTCCAGATTCGCTGCAAGAGACAATAAAACTCGAACTGTGTTAAGTTTTGCAACTGGAGAAAAAGTTTCCTGAAAATCTATCCCATATGTCTGGGTGTACCCTGATGTCTTTATATTTGATCTATTATTTCGACCTATTTTCAGACCAGACCTTATGTTTTTGACCACTAAATTGCATAGTTTACATTGAATATCAGTAGAATATGGTATTGCTGCAGTTTGTGGTTGATTTGCAGGAAATAGGCGAAAACAGGCAGAATTCTGACTTCCCCCACGCGAGTCGCGTCCCATCTGACACGGGTCGCATCGCAGCCCAGACGCGACCTCGGACGCGACCCTCATCGCTCACATCAATGCTACCTAACGCGGGTCGCATGACATCTCATGCGGGTCGCGTCGACTTAGCTGCGCCAGGCCCAATTGAAGCCCGTTAAGAAGTCCATAAATAGAGGAGGCCCGGCGCAGATCAGGATCATCCATTAATCCGTGTTTTCATCCAGAAACAGATCTGATCTGATCAGGAGCGAAAGGCTTGGCGCCTGAGGCGATTTGAAGAGGAAGGGAGCTGATCTGGAGCTGAAGAGGAGGCGATTTCGAGAAGGAGACTCAACCTGAAGCTTCAATCCTCTTCACTACTCTTCTCTCACTATGATTTGCTTTCTCTCTCTTTCTTTTACTTTGATTTTATTCATGTCTGAGTAGACTTGTAGTTTCGAGGGTTTGGATTTGTAGTCTGATACTTTGTTTGATTATGCACATGGATTGATTCTTATTGTTATTTCGTGTTTCTTTGATTCTCGTATTATTTGAGATTGCTTGATCTGAATTGTTTGATTCTTGATTGTCTACTGTTGAATGCCTTTGGCATTTCTTCTTGTATCAAGGCTTGATGTTTCTTGCAAATTAGGTTAAGTACTTGAGGTAGGTCTGAGAACTGAAAGGTGAGGTCAATAAGTAGCCGAGAGGTGAAAGTTTCCATTTGCTCTTGCTCAGCTTATGGATACCTTTAGTAAACAGAATTGAGAACTTAGGTTTAGATCAAACAGCTTGATTAGACCTAAGAAGGTGAAATTGCATTTCCAAACCAGGTCTGCTAAGCCAACACACGAGAGTTGAGGTTCAGTGACACTAGGTACGGTCAATCTAACCTTACACGACTTAAACAACAAGTTTCTGACATGTGCAGACTCAGCTCAAGGGACCATGCGGGTCGCGTGAGTTAGCACGCGGGTCGCATCACGAGGGTCGCAAGCGACAGCTTGCGGGTCGCGTGTCAGGTTCAGGGCGCTTAAGGGCCACGCGGGTCGCATGCGAAAGCATGCGGGTCGCGTCACAAGGGTCGCATACGAGAGTATGCGGGTCGCGTGGCAGGTCCTGAGCCGCAAAGTTGAAGATGAAATCTGAAACCCTTGAAACACCCTTTTATACCATAGTACAAAACACAAACATTTAATCGATTCATTACTTGTCTATACATTAGTTTACTTGTTCATACATTAGTTTACTTGTTCATTCATTCTTCTATTTCATTTGATTTGTTCATACATCTTAGGATTAGACAAACCCCAAACATTCAAACTTCTAGTACCTAATTAGGAAAAATAGAAAATCAGAAAGTAAACCGTCCCTGAGGATCGACACCCGATTAAACTACACGATAAGATTGTACACTTGCGATCTAATCGAGGGTTTATAAGGTTTAAACTCTACAGCTTCGGCTGTAGTGAAGCTTTGTACCTCACATTTGGGAGCGAACAAGTTTTTGGCGCCGTTGCCGGGGACGGCTTTCATTTTCTGAATTTTTACTTTTTTTAGTTAATCTAGATTTTAATCTGTATCTTTTATCTTTCTTTTCTTTTACTGAAAGCTGGCTCTTAACCATCCTCCTACAGGTAGATACACACTGAAATACCAACTGAGGAGCAGAGGGCCACTTTTTGACGAAACTCCTCCAGACGAGACTGTTGCTGCTCAGCCATCTCTTGACGCGACCCGCACCGAGGTTGACGCGACCCGCATCACATCAGACGCGACCCGCGAGACCTCGCACGCGACCCGAGTTGAAGAGATGTCAGAACATCCAGCAGAGAAGACAGGGAGGAAAGAGAAAGAGACAGGGAAGAAGTCCTGACCGACCCTGAGGAAGATGAGATGGATGTCTTCATGCCAAGGACACTTCGAGAATTCAACGTGCCACGAGCTGGAGATGTCAGAGGAGCAATCAGGTTGCCACGAATTCCTGGCCAACAACCGAACTTCAATCCAGGAGTGGTCAACATGGTCCAGCAGAACACCTTCCATGGCATGGATCACGAGGATCCTCATGCTCACCTCCAGACCTTTCTCGAATGCATCACAACCATCAAGACCAATGGAGCAACCGCCGATTACACCAAACTGGCTCTCTTTCCTTTTACTCTTAGGGACAAAGCTAAGAAATGGTTAGGGTCGTTACCTAGGGATTCGATCACCAACTGGAGGGAATTATCTAAGTTGTTTTTGACTAGGTTTTTCCCTCACAAAAGAACTGCCAAGGTAAGGAACGAACTGACCAGCTTTAGGCAATTGTTAGATGAGCCCCTCAATGAGTCTTGGGAAAGGTTTAGAGAGTTGCAGTATTATTGTCCCCACCATGGTATACCTGACTGGTTGTTGATCCAAACGTTTTATGATGGTTTGACAGAGAGCACTCATTCTTCTGTAGATGCAGTTGCAGGTGGAGCATTGATGTCTCGAGAGCCTCTTGAAGCCATGAACTTGATCGACCACATGGCACAGAACCAACAGTGGTCCGGCCGCGACAACGCCCGGCCAAGAGGTGGCGGCAAGTTCGAGGTCGATCACATCACTGCCATGACCGCCAAGATGGATGCCATGCAGAGGGCGATGGACAAGCTGAGTGTGAATGCAGTCGAACAACAACCGCAGGGCTGCGTCATGTGTGGAGACGAGAGACACAGCTACGAGCAATGTCCATTGGCAGAGGTCGAAGAGAGCAACGAGCAGGTAAGTTCCCTAAACAACGAACCTTCATTTTTTCCAAAGCCTCCTTTCAACCGATCCTACTCCAAGGATCCGATTGAGCAACAAAATTGGAGGTGGAATCAAAACAATGCTCCTAGACCTCCTTTCAACAACTCGTTTCACAATCCGTCTTCCAGTGACAACAACAATTCCTTCAATCGTCCGTCTTCCAGTTTCAACAATTGGAACAATCCCTCTTCCAACAACAACTCCAACAAGAACTTCTATCAGAACGCTTCTTTTCCCAATCAGAACAATCGAGCACCTCAAGCCGGTCCTTCCAAACCGTATGTGCCTCCCTATGCGACCAATTTCACACACGAGCAAGGGAAGATGAATCAGATGATGTGGGAACAGATGCAGAGCATGTCCACTCAGATGGCTGCTCAAAACAAATTGTTGGAGCAGTTGAGTCACATTGTCACCTCAAGCCAACCTCAATCTGGGAAGCTGCCAGCTCAGCCAGAACCCAACCCCAGAGGAGAAGCTAAGGCGATCACGCTGCGAAGTGGGACCCAATACCAAGAACCAGCCTTCCCACCTGATTTGACTCCATTGGATGTGACCCACACTGTTGAGACGCGACCCGCGTGCCATCTCACGCGACCCGCGTCACCCAAGTCACATGTCGACTCAGGTCGCATCGAGCCAAGGCGACCCGCATCGACACCTGAAGGGTCTGTGGACGCGACCCGCGCGCCATCTCATGCGACCCGCGTGGAAGAGCCTGACAAGGGAAAGAAGAAAGAAGCTGAGAAACCTCCACCCTACAGGCCACCTGTGCCCTTTCCCCGACGACTAGCTGCAACCAAACTGGACGCACAGTTCGCAAAGTTCACGGAAGTCCTGAAAGGACTGCACATCACGATCCCATTCACCGAGGCCTTGACTCAAATGCCCTTTTACGCCAAATTCCTGAAGGATATCTTATCCAACAAACGAAGCTTGAAGGGTAATGAAACGGTGAAGTTGACGGAACAGTGCAGTGCCATTCTGAAGAGCGACCTACCTCCCAAATTGAACGACCCAGGGACGTTTTCCATCCCTTGCATCATCGGCAAGGCCACGATCAAGAGAGCTCTATGTGACTTGGGAGCTAGCGTGAGTCTCATGCCGCGCACGATCTTCGAGCGAATGGGAGTAGGAGAGCTCAGGCCTACGCGAATGACGTTGCAGCTAGCAGACTCCTCAGTACGATTGCCACTTGGCATAGTGGAAGACGTACCAGTTCAGGTCGGTAAGTACTTTGTACCTGTTGACTTTGTGGTCATGGAAATGGAAGAAGACAAGGAAGTCCCCATCATTCTGGGACGACCTTTTCTCAGGACTGCAGGTGCAATCATCGATGTGTCTCAAGGAACACTGACCTTGAACTTTGGAGGAGAGAAAGTGTGTTTCCAAATTGATCAAGCCATGAAGTACCCTTCTGCCGAATCTTGTTCCCGAGTGGATGTGCACGAAAAATGCCTAACAGATTTGGTGGAAGATTACTTCCTTGATCGGATCCATGAAAGCACGACAGAACACACTGAATTCTTGTTTGAACCAAACGAAGAAATCGGCAGACTTAAGGAAGTCAGAGGAGCAGAAGTGAAAACAGCTGACCTGGAAGACCCTGACGCGACCCGCATGACATCTCATGCGACCCGCGTGCCAAAGTCTGAGGACCTGGAAACCGAAAGCGAGTCGGATAGGTCAGCATGCGACGACATTTCACTTGATGCGACCCGCACGACATCTGATGCGACCCGCATCCAGACTGAGACAAAGGGGCCAACTCCTGAACTCAAGCCCCTGCCAGCCAACCTCCGGTACGAATTCCTTGGTCCAGATCATTCCTTCCCCGTCATTGTCAATGCAAGTCTGACTCCCGATCAAACCGCCAAACTCTTGGAGAAACTGAAGCTTCATCGTGGCGCAATCGGGTATTCCATCAATGACCTGAAGGGGATCAGTCCATCCATTTGCTCGCACAGGATTTTTCTGGAAGATGGCCACAAACCATCGGTTGAACATCAAAGACGGCTCAACCCAAATCTGAAAGAGGTAGTCAAGAAGGAGATTCTCAAGCTTCTGGACGCCGGTATCATTTACCCTATCTCTGACAGTAAGTGGGTGAGCCCAGTGCACGTGGTGCCGAAGAAAGGTGGAACAACGGTAGTGAAAAACGAGAAGAACGAGTTGATTCAAACACGAGTGGTGAATGGCTATCGAATGTGCATTGACTACAGAAAACTCAATGCGGCCACACGCAAAGACCACTTCCCTTTGCCATTCGTTGACCAGCTTTTGGAGAGGCTTGCTAACCATTCTTATTTTTGTTATTTGGATGGTTACTCTGGTTTCTTCCAAATTCCAATTCACCCTCAGGACCAAGAGATTACCACTTTCACTTGTCCCTACGGTACGTACGCATACCGTAGGATGCCCTTTGGTCTGTGTAATGCACCAGCAACCTTTCAGCGAGCCATGATGGCCATCTTCTCTGATTTCATCGAGACAGAGGTTGAGATTTTCATGGATGACTTTTCCGTGTACGGTGCATGTTTTGACTCGTGTTTGATCAACTTGTGCAAGATTTTGAAAAGATGTGAGGAAGTCCATCTGATTTTGAATTGGGAAAAGTGTCACTTCATGGTCCAAACTGGCGTTGTCCTTGGACATGTTGTGACTTCAAGAGGCATTGAAGTTGACAAGGCAAAGATCGAGGTGATTGAGAAACTCGAGATTCCGACAAACGTCAAGGGCATTCGAAGCTTTCTTGGACATGCAGGTTTCTACCGCAGGTTCATCAAAGACTTCTCCAAGATCGCGAAACCACTGACCAATCTGCTCATCAAAGATTCTGACTTCATTTTCACCGACGATTGTGTCAAGTCTTTTTGCGATTTGAAGAAAGCCCTCATCTCAGCACCAATTTTGCAACCACCTGACTGGTCTCTTCCTTTTGAGATCATGTGCGACGCGAGCGACTATGCTGTCGGAGCGGTTCTGGGGCAAAGGAAAGAAAAGAAGCCGTGTGCTATTTACTATGCTAGCAAGGTGCTAGATCCTGCCCAGATGAATTACACAACAACTGAGAAGGAACTTCTCGCCGTTGTGTTCGCTCTCGACAAGTTTAGGTCGTATTTGGTTGGCTCCAAGATCATCGTCTACACTGACCATGCTGCCTTGCGGTATTTGTTGAGCAAACAAGATGCCAAACCTCGATTGATCAGGTGGATTCTTCTCTTGCAAGAGTTCGATCTTGAGATCAGGGACAAGAAGGGAGTCAAAAACACCGTGGCTGACCATCTATCCAGACTTCGTTTGGAAGACGAGGGCTCTGCCAACTTGCCAATCAATGACTCGTTCCCTAATGAACAACTCTTCTCTGCCTCCGCACTACATGCCGTCGATGCGACCCGCGTAAGCAATCAATCAGACCCCTGGTATGCTGACATTGCCAACTTCATTGCTTCCGGGTTTGTACCTCACACCATGACCTACCAACAAAAGAAGAAGCTCAAATCTGATGCAAAGTACTATTTTTGGGACGAGCCTTTTCTTTTCAAGGTAGGAGTCGATGGCATCTTCAGACGCTGTGTGCCACACGAGGAGGCACGTTCCATCCTTGAGCATTGCCATTCATCTGCCTATGGAGGCCATGCTTCTTTCTCCAAGACAGCCGCCAAGGTCTTGCAATCCGGCTTCTTTTGGCCTTCTCTTTTCAAAGACGCAAAGACCTTGGTGGACACTTGTGACAATTGTCAACGCACTGGGAACATTTCCAAACGCAACGAGATGCCTCTTCACTCCATTCTCGAGGTAGAGATCTTCGATGTATGGGGAATCGATTTCATGGGACCATTCCCAGCTTCGTGCTGGTATGAGTACATCCTAGTTGCGGTAGACTATGTGTCTAAGTGGGTGGAAGCAGTGGCATGTCGAAAGGCGGATTCGAGCGCCGTGAAACGATTGTTTAATGACGTCATCTTCCCTCGCTTTGGAGTTCCACGAGCCGTCATCAGTGATAGAGGGAAACATTTCATAAACCGACAATTCAACAAACTCTTGAGACGTCATGGGGTGACGCACAAAGTGACGACTTCTTACCATCCTCAATCCAACGGTCAAGCTGAAATCTCAAACCGGGAAATCAAATCCATCTTGGAGAAGACTGTGGCAAGAACAAGAAAGGATTGGTCTTTGAAGTTGAATGATGCACTCTGGGCCTATCGAACCGCCTTCAAAACGCCGATTGGGATGAGTCCTTTCAAACTGGTATATGGGAAACCGTGTCATTTACCTGTGGAAATCGAGCACAAGGCGTTCTGGGCCACACGAGCGGTCAACATGGACATGCTAGCTGCTGGCGAAAAGCGAATCCTCGATCTACATGAGTTGGAAGAGATGCGACTTCACTCTTACGAGAACGTGAGGATCTACAAGGAAAAGACTAAGAGGCTTCATGACAGGCGCATCACGACTCGCAACTTCCAAAAGGGTGATCTTGTCCTTTTGTTCAACTCAAGATTGCGACTCTTTCCTGGGAAGTTGAAATCAAGGTGGTCCGGCCCCTTTGTCGTTCAGAAAGTGTACCGTTTGGTGCAATTGACATTGGGAATGAGGAATGTGGAACCTTCAAGGTCAATGGCCAACGGCTCAAGCATTACATTGCCGATCACCCCCACGATGAGCGTTTTGAGCGGGATCTATTCGATCTCGCCCCAGTCGAAGATTAGAGAAAGGAAGGTCGAGCTTGAGACCTAAAACAAGCGCTTCTTGGGAGGCAACCCAAGCCTGTTCGTTTACTTGCATTTAGATTAGTTAAATTTCGCATTTAGATTAGTTTAATTTTCGTTTTAGGATTATTGTAAGTTTTCAAAATTCCAAAAAAGATAACCCTGACGCGACCCGCGTGAGAATCCACGCGACCCGCGTCACCTTCGAACAGACGGCATTGAAGGCGAGGGCATCGAAACGACGCGAGGTCCCTTTTAACCCGCGTCCCCTCCTTCTCTTCCACTTCCCAGCCGCTCACTCTCTCCTTCTTCCTCTCTCTCCCCTCCACCGAAGTACTTTTCTCCCCGACCGAAGCACGATCTCCATCTCTCGACCATCACTTCTCTTCTCCTCCACCGACGGCACCAACGACGCAGGTAAGTTCTCTTCTCCTTTCTCTGTTGGTTCACCACCCTACCAGCCCCCTTGGTTCTGGTGCGACCCGCGTCCTGACCCAATCGACCCGCTCCATTTCTCGGATTAAACCCTAACCAGACAAGTCCGGTTCACGCGACCCGCGTCCTGACCCACGCGACCCGCGTCATATCCCACGCGAGTCGCATAACAGTCCATGCGACCCGCGTCATATTGAACCAGAGACTTAATCAGAGACAAAACCATGGACCCTCGCCGAGAAATCCGATCCAAGCGCAGACAGGAACTGAGGCAAGCCACTCCTTCTCATTCTTCTCATTCGGCCTCGCACAATGAGGATATTCATCCTTCTCATTCTTCTTCTTCTCATCATTCTTCTTCTTCTCATCATTCTTCTTCTTCCCATCATTCTTCTTCTTCCCATCATTCCTCTCATTCTTCTCATCATGCCGAAAATCCCGAGGTTGAGTATTCTTCCGAGCACTCCAACCCCCTTTCTGCTCAGTACACTCCTCGGGCAGATGCGTATCCACCACCACACTTCCGCATCTCCAATCGCGGCATGTTCAATCGCTTTGAGATTTTGCAACAACGCACATTCGCCAACACTCGCCGAGTCGATTTGGGTACACTTCATGCCTTTGGAGTTCACGAGGAGTTTGTTCGCCTCACAGAGAGGATCGGGTTTACTCCCACTTTCTGGGACATTCAGTGCGACTGCTACGTGGAGCTCACACTTGAGTTCCTCTCTTCTCTCAAACTCAAGTGTGATGCAGACGAACAGCCGTACATTCGCTTCCAAATGCGCAACGAGCCTTGCATTGTTCCTCTTGCAACATTGCGCGAGTGGTTCGGCTTCGCACCAAACCCTACGACCGACTCCATTCACTACCGCGAGGGCTTTGACAGAGACATCTTCTAGCGGTTGATCACGGGTAAGGAGGTCGCCACGAGCAACGAGTTCAGGAGCTCTGCCATACCTCACCCTGTTCTCCGTTGCATCCAGCGCACTCTTGCGAATATCATTTTTGCACGTGGCGAGACAGTTGCACGTGCCAATGAGGAGGACCTCGCATTGCTGGACTTCATGCTCCGCACCGAAGAGGATTTTGAGCGGCCCAATCTGATGCTCCTTATGGTTACTCACTGGCTGGATGTCCAGAAGAATAGGAGGCCAAGAGGCACCATCCACATCGGTGCCTACGTCACTCTTATTGCTGAGCGGCTTGGCGTATCAGTCGCCGGCTTTACTCTCTCTCAGGGCCCTTTTATCATGGATGCCAAAGCCTTCCAGCTGGCGGCGTTCATCAAGATCGAGCGAGGTCCTGCCAACCACCGTGACCGGTATTTCTGGCGCCTGCAGGATGGTAGCCAGCACCAGTTGCCTCGTCCATTCCATATCTCCTTCGAGGACGTGGCCACTTGGCTATTTCCTCCACCACAGCCAGCTGAGCAGGCACCACCACCACCTCCTCCTCAGCCACAGCTTCGTGCCTATGGTGATGTTCACATGGGTGATGCTCTCATGCCGCCGACGCAGTTCCACTCCTCCACCTTCGCTGCTGGTCCTTCCTCGTCTGCAGCTGGTCCATCCACCTCTTATTCTCGCCCCTCTTATCCACCTCCCATTCCCGATCCCTCCCTTCATGATGTCTACAGCTTGGTGTATGACATGAGGCGCGAGCAGGGTGACCAGACCCGGATGGGCACGCTAGAGGAGCAGATGCGAGACTGGCGATGTTTCGGTCGTGATCCTCCGCAGGGTTGAGCGGGTATGTTTTCTCTTTCCCCTTTGCTTTTATTTCTCTTTATCTTTCAGTCTTGAAGCATTGAGGACAATGCTCAGGCTAAGCTTGGGGGGGAGACTTTTGTATCTTAGGATTTACTTTTGTATCTTAGGATTTACTTTTGTGTTTTAGGATTTATTTTGATTGCACTTAGGTCATGTTTACTTTACTTTGCATCTTTAGGTGAAAAATTTGCTTTATTGTTTCAATTGGGACCCATTTGAAAATTTTTATATGATTGGGATGACCTTGGAAAATTCGAACTAACCTCCTAATTGACCAAACAAAACTGATTAGGAACAAATGTTTTGAGATTTGTAAAATTGGAAACTTGAATGTCGAGATAGAATTTAGAAACCGAATTGTGCCTTTCAAACATGGAAATAGGGATTTCAAATAAAGAAAGGTTGGGATATCCGTTGGTGTGAATGAACGCTAGTGGATGTGTGTATTCATGGTATGTGCAAATAAAAAAAAAGAGAGAAAACAATAACACAAAAGAGAAAAAGAAAATAAACAAAAAAAGGAATGAAAAGACGGAGAACATAAGAGTACTGGCAATAAGTCTTGAATGGACGCCTTTGAGCTCGTCTCCCAAATTAGAAATGAAAGAATAAAATTTTTGCACATATCAACACACGAAGTCCGCAACTTTCTGACCTAAGCGTGATCCAAGCTTGGGGGGGGGGGGCAAAAGGGTAAATCTCCTACAAACGAGGGCATAGTTTAGTGAAAGAATGATAATTCGATAATTCAAGTAATCAGTTTTGCAAGTTTTGAAACATTTAAAATTTGAGGTTTTGTTAATCAATTTGTGAGGTGAATCAAAATTGACCGAGGAAAGTCCAAATCATAGTAAAAGATTCTTGAGTTTCTTTATCGAGTAAATTTTCACATTTTAGGCATTTAGCTTGCATTTAGAATCCAAACCCGGTTTGAAAGTACAGATTTGCTTGAGGACAAGCAAAGGGTAAGCTTGGGGGAGTTTGATGTCTTTATATTTGATCTATTATTTCGACCTATTTTCAGACCAGACCTTATGTTTTTGACCACTAAATTGCATAGTTTACATTGAATATCAGTAGAATATGGTACTGCTGCAGTTTGTGGTTGATTTGCAGGAAATAGGCGAAAACAGGCAGAATTCTGACTTCCCCCACGCGAGTCGCGTCCCATCTGACGCGGGTCGCATCGCAGCCCAGACGCGACCTCGGACGCGACCCTCATCGCTCACATCAGTGCTGCCTGATGCGGGTCGCGTCGACTTAGCTGCGCCAGGCCCAATTGAAGCCCGTTAAGAAGTCCATAAATAGAGGAGGCCCGGCGCAGATCAGGATCATCCATTAATCCGCGTTTTCATCCAGAAACAGATCAGATCCGATCAGGAGCGAAAGGCTTGGCGCCTGAGGCGATTTGAAGAGGAAGGGAGCTGATCTGGAGCTGAAGAGGAGGCGATTTCGAGAAGGAGACTCAACCTGAAGCTTCAATCCTCTTCACTACTCTTCTCTCACTATGATTTGCTTTCTCTCTCTTTCTTTTACTTTGATTTTATTCATGTCTGAGTAGACTTGTAGTTTCGAGGGTTTGGATTTGTAGTCTGATACTTTGTTTGATTATGCACATGGATTGATTCTTATTGTTATTTCGTGTTTCTTTGATTCTCGTATTATTTGAGATTGCTTGATCTGAATTGTTTGATTCTTGATTGTCTACTGTTGAATGCCTTTGGCATTTCTTCTTGTATCAAGGCTTGATGTTTCTTGCAAATTAGGTTAAGTACTTGAGGTAGGTCTGAGAACTGAAAGGTGAGGTCAATAAGTAGCCGAGAGGTGAAAGTTTCCATTTGCTCTTGCTCAGCTTGTGGATACCTTTAGTAAACAGAATTGAGAACTTAGGTTTAGATCAAACAGCTTGATTAGACCTAAGAAGGTGAAATTGCATTTCCAAACCAGGTCTGCTAAGCCAACACACGAGAGTTGAGGTTCAGTGACACTAGGTACGGTCAATCTAACCTTACACGACTTAAACAACAAGTTTCTGACATGTGCAGACTCAGCTCAAGGGACCATGCGGGTCGCGTGAGTTAGCACGCGGGTCGCATCACGAGGGTCGCAAGCGACAGCTTGCGGGTCGCGTGTCAGGTTCAGGGCGCTTAAGGGCCACGCGGGTCGCATGCGAAAGCATGCGGGTCGCGTCACAAGGGTCGCATACGAGAGTATGCGGGTCGCGTGGCAGGTCCTGAGCCGCAAAGTTGAAGATGAAATCTGAAACCCTTGAAACACCCTTTTATACCATAGTACAAAACACAAACATTTAATCGATTCATTACTTGTCTGTACATTAGTTTAGTTGTTCATACATTAGTTTACTTGTTCATTCATTCTTCTATTTCATTTGATTTGTTCATACATCTTAGGATTAGACAAACCCCAAACATTCAAACTTCTAGTACCTAATTAGGAAAAATAGAAAATCAGAAAGTAAACCGTCCCTGAGGATCGACACCCGATTAAACTACACGATAAGATTGTACACTTGCGATCTAATCGAGGGTTTATAAGGTTTAAACTCTACAGCTTTGTACCTCACATTTGGGAGCGAACATACCCTTTTGCAACCAGTTATATCTTTCAACTTTACCTGTGGCATCATATATAAATGACCGAGAACACTCATTTGCATCCAACTGTTTTCTTCCCACTCGGCAATTTCACTAAATGCCATGTCTTTGTGGTCTCCAGGGCTTTCATTTCTAGTTCCATTGCTTCGACCCATTTAGGATCTAGCAATGCTTCGGCTACACTGTTGGGTACTTGAATCTTTGATAATTTCTGAGTGAAATTTCTCACCATGTTGGACAACCCGACTGTACTGGTATAATTGGATATTGCGTATCCTCCTTGGCTATTACCTTCTGCTCTATACCGTTTTGGTAGTATATTTCGGGTGGTACGCATAGGGTACCTGATCAGAGTCAAAATAACGATGATTTACGTAGGGTTTTGGCTTAGGTTTTACATATTTTCTCACACTTATGTTTAATTAATTAGAGAAAAAGGCTACTGTCACCCTTCTTTATGTTTTATTGCAGAAAACAGGTTTTGGGACTATTTTACACCAAATGGAGCTAGAATCGGGTCAATCGGATCAGCGACGCTCATCGACTAAGTCTCTGTTACGGCCCGTATTGCCTAATACGGACCAGAAGATAGAGCTGGAAGCATTAAACCCTAACTGTCAAGGTTCTAATACGGACCGTATCACTTGATACGGTCCGTATCCGAAGGCGACCCTTGGGGAATAACTGCCGATAGCTGTTTCCAGATCAGTTTCTTAGCCCCTACTCAACCTCCAGACGTCCCTCCACTCCTATATAAGGCCCCTGGGCAGAAGAAATAGTTATCTTTGTAATTAGGGTTAGATTTGTTTAAAGTGAGAAGAGAGGAGTGCTTGTAACAATGCCGTTCCGCGGCTAAGTTCCTTTTCTTAGGGCTAGGCAATAAACCTTGTTACTCTTGATGTTTTGATATATATATTTCTGTTGATTATGGTTTCTTGTTGTTGTACTAAAATGTTTTTGTTATTTACTATCTCTTCATCTAATTTCAATGATCTAGTTTAAGTCCGTTAGGGTTAGTGACAGTACTTTAATGGTAAGAGAAACTATTTGTATGAATTAGCCTCGTTGAGATCTATTAGGTTTATGTGAAGAAAACCTTAGCGGGGAAACCATAAACCAGACCAACAAAATGCGTACCAAATTCCATCACATGCTTAAAGTAAATCGCAGTGATCTGTGTAGTAATTTGGGGTATTTGAGAGATCAGACATTTGCGTAAGGTAAATCGCAGTGTCCTATGTAGAATCTCGGTGAAAGATCTGTCATTCTTGCGTAACATAAATCGCAGTGACCTATGTGGTGTCTTTCATTAAAACAACAACAAGAAATCAGACGCAACAGGAATATATTGTCAAGGCGGATTGAGTGGCAATGGTGTCCGAAACCCTAGGAATTCTCATCTCTATCTTTATTTTAATTACTTTTAATTGCTTCCTAATTTACATTGATCAAAACAACATCTACTCGAGGAATGCCAAACCTTGGAAATATGATATTCTGAAACAGCCGCTTGACTACATTTGCATCTGCCTGAGGGCGCTGGAATTGCTTCCACCCATTTTGAGACATAGTCGACTGCTATGAGGATATACTTGTTGTTACCTGAGCTTGGTAATGGCCCCATGAAATCGATTCCCCAAACATCAAAAATCTCTACTTCTAGGATTGAATTTTGTGGCATCTCATCGCGTTTAGATATGTTTCCCGTCCGTTGACATACGTCATAGCGGGAGACATAATCCTTAACGTCTCTGAAGATGTCAGGCCAATAAAAACCTGCTTGAAGGATTTTCAATATTGTCTTTTGGAATGATGCATGGTCACCATATGGCGAGGAGTGGCAGTCATGGATGATGCCTTTCGATTCTTCGTGTGTGACACATCTTCTGTGTATTCCGTCTACACAAAGGCGGAAGAGGTAAGGGTCATCCCAGTAGAAGTGTTTAGCATTTGCCAAGAATCTCTTCTTTTTCTGAAATGTCATGTCGGATGGGATGGCCCCGCATGCAATGTAGTTGGCCAGATCCGCGTACCATGGCCGTTTGCTTATTTCTACAGAGTAGAGGTGTTCGTCAGCAAAGGAGTCATCGATCGGCTGATCGTTCTCGCTTGGTTGTCTCAGTCTTGACAGGTGGTCGGCTACCGAATTCTCTGTGCCCTTCTTATCCCTAATTTCGATGTCGAACTCCTGTAGGAGAAGTACCCATCGGATGAGTCTAGGTTTTGCGTCCTTCTTGTTGATGAGGTACTTGATTGCTGCATGATCTGTATAGATGATGACTTTTGAACCTACAAGGTAAGATTGAAATTTGTTAATTGCAAAGATTACTGCGAGTAGTTCTTTCTCAGTTGTTGTGTAATTGCATTGGGCTTCATTTATAACTTTGCTCACGTAATAGATTGCATAGGGCTTCTTATCCTTCCGCTGCCCCAGGATTGCTCCTACCGCGTAATCACTTGCATCGCACATGATCTCAAAAGGATGGTCCCAGTCAGGTGGTTGGAGAATTGGGGCTGAAATCAAAGCGTTCCTGAGTGTGTTGAATGCTTCGATACATTTTCCATCCAAGATGAACTCGGCATCCTTCATGGTCAAGTTTGAGAGTGGCTTCGCGATTTTTGAGAAGTCCTTGATAAATCTTCGATAAAAACCTGCATGTCTAAGAAAATTGCGAGTGTCACGAACACATGTTGGTTGAGTTAGTTTTTCAATTACCTCGACTTTTGCTTTGTCAACCTCCAATCCCTTAGAGGAAATGGTGTGACCAAGCACAACTCCCTCTTGTACCATAAAATGACATTTTTCCCAATTTAATACGAGGTTTACTTCTTCACATCTTTTTAGAACTTTAGACAAGTTCTTCAAACATGAGTCGAAGGTATCGCCATAAACTGAAAAATCGTCCATGAATACTTCCATTATTTCTTCAACAAAATATGAAAAGATAGACATCATGGCCCTCTGGAAAGTCGCTGGGGCGTTGCACAACCCGAAGGGCATGCGTCGGTATGCGAAAGTTCCATAGGGGCATGTGAATGTGGTCTTTTCTTGATCTTGAGGATGAATTGGAATTTGGAAGAAGCCAGAGTATCCGTCAAGATAACAGAAGTATGAATGCTTCGTTAGTCGCTCCAACAGTTGATCAATGAATGGAAGAGGGTAGTGGTCCTTTCTTGTTGCCATATTTAGCCGCCGATAATCAATGCACATTCGCCACCCTGTAACGACTCTTGTTTGGAGCATTTCGTCGTTATCTCCTTTCACAATTGTGGTGCCTCCCTTCTTTGAAACGACCTGGACGGGACTCACCCAGTTGCTATCAGAGATGGGGTAAATGATGCCTGCATCTAGCAGTTTCAAGACTTCTTTCTTGACCACATCCTTCAAGTTCGGATTGAGTCTTCTTTGCGGTTCTCGTGAAGGTTTGTGATCTTCCTCTAACAGAATTCGGTGCATGCAAATAGTAGGACTGAGGCCTTTGATGTCATTGATCGTGTAGCCAATGGCTTTCTTGTGTTTCCTAAGTGTATTGACGAGTTTGCTGATTTGGGTCTTGTCAAGCTGAGAGCCGACAATTACCGGATAGGTTCGGTTTGGGCCCAGAAATTCGTATTGTAGGTTGGGTGGAAGAGGTTTAAGTTCGAGTTGTGGAGGAGTGGTTGCATTTTCCTTTTTCTTCTCTTCGCTACTAACCGTATTGGGAAATATGGGTTGTAGGACTTTGGTCGCTGGAATTTCTTCTCCTTTTTCTGTGACAGTAGTGCAACTTGCGCATGTTTCATTATAAACCTCGTCAGTTTTAGTAGTGATATCTTGTTCAGGTTGCACTTCGTCATCTTCCCTTCCAAGAAGGCTATCCAGATCCTCTATACCCATGAATTCTCCAAATTCATCAAATGGATAATTTTCCTCTTCAAATTCATCAGTGATGCCCAAATTGAAGACACGATCGATGTCAGAAGGGTATTTTAAATCTCTGTTTATGTCGTAAGTAACCTTGTCCTTTCCGACATTCAGTGAAATTTTTCCATTCTTGACATCAATCATTGCTCCACATGTGGCGAGGAATGGCCTTCCAAGGATGATTGGGATGTGTTCATCTTCTTCCATGTCAAATACAACAAAATCTCCAGGTATCCAAAAGTCTCCAACTTTGATCGGTACATCTAGCAACACTCCTTCAGGATATCGAATTGACCGATCAGCCAGTTGTAATGCCATTCGAGTTGGTGATAGGTCTCCACAATTCAATTTATCAAATACCGCCTTTGGCATTAAACTTACACTTGCCCCTAGATCACATAAAGCTTTCTTAAAATTTGTTGTGCCAATTGTGCATGGTATCGAAAACCTTCCCGGATCTTTCAACTTTGTCGGTAATTTGCTTTGCACGAGTGCACTACATTCTAGATTGAGCGGAATTGTCGAGAGTTCTTGGAGTCTACTGCGATTTGAAAGAATCTCCTTCAGAAATTTGGCATACGAGGGTATGCTTGCAATTGCCTCAGTGAAGGGGATTGTGACTTGTAGTTGCTTGAGTGTCTCCATGAATCTCGCGAATTACGGCTCCATCTTATGCTTGGCCGGCCTTGGAGGGAATGGCAGAGGTGGCTTGTAGGGTGGTGGTGCAATATATTCAGGTTCGGGTTGTCGCTCGTCTCCACCTACGGTGTCATCCTGCTCCTCAATAGGGTTTGCCTGCGTTTCAAATACGGGCGGCTCTGGTTGTTGCGGCTCGTATTCTTCGGAATGCGATGGCTCTGCATGCATCTCATCGGAAGTTTGATCGGGCATGGGAGGTCCCTGATAAGCTGTACCGCTCCTTAATGTTATGCTCTTGCAAGTCTCTCTCGGGTTTTCTTCCGGTTGGCCCGGAAATTTGCCTTTTCCGCGTGTAATACTCGAGAGTTCTTTTGCCATCTTAGAGACATTGTCTTCTAAGTCTTTGTTGCGGTTTGTTAAGGATTCGATCTTTTGTGTGATTTCGGCGTTAGCCTTGTCTTGCTTCTCTAGGAATCTCTCCATTAAAGATGTGATGTCAGGTTGCTGTGGTTGGTTGTACTGCCTTGGTTGGTAATTCGGTTGGGGATTATTGTATCTCGGTTGATAATTGGGCTGTGGTTGGTAGTTCTGTTGGGGTGCAGCCGGCCTTTGATTGTTTGCGTATGAGAGATTTGGATGGTTTCGGTTGTTCGGATGGTATGTATTGTAGGCGGGCTAAGGTCGAAAGCTGTTGTCGATTGCGTTTGCTTGCTCTATTTCTTCCTCAGTTACCGTCACATTCATACATTCGGTCATCTCATGCGCTCCTCCACAATAGCCACATGCTGTTGCGGCATTGACTGCTGCTACCGTTCACTGCTTGGTTTGCTTGTTGAGTGCCATTTGTAAAGCATCGATCTTTGCGCTCAGCATGGATATATCATCTACTCGGTGCATGCCAGGTGTTGGAGTTGGCTTCTTTCGCTCAGGAATCCAGTAGTGTTGGTTGATTGCAATATCTTCAATTAGGTTGTAAGCCTCGTCAGGTTCCTTGTTCATGATTACTCCTCCTGCGGAAGCATCAATAGACAACCTATCGGTAGGGTTTAGACTATTATAAAAAGTTTGGACAATCAGCCATCTTTCTAGACCATGATGTGGACAACACCTTAACATATCCTTATATCTATCCCATGCCTCACACAATGTTTCACCATCCCTTTGTTCAAAATTAGTAATTGCATTTCTAAACCTCGAAGTTTTGGATGGTGGAAAATATTTTGCAATAAACACATTAAACAATTGGTCCCAAGTTTGAATGGAATTGGCCGGTAAGGAAAACAATCATGCTCTTGCTTTATCTTTTAATGAGAATTGAAATAGCCTTAGCCTGATTGCTTCATCGGTAACTCCGTTGATCTTTATCGTCTCGCATATCCCTAGGAAAATTGACAAGTGAAGATGCGGATCTTCATGTGGAAATCCTCCAAATTGCTGTTGCGAAACCATATTTATGAGAGCAGGTTTGATCTCAAAATTACGGTTTGTAACAGTTGGCGGGTTTATGCTAGAATTATGATCATTCGAGCGCGGTACGCAATAGTCTCGTAGAAGTTTGGGTCTTGCTGCATCGTGAACTTCATTATCACCATTGTTTTGTCTTCCGTTGTTGATCGGTTCGTTCGGTGGGATATTCATGTTGATCGAATCTGAGTCTTCTTCGCTTTCAGAATTACTCGATGAAGAACTATGATTGGTTCTTATCGGTGATGTGGAAGCGAATTATCCTCTCCTACTAGCAATCCTCTCGGATCTTCGTACGGATGATTCGGCCAGCGTGCAGGTCCTAAAAAGAAAGAAAAATATGAAAATTAAACTAAAACTGAAAAACAAAAAGAAAATAAAATGAAAAACGAAATTGAAAATAAAAGAAAGATAAAATGCAGAAAATAAAAAGAAATCTAGGCGTTTCTAGTTAATTGGATTCAATGGTCAAAGCAAGGGCGTCTCGCGAGGCCTTGCACAATGAACCGTTACTCCCCGGCATCGGCGCCAAAAAGCTTGATCACTCAAAAGAGAGCAATATTTCTTTTAATATTTATAAACTCAGAAATGCTATCGGTTCAGACTGCAAGCGCACAATCCTATCGAGTAGTATATTCGAGGTCGATCCACAGGAATATTGGTTCAGTGCTTTGAGCGATCGAATCACAATCTTTTGAAAGGCTAGACGAAATCTGAAAATTGAGAGATGTTGTTGTGATCAATGTAAATTAGGAAGCAATTAAAAGTAATTAAAATAAAGATAGAGATGAGAATTCCTAGGGTTTCGGCACACCATTGCTACTCAATCCGCCTTGACAATATATTCCTGTTGCGTCTGATTTCCTGTTGTTGTTTTATGAAAGACACCACATAGGTCACTGCGATATATGTTACGCAAGAATGACAGATCTTTCATCGAGATTCTACATAGGACACTGCGATTTTCCTTACGCAAATGACTGATCTATAAAAACCCCAAATTACTACACAGATCACTGCGATTTTTCTTACGTAAGTGATGGAATTTGGTACGCGTTTTGTTGGTCTGGTTTATGGTTTTCCCGCTAAGGTTTTCTTCACATAAACCTAATAGATCTCAATGAGGCTAATTCATACAAATAGTTTCTCTTACCATTAAAGTACTGTCACTACCCTAACAGACTCAAACTAGATCATTGAAGTTAGATGAAGAGATAGTAAATCACAAAAGTATTTTGATTCAACAACAAGAAATCATAATCAACATAAATATATATATCAAAACATCAAGAGTAACAAGGTTTACTGCCTAGCCCTAAGAAAAGGAACTTAGCCGTGAAATGGCATTGTTACAAGCACTCCTCTCTTCTCTCTTTAATCAAATCTAACCCTAATTACAAAGATAAGTTATTCTTCTGCCCAGGGGCTTTATATAGGAGTGGAGGGACGTCTGGAGATTGAGTAGGGGCTAAGAAACTGATCTGGAAACAGCTGTCGGCAGTTATTCCCCAAGAGGCGCATTCGGTTACGGACCGTATCACCTGATACGGTCCGTATTAGGACCTTTACGGTTAGGGTTTAATGCTTCCAGCGCTATCTTCTGGTCTGTGCTAGGCCTGGTCCGTATTAGGCAATACGGACCGTAACAGATACTTCATCGATAAGCGTCGCTGATCCGATTGACCCGATTCTAGCTCCATTTGGTGTAAAATAGTCCCAAAACCTGTTTTCTGTAATAAAACATAAAGAAGGGTGACAGTAGCCTTTTTCTCTAATTAATTAAACATAAGTGTGAGAAAATATGCAAAACCTAAGCTAAAACCCTACGTAAATCATCATTATTTTGACTCTGATCAGTCCTTTTCTGTCCGGGCCGTGTCCTCTTCTGTACGGTCCGTGTCGGTCTGCGTACGGTCTGTGTCATCCTGTGTAAGGTCAGTGTGTCTGTCCACCCGGTCTGTGTTACCTTGCTCGTTCTCCCACCAGATTACCTAGTTTGTTTCCTCCTGTATTGGAAAAAGTCGTTGCTGGTCCCAAAAATAAGACTCACTTTCTAAAAAAGTCACATCCATTGTCACATAGGTTTTGCCAGTTTCCAAATCAAAACATTTATATCTTTTCTAGTGATTGCCATATCCGACAAACATACACCTAATTGCGCAAGGTTCTAACTTGGTTCTTTTCTCCCTTGGAACATGGACATATGCTACACAACCAAACACTTTGGGTGCCAAATTTAGGGCTGAGGGAATTCTCACAAATGAGGAAAGTTTTTGTAAAGGGGTAAGAAAATTTAAGGTACTGGATGACATTATGTTCATAAGGTATACAGCGGTAGATATGACATGATTCCAGAAAACCTATGGCACATTATTTTCAAATAACAAGGATCTAGCAATTTCCAAAATATACCGATTTTTTCTTTCTGCCACACCATTTTGTTGAGGGGTACCGACACAAGAAGTTTCGTGTATAATACCATTACTTTTGAAAAAAATTCCCAAGAAGGTATTCACATACTCCCCCCATTGTCACTTCTAAGAATTTTAATCTTCTTTCCAAATTGTCTTTGAATTAGGTTTGAAAAATCCAGAAAATAGTTTGCAACTTCACTTTTATTTTCAAGAGATATAACCATGTCATCCTAGTACTATCATCGGTGAAAAGAACAAACCACCTCTCCCCGTCTACGGAGTTAACTGGGGCAGGACCCCACACATCAGAATGTACTAAATCAACAAATTTCAAATCTTTATAACAGACACTAGGATAAGAATTTCTGTGACTTTTACTTCGAATACAAGTTTCACACTGAATTTCAAAGTTTGATACACCAACCCATAAGTAAGGAAAACTTTTTCGCATATATCCCACAGATGAGTGTCCTAACCTCTTATGCCACAACAAAATATTGTCTCTTTGAATGCTTCTATTAGCTAGACACGTAGAACCAGTACTCAAGTCTTCAAGGTGATACAATCCATTTCGCTTAATACCAAGTATCTCCTTCGTTAGGATGTCCTTGAAGATGTCTTGAAAAATACCCAAGTATCACCTTCGTTAGGATGTCCTGAAAAATACAGAAATTTGGATACATTAAGACTGCACAATTTGAATCTTCAGCTAATCGACTCACCGATATAAGCTTTGTAGTCAAAGAAGGTACAAGTAGGGTGTCTTTCAAACACAAAGATTGAGTCACATTAACAGTTCCTGATCCTATAACCGGTGAGGGAACTCCATTCGCATTCACAATTTCTTTCCGGTTAGATTTTCCAATTCTATCAAGATCTGACTCTACATAAGTCATGTGGTCGGTTGCCCCTGAATCTATCACCCATTTTTCTAAATTCTGTGTGATAAGAGCGTTACCTTTTTCAGCCGACCTTTCTGTACCTTCAACATGAGTTGCGAGTGTCAGAGATGCTTGGCCTGTGCTGGTTTCTGCATGGTCCGTGCATCCTGCTAGGTACACCTGTCCACCTTGTCCCTTTTTGTTCCCTGCTGCCTTTTTCTCTTTCAATTCCTGCCACCAATCTGGATATCCATGCAATTGAAAGCATGTTTCCCTGGTGTGCCTCGGATTGTGACAGTAAGTGCATTCTTTTCCCTGTTTCGTTTCAGATTTAAGAGAAAGTGATACCTCTTGTACACGGTCTGTGTATCGACCTGCACGGTCCGCACCCTTCATCGCTATGACTGCAGGATTAAAGGTACTGTCGTTGCCGCACATCACTTTCTGCCTCATCTCCTCCCGTCTGACCCGGGCATACACCTACTCGACAGTTGGCAGGGGCACAGTTTGGATAATATCAGCTCGAGTGCTATCCAGACGGTCGTCTAATTCGGCTAGAAATTTGTATACCCGATCCTGTTGAACCCAAGTGTTATGCTTCTCAATGTCCTCCGTGCATACCATCGGGTTTGGCCGTCGAAAATCAATCTCCTTCCACAGCCCCTGCAACTTATTGTAATATTTTTCCAAAGATCCACCTGATTGTTTTAACTGGTGGGCCCTTTGTTGAAGGTCATATATTTGAGAAGAATCACAGCCGTCAAAGAAGGTGGTAGCCAAGGCATCCCACACCTCCCTTGCTATTGAATACCGGTGAAAATTCCAGATAAGACTTGAGTCGAGAGAATTGAGAATCAAACATTTTACCATCGAGTCATGCATCTTCCATTGTTCATATCCGGGAGTGCCGACCAGAAGTGCCTATTTCTCTCCACGTACGTAGCCCAGCTTGCCCTTGCCTGCCAGGTGCGTCTCCATCATGGACAACCATAGCCCATAGTTCGTTCCATCGAATTTGACAGTTATCGAGTTGACCGGTACTTCGACTGGCATAGCCATCGCCTTCTGGGTGGTGAGAAGTTCCTTTAGTGCTTGAAGAAGTGTCATGTCGACGCTGTGGTCTTGGTCCTTCCCACCTCCTATCTTAGTGTTGTCTTCCATTACAGGTCTTTAGATCTAGACCCGCTCTGATACCATGTAAAAATTTGAACCTCAGAATTCTTATACGAACCGTGTATCACTGGATACGGTTCGTGCACAAACAATCTTACACACAAAATCTTACATACAAACAAGACAGAACACAATATTTAACGAGGTTCGGCACCAACTTGGTGCCTATGTCCTCCACACTCACACACACCTTTTTTATTTCTTCTTTTTTGAATGAATTAGTACAGAGGACGGGGGAGAGAATATATAGAGAAAGACTACCTAATTACTTACTATATTAATTTTTTCTGTTTTCTTCTATATCTGATACAATTACAATCTTCTAAAATGAGAAACAAAATAACTTAGAAATCAGGAAAGAGATCAATACAAGAGCCAACTACCGCCTTCCTTATTTAGTCTGGCGGTGCGCCACACGGTCCGTATACAGTAACACACAGACCGTGTTAGTTCTGTTTCAACAATGCCATGCTTTATCGAAAATGATGTTTGTAATGGTGAGAATATATAGGTCAATCTACAATCAAAGAAGGATAGTAGATACAGAATTGGATGGGTTATGAAGAGTTCTCTTCTTTGTGTCAGGAATCCGCTTTCTCTGTTTTTTATCAGAACAGCGAACAGAGATGGTTTTGTCGATGCCCGAAGATTTGCAAAGAGTACTGATTAATCTCGAATTAAGAGAAGGAACGAATATTGAGGCATGCGTACGGATGATTATCATACTACAACTGCTTCTTATTTACGTAAAAAGAAAAAAAAAAAAAGGGTTCGAGGCTTGGAGCTCTGTCTTTAATAGCGTTTTATTCTAAAGGTAAACGCTGTTTCTGTCAGAACAGTGTTTGTGGTAGATAAAAAATAAATTCAATTTAATGTCACATGTTTAATTTTTATTTTAAATGATGGGTAAAAAAAAAGGAAATTCATACCATGTTAAGGTTTAGCCTATCTATTGTTCTATTATAAATACAATATAAATACGAGGAGGGTTTAAATATCTTCATTTTTTGTGCATCCATAATGTCTCTATTTTTAAAAACTTTAATAACTCAAAATTTAAAACTTAAAAGTCAAAATAAAATGTTAGATATAATCTAAATCATATTATCTATGCACGCGTAAATATTATATTTCACCTTTGTTGAGTTTGTCATCAAAATCTTGTAAAAATGCACTTATGTGGATAATTTCTAGATATTCATTTTTCAACTTATTGAGTCACATAAAAATCAAATTGAAATGTGATAATTTTTTATAAGTACGTAGTGAAAATCATATAAATCACATCTAACTGTTTTATTTTGATATTTATGTTTTAATTTTGAATTATTAACGTTTTAAAAATAGAGGCATAATAAAAGCACAAAAAATAAAGACATTTGAACCCTCTCTATAAATACAATGTACAACACAATTAACAGATGATCCATGCATGGTTGTATATTCCTTTATAAGTACCAATGATAACAAATTTACTAAACAGGTACAATCATACAAGTATTTATTAAATTAGTGTCATTTCAACAACACTCCATATTGGAATCTCTTTAATTGAAGGGGGTTTGCCAAGAATACACCTCACATGCTCTTTGAGGACTTGTTGGTATGGATGAGAATTTGTGGGAAATGGATGGAAATGAGAAAATTAATCTAGAAGGTATTCCGATGTCAATTTTTTCCGAAATTTTTATTAATATCATTTTAAAAAAAATAAAAAAAAATCAAAACATCAATGAAATTGGAGAATTCGAAAAATACCAGGACATTCAATTCAATCTGCGGGTCCATTTTTGGAGGGTTGCAGATTGAATTGGAGGCCACACAAAAACCTAAATATCAATATATTACGGTGTATTTTTTGGTTTTGGGGGGTCTCCAATTCAATTTGCGACCTCCATGAGAGGTCGCAGATTGAATTCGAGGCCCTGATATTTTTTCAAATTCTCCATAATTTGTGGTTTTTCTTTTTCTACAATAATATTAATAAAAATTTCGGCATTTTTTCTAGTGTGAGATTGGATTTTTTTTTCCATCTCTTTACAAATTCATGAGGAAAAAAATTACATCAAACCAAATTATTTTTTTACTACCATCTCTTGCTTCATCTCTGTCCTCAAAATCTTCTAATAAAAAAAATATTTATGCGTTAGCACTCAATATTGAATAAATTATACTTATTGATAGTTGCATTCAAATTTTATAAAAATTATCGCGATCTCAAATTTCTTAATTTAATTTTCTAATTATAAAAGATGCTTTCAGTTATTGAAAATCATAATGTTTTTGTCATTATTTAATGTCATTCATATAATTAATAATTTACACGACTAATTAAAGAGAATAAGTATAATTTATTATACTTGTCCAATTTTTTTTTCTAAATTTTATTATACGTCAATTATCAATTTTTAGATTATTAAAATTGATCACAAAACTATTAATTGTTATTAATCACCAAATTGATATAACAGTAAATCTTTTCAAATTTACAGCTTTTCTTGAATATCTTTCTTATTTATAATTTTCTATAACTATTCTCACGGTATAATTGAACACTCATTCAATATACTTTTATAATCATTCTTGTATGTACTATAAGTATGGATTCTTACAAATAATAAAAAATATGTATCCTCTGAGTTAACTCAAATTTTGTATTAATTAATTTAAATCAGCACAAATATTAAAGAATTCCGTACACTACAAGCGTGGGCCATATTATTTAGAATTTTGATCAAACAGTCATGTGAATTAACTCTCATTACGTTAATATATAGGATCCGGATTAAAAGAAAATGGGTTTCTAAATCCGTCAACTCTTATCTCGCACAATTTGTTCAAGAATCATTTTCTAGATAACATAATATAATTTTTTTTATATAAAGATATGATCGACTTTTTAACTTAAAATATTTATAAAAGAATCTTTCAATGAGATTTCAAACCTCAGGTAGATAAACATTGTTTTAACCATTTAATCAAAGAACACATTTCAAAACACCATATCATATGGCATGATTAGGCACACTACGTACATATAACGTGCTCATTTTACCCCTTCTTATTTTTTAAAATATATACTCTTTATTTTTCTCAAAGTTTGTATACAATGTCAAAAGGAGGAGGGTTCAAATGCACCATGATTTTGTGCTCCAATATGCTCCACATCCTTTATCTCCGTTTTCAAAGTCCGAACAGTCGACTGAACCGATCAACATAATCTTCATAATAAAATATTCTTGGAGACCAAATTTTATATTTTTTAGAATTTTTTTACTATTTTTTTACATAGGTACAATATCACTTTATCGGATGGTTCAGAATCTCCTTAAAACAATGATTTTGTATCTATCTAAAAAAATAGTAAATAAATTCCAAAAAATATAAAATTTAGTGTCCAAGCATATTTTATTATGAATATTATGTTAAGCAGTTCGGATCGACTCCCGGACTTTGAAAACGGCGATAAAAGATGTGGAGTATATTGGAGCACAAAAATAACAAGCTTGAGAATCATTTATTATTGATTGTGTTTAGATTGTGCAACTTATTGACTTACATGGTCTCATAGATGATGTGTGTGCACTGAATGAAGACTATGAAAAGTTAAAATGAATAACAACAAAGATTTTAGATAGAGATATTTTAGATCACGGATAATCGTACGATATCTTAAATCATTACTCACATACGATCTCATAATAGTGTGCATATCTACATAAATTTGTTAAATGTGATCTAATGCAGTGTTCAAGTGTGGAAAGTTACAAATAAATACCACTAAAATTTAGATAGGGATATTTTATCAACATGTCTCGAAAGAAGAGAAGAGAAGAGACCTGTTAACATTGTTAGCGTGTCCAAAAATTGTGTACAAGTGCCAATATAATTATCTGCTGGGCAACGTAGGCTTTGTACTGGAGGTTTTCCTAACTAAGCTAAGTATAATATTATACAGTCAGAACTGAGAAGCATTTATGCACCTTCAATCCATTTTTATATTATTTCAATGGTTTATCACTGAAAAGAAGCACCTAAAAATAACAAATAAAATATATGCTATGCATATATTCAGCACATTAACAAATAAAACATATTTATTTTCGAGATGTCAAATTACTATGTCGAGATTTCCGGAGAAGCAATTAATTTTTAATTCCAAAGCACATGTGGTTAGTTTGATTTGAGTTAGAGAGAAATTTACCTTGAAATATTAATTTATTATAATTTGACGGAGATGAATCCAAATTCTGTGTTCCTGTTGGATACCGGTTAAGTTCTATTACAAATCATCTTGGATGTTTTCCATCAGAAAATTGAAGCAAAATTGCATGAAACCCATTTATTAGTGATTTAGAAGGAAAAAAAAAAGTAGGATAAAACCTCAACTAAACTTGAGAGAATATCCCAAATAATTCACAAATAAAGTCAACGACAGTACCAAACATAAATTGTAAAATTGATGCCTTGCAAAACAGTCCCTGCCACCATGATCTCACCACCCATCCATTTCTTTCTTCTCACATTTGCACTTCTGACAACACTAATAAATCCTCACTCTATTCACAATTTTTGTGAACCCACAAACTACTACAGCACCCCAAGCAGTACTTACAAAACCAACCTCAACCTCCTCTTCTCTTCTCTAATCCTAAACACACCCAAAACTGGATTTTCTACTGCTATTGAAGGTGAACCACCATACCATGTCTACGGTCTTGCGCTCTGCCATGGTGACATCCATCATGATGCTTGTACCAGTTGCCTCAATACGGCTTCCGAAAACATTGTCCGACTCTGTCCTTACCCTAATGGCGGTATTGTATGGTACAACAACTGTGGCGTTCGGTATTCAATCCATAATTTCTTTTCACAATTTCCTACTGTTAAGGATTTTTTTAACATGTGCCAGCAAAGTGGTGCATCAAAACCATTCGAGTTTGAGCAGCTCGTCATCTCCTTGATGGAATCTATTTCTGAAATCGCAGCATTTAATGCAAAATAACTAAATGATTTAAAACTTGTTTATTGATTAATGAGCTTGGGCTTATATAGCCTCTTACATTCTAACAAACAAGTCCCTAGACTTCTCTATTATGTCTATTTCCCAATAGACCCTTACAATTAATACAAATTGGGCAAAAGATATCCACTAAGCTCATCTTGTCACACAACCTAGATAGATCTATTGAGCTAAGTCCTTTGGTGAGGCAGTCAGCTACTTGATCTATAGTAGCTACATGACTCAGCTCCAATAGTCCACTATTCAATTTTTCCTTGATGAAGAACCTATCGATCTCCACATGCTTGGTTCTGTCGTGCTGTATCGGATTGTTGGCAATGCTGATTGCTGACTTGTTGTCACACCACAACTTTATTTGAGCTCCTTGGTCCACCTTGACCTCTTCCAATAGAGTTCTCAGCCACAACATCTCGGCAACTCCTAAGGCCATGGCCATGTACTCTGCTTCTGCCATCGATCTCGCAACAACCGACTGCTTGTTGCTTTTCCAAGAGACCAAGTTGCCACCTACGAACATGCAGTAGCCAGATGTGGACCTCCTGTCATCGGCACAACTAGCCCAGTCAGAATCACAATAGCCCTCAATGCTCAAGTGTCCATTCTTCCTGAAAATCAAGCCCTTCCCTGGTGCACTCTTCAGGTACCTCAGAATCTGATACACTGCATCCATATGGCCCTGCCTAGGGTCATGCATGTAGCGGCTTACCACGCTCACTGCAAATGAGATATCGAAACGAGTATGACTCAGATAGATCAGTCTGCCTACCAGTCTATGGTACCTCTCACGATCAACCTGTTCTCCTGCCTCAGCGCTCAACTTGAACTTCTGATCAATTGGAGAAACTGCAGGCTTGCACCCCAACATGCATGTTTCCGTAAGCAATTCTAGGACATACTTCCTTTGGGATAGAACGATCCCTTCTGCTCCAAGAGCCACCTCAATCCCAAGAACATACCTAAGCTGTCCTAGATCCTTCACATCAAATTCCTTCTCCAATTTCGCCTTCAGTTGAGCAATTTTCCTTCATCATCCCCAGTGACAATCATATTGTTACACCAAAAAGGTATAGTACAAAGTTTCGGTACAGCAAGCTGTACCTTTTTACCTTACACTTTTGGTTCAGACTGCAAGTATACAATCCTAGCACGTAGTATATTGTCGGGTATCGATCACAGGGACGGTTGGAACAGATTGGATTCTACTTAGATTATATAGAAACTCTAGAAGTCTGCAAAGGTTGATTTGGGGTTTGTTTAAAGTCCTAAGGTTCAATGACAGTATTTAAAATGGCAAAGTAAATTTTGGTTTGGTTTTGAATGAATAAAAAGGGGTTCCTAGGGTTTTAGACTTCGTCTCAGCTTTGCCTCAAGTGCCCGGTCCGTGCACTTTCATGCACGGGCCGTGTGTAATGTGCACGGGCCGTGTACTTTCATACACGGTCCGTGTGGCCCTCGAGTTGATACAGCAGCTATTGGTTTCTGTATTAATTTCCTGTGCAAGGTTATTTTGGCCGTACCTAAGTCAATACTCCTCAACTCTCGTTTATTGGCTTAATTGCTTGGTACGAAACTCAATTTATACCTTCTTAGGGTTCTTAAACTTCAACTCTCGTTTATTGGTTTAATTATCCTAAGTTATTTGTTGGTTTACTAAAGATAACCTCGATCTCTCGATACGAGGAAAACTTCGCCTTTCGGCTACCGCTTGGTTTCACCTCTCGGTTCACAAACCTATCTCAAATACTTAGTTTGGTCGAATGAATATCAAAGCCTTGAAATACCATCTAGATGTGGCCATACATCTAACGATAAACTAATCAATTCAAACAAGTTCATCTAAGCAATAAAATACTACACAACAAACAAGCACAAGATCCAATACAAATTCCAATAACTAGCAAATAAAACAAAGCGTTCGACTACATCTTAACCCTAGAAACTAAAGAATTTAGCCTAACATAGAAAAACAGAAAATAAAACAAGAGATAAACAAGAAGTTCATGACAAAACTCGAAGAATCAAGAAGAGACGTCTCAAATCTCTCGATTTTCACCGTTTTCCCCTTCTCCAAGCCTAGCCGCCACTTCTCTTTCCTAGGGTTAGCTCTCAGATCCCGAATGAGCACCAAAATGCCCAGAATCTCGCTTTTAAAGCCTTCCATTCGCGACCTCTCCAGCTGGCCTCTATTTCCAATTCTGGTTTCTGTTTCCAGAAATGCCGTGTACGGTCCGCACACAAGAGTGCACGGACCGTGTGCCTGTGTCCTGATGAGTGGGAGGTGTGCGGGTCGTGTGTGTCTTCAGTCAGTGGTCGGGCAGGGGGTATACGGTCCGTATGCAAGAGTGCACGGTCCGTGTATTGTCCTTCAGATTCCAGATCCTTCCTCTTTTTCGCCCGTTTCCTGCAACAAAGAAAGAAAGAGCAGCAGTACCACATCCTATAGATATTCAATGAAATACACACATTTTTGGGGTTTTAGGCACAGGTTTTAATGCAAAGTTCGGTCGGAATGTAGACAAAATAACGAGATATCAAATCCCCCCAAGCTGAAATCTTGCTTGTCCTCAAGCAGAAAATCCCAACTTAGGTATCGGGCTGGTTTTTCCTAAATGCAAATTAAGTTCCTAAATGCGAAAACGAAAAATTTGCATGATCTTGCTTTTGTTAAGAACTCGGAGAATCCTTTTGGATGATTTGGACTTTCCTTGATCGGTTTTGATTCACCCCACAACTTAACTAATGAACTTCATATTTCGAGATGCCTTAATATTTGCAAAAACTAGTTACTTGAATTGATCAATATTTCATTATTTTACTGAAATTATGCCCTCGTTTGTGGTGATTTTTCATTTTTCGCCCCCCCAAGCTTGGAACAAGCTTAGGTTAGAAAGTCGCGGATTTCGTGTGTTGATGTATGCAAAAGTTATTCTTTTTAAATTTGGGAGACGAGCTCAAATGCGCCCAATAGGACTTATTGTCAGTACTCTTATGTTCTCCATCTTTTCATTTATTTTCATCACTTTTTTTTTCTATTTTTCGCATACACCATGAATACACACATCCAATGGTACAATATATTTTTACAATGGTATTCATTCATACCAATTGATATTCCAGTCTTTCCTTATTTACAATCCCCATTTCCCTATTTGAAAGGCACAATTCATTTTTAAAATGGTTTTCTCAATACAATTCAACTTTTCATCTTTTCAAATTCTCAAAACATCTCATCCTATGCAATTCTTTGATCAACTATGGGGTTATTTCCAATTTTTCAAGGTAATCCAAATTATTTCCAAAAATTTTCACACAAGTCCCTAATTCTAGCAATCACACAAATTTATCGTCTAAAAAATGCAAGAAAAGGTAAACATGTCCTAAATGCAAAGTTCTCTCCCCCAAGCTTAGTCCAAGCATTGTCCTCAATGCTTCAAGACAGATAGAAAGAGAAAAGTAAAGCGAGGGGAAAATAAAATAAACCTGATCAGGGGTCGGGGCGCCAACGGCGCAGCTCATCCTCAATCGCCGTGAGCCGCCTATCCTGCTGGCGCTGAATGTTGATCTGCTGTAGCTGAGTGGCTCTCATATCAGTCATGAGACGGTACAAGTCCTGAATGGTGGGGTCTGTGGGGTGAGAGGGGTGTGCAGCAGCGGAGGAAGAGGCATGCATCTGCTGGGAGAAGTCGGGAGCATCAGGCATAGGCTCATCAGCAAAAGGAGGAGGGTGTGGTGGTGACTCAGCCTCTCGTGGTCCGGTGTAAAGCCAAGTGACCGTGTCAGTGAAGGAGAGGGGTGCCTCGAGTGAAAGCCGGTGCAGAGTACCATCCGGCATGCGCTAGTAGTGTCTATCGCTGTGGCCGGCAGGGCCTTTCTTGGTCTTGATGAAATGGATCATACCGAATGCATCTAGATCTAGACTGGTGGGACCTTTGCATAGCTCATCGCCCTCAATGCGTAATCCGAGTCGCCCGGCGATGTAAGTGATGTAGGCACCGCATGAGATGACTCCCCCTATCTTTCTTGACTGCTGGATGGCCAGCCAGTGCCTAATCATGAGAGTCATAAAGTCGGGACGTACCAGGTCATTATCAGGGCGGAGCATGTGGTCCAGCATGATGAGATCCTCGTTGTTGGCGCGGGAGACTGTCTCGCCACGCGCGTAGATAGTATGAGCGAGGGCGCGCTGAATGCAACGAAGGACTGGATGAGTGATGTTGCGGCCCTTGTAGTCCTTGTTGTCCGTTTCTGGTCGTGTCATGCCAGAGATTAGGTTCCAGAAGTGGTCCTTTGTCATATCTTGACGAAAGTAGAGTTCGTCAGTTTCGGGCTCGGGATGGAAACCGAACCAGGCGCGCAATGTAGGGAGCCAGACATGGTGAGTCTCATGACACATACGGAATTTGATGTAGGACTGGCCTTCATCGTCCGTCTTGAGCTGGAGGGATGAGAGGAACTCTTGGGTGAGCTTCTTGTAAGAGTCGGCCTCAATGTCCCAGAAGGTAGGTGTGATGCCTATCCTCTCAGTGAGCCGGAGGAACTCATCTGCTACCCCCAACTCTTGGAGTGCGTCAAGGTCAACTCGGCGAGTATTTTCATACTTTCTTCGCCGGAGCGCTTTGAGATAACCTAACATCCGACGAGTGGGGATTGGGAAGAAAATGGCTTCCAATTCTTCAGCAGAGTCAGTGTACTCACCGGAGGAGTGCTCGGAACTTTCACTGTCGTAGCGTTCTGGCTCAGGTGATGGTGGAGGTGTTGGTGTGCGCGGCCTGTCATTGGCGCGTTTGGAGCGACGTTCGCGATGCATGGTCTCTGGCTCTGGAAAGGTTATGTGCAGATCGTGTATTGAAGTGTACGGGCCATGTGTGGACTTGGCTGTTTCTGGCAATGAGATGCACGGGCCGTGTGGAATAATGCACGGACCGTATGAGGCTAGGGTTTCGGCGGAACAGTAAGTCGGAAAAATGGAGAGACGGGGAGAGAGAAGGTTCGCGTACCGATTTGCGTGAGGCTGGTGAGGAGAAGGTCGCCCGGAGAAAGGGTTTCGGTTGTGAGATCGGGTTGATGGTGGATCGGCCGGAGAGAGGAGAGATGAGGGTTTCGGCGGTGGAGGAGAGATGGGCACGGTGTTGTACTCGGTCGCACAGGTGGTGATGGGCACGGTCGCACGGGTGGTGAGCTCGGTCCGGATCAATGGAGTTTTGAGAGAGATGGAGAAGAGAGTTGTGAAGCAGAGAAGGGGAGGAGGCACCCGTGTGAAGAAGACGGAGAATAAAAGGAAAGGGTCGGGTGTAACGCGTGCGGAAGGGGTGCGACCTTCCTTCTACGTCAGTTTGCGTGTGCACGGACCGTGCATGATGATGTGCGGACCGTGTGCGGACCGTGTATGGAAGTGTGCGGTCCGTGTCACCTGATGAGTTGTGAATTCTTCCAACCTGATCTTTCTAAGTGCAAAACAAAAAAAATAAAAGTACATGCAAATGATAGAATTGAAAATATGCAGGAAACTGAAAAGAAATGAAACTAAAAAGTGCAAGTAAAGTAAAAAGGGCTTGGGTTGCCTCCCAAGAAGCGCTTGTTTTAGGTCTCGAGCTTGACCACCTATCTCTAAGGCTCGGCAGTAGCGGGGTCAGAAAGAGTCTGAACAAACCGCTCGTTTTGTGAGTGATCAGCGATGTAGTGCTTGAGACGCTGACCATTGACCTTGAAGGTCCCGCATTCTTCATTCCCAATGTCAATTGCACCGAAAGGATACACCTTCTTCACCTCGAATGGGCCGGACCATCTAGACTTGAGTTTACCTGGAAAAAGCCTTAATCTAGAATTAAATAAGAGTACAAGATCTCCTTCCCTGAATTCACGAGGTGCGAGGCGCGATGCGCTTGTCATGAACTCGCTTGGTCCTTTCTTTGTAGATCCTTGCATTCTCATAGGCGTGTAGACGCATCTCCTCCAACTCGTGCAAGTCAAGGATGCGCTTCTCTCCAGTTGCTAGCATGTCCATGTTGATTGCTCGTGTTGCCCAGAATGCCTTGTGCTCAATCTCCACCGGCAGGTGACACGGCTTTTCGTACACCAGTTTGAAGGGGCTCATGCCAATCGGTGTTTTGAAAGCAGTTCGGTAGGCCCATAGTGCATCGCTCAACTTCAATGCCCAATCCTTCCTCGTCCTTGCAACAGTCTTCTCCAAGATAGACTTGATCTCCCTGTTGGAAATCTTAGCTTGACCATTAGTTTGAGGGTGATAAGAGGTAGATACCTTATGTGTGACCCCATGTCGACACAGAAGACTGTCGAATTGTCGATTGATGAAATGCTTGCCCCCGTCACTGATAACGGCTCGAGGCACTCCAAAGCGAGGGAAAATGATTTCTGTGAACAGGCGCTTCACTGCATTTGAATCGGCCTTGTGACACGCCACCGCTTCAACCCATTTGGACACGTAGTCCACTGCTACCAAGATGTACTCATTCCCTCGAGATGATGGGAATGGTCCCATGAAATCAATGCCCCAGACATCAAAGATCTCCACCTCAAGAATGGAGTTAAGAGGCATCTCACTCCGCTTGGTTATGTTACCGGTCCTCTGACATTGATCACAAGCGAGAACAAAAGATCTTGCATCTTTAAAAAGGGAGGGCCAATAAAAACCAGATTGTAATACCTTAGCAGCTGTCTTGGAGAACGAGGCATGTCCTCCGTAAGCGGATGAGTGGCAGTGTGCAAGAATGGAACGCGTCTCTTCATGTGGAACACAGCGTCATAATATGCTATCGACTCCAACTTTGAAAAGGAAAGGTTCCTCCCAAAACTAGTACTTGGCATCTGTTTTGAACTTTTTCCTCTGCTGGTAGGTCATTGTGGCAGGCAACACCCCGGAAGCAAGATAGTTCGCGAAATCTGCATACCAAGGGGCTGTCTGGATGGAGAGTACACGGTCCGTGTATGGATATATGCGGGCCGTGTGTTGAGGTGCACGGACCGTGTGATGGTCTGTGCGGACCGCATGCGGGGCGTCCAGAGAGCAGATGGATAGGAGTTGTTCGTCGGGAAATGAGTCATTGATTGGCAGGTTGACATTACCTTCATCTTCCCAGCGAAGTCGGGATAGATGGTCTGCCACTCTTGTCCCTAATTTCAAGATCAAACTCCTGCAAAAGAAGAATCCATCTAATCAATCTGGGTTTTGCGTCTTTCTTACTCAAAAGATACCTGAGTGCGGCATGGTCCGTGTAGACGATGATTCTTGAGCCGACCAAGTACGATCTAAACTTGTCGAGGGCAAACACAATGGCGAGAAGCTCCTTCTCGGTTGTTGTGTAGTTCATCTGGGCCGGGTCTAGCACCTTGCTAGCATAGTAAATAGCGCACAGCTTTTTGTCTTTCCTCTGCCCAAGAACTGCCCCAACTGTATAGTCGCTCGCATCGCACATGAATTCGAATGGTAAGGACCAGTCGGGTGGCTGCAAGATAGGTGCTGAGATGAGCGCTTCCTTTAAACTGCAAAAAGACTTGACACAATCATCTGAAAAAACAAAGTCAGAATCTTTAATAAGTAAATTGGTCAATGGTTTTGCTATTTTCGAGAAGTCTTTGATGAAGCGGCGGTAGAATCCCGCGTGACCTAGAAAGCTTCGAACTCCCTTGACACTTGTTGGGATTTCGAGCTTCTCTATCACTTCAATATTCGCTTTGTCAACCTCAATTCCCTTGGATGTCACAACATGTCCTAAAACAACACCTTCTTGGACCATGAAGTGACATTTCTCCCAATTGAGAATAAGATTCACCTCTTCGCATCTCTGCAAAATCTTACACAAGTTAGATAAACATGAATCAAAAGAAGAACCATACACAGAAAAGTCATCCATAAAAATCTCGACCTCTTTTCAATGAAATCAGAAAAGATAGCCATCATGGCTCTTTGAAAGGTCGCTGGTGCATTACAAAGACCAAATGGCATCCTACGGTATGCATAGAACCAGTACTTTACGAGTTGTCCCTGTGGATTCGACACCCGAAATACTACTTGGCAAGATTGTATGCTTGCAATCAAATTAGGTGTATTAGGGTTCATAATTAAGCTATAGAAAAACACGAACAAGCTTTTGGCGCCGTTGCCGGGGACAACGGTAAATATTGGTTGTAGCTTTGGTAATTAAGACTAGACATTTTTCTTTTATTCTATTTTTCTTTTGATTCATTGGGTCACTCTTTTCTTTTTCTTTTTCTTTTTCTCTTGCAGGATTGATGTAATCGACGCCATGGTGGCGGAAGAACTTGATCCGCTGTGGCATGCAATAACTAATCCCGAGGGGGAAACAGAAATCACCAACCTTGAAGAACTGCTCGCATTGTTGGAGGATTTTACGGCTCCAAGAAACGATGAAAACCAACCTCAGCATCAAGATTTTGGGCCGCAAGAAGAAGTCATTTCAGAGGCAGAGAGCATGCAGTCAATCGTTGAAGATTGTGGGTCGCAAAAAGAGAGTTTTCAAGCAAAAACTAAACCTTCTGAGCCGAATTCCGAATCACCATGGTACGCCGATTTCGTGAACTTCCTCGCTTGTGGCATTATGCCTCCCGAGCTCACTTACCAACAACGGAAGAAGTTCTTCACCGATGTGAAACACTATTACTGGGATGACCCACTCCTTTTTAAGTTGGGGGTTGACGGCATCCACCGTCGATGTGTGCTGAGTGAGGAGGTCGAGTCCATACTTTTCCATTGCCATGCCGCACCATACGGTGGTCACGCAGCAACAAATAAAACCGCGGCTAAGATCCTTCAAGCCGGGTTCTATTGGCCAACTCTCTTCAAAGATGCCAAGAACTATGTGCAAGCGTGCGATAAGTGCCAGCGAATGGGAAATCTTACACGGCGATATGAGATGCCGCTTAATAATATATTGGAGGTCGAATTATTCGATGTGTGGGGAGTTGACTTCATGGGGCCATTCCCTAGCTCATGCAATTATAAATTCATACTCGTGGCTGTAGACTACGTGTCTAAGTGGGTCGAGGCGATCCCAAGCGCGGCAGCCAATTCTGCGACAGTTAAGCGCCTATTCCAAAAGGTGATCTTTCCGAGATTCGGTGTTCCTCGAATCGTGGTTAGTGATGGCGGTTCGCACTTCATAAACCGGCAATTCGAAAGCCTTTTGTCCAAATATGGAGTAAAGCACAAAGTGGCTACGCCGTACCACCCGCAAACAAATGGACAGGTAGAGGTCTCAAATCGCGAAATTAAGAATATTTTGGAGAAATTGGTGGACCGCACTAGAAAAGACTGGTCCATGAGACTAGACGAGGCACTTTGGGCATATCACACAGCATACAAAACTCCCATCGGTATGACCCCATTTAAATTCGTGTACGGAAAGCCATGTCACCTCCCTGTGGAGTTGGAACATAAAGCCTATTGGGCGATAAAGGCCATTAACTTAGATATGAAGCTGTGGGTGCGAAAAGAATTTTGGACTTACACGAACTTGAAGAATTGCGTTTAGAAGCCTACGAAAATGCAAAGTTTTACAAAGAAAAAACGAAGTATTGGCATGATAAACACATTCTAAGGCGGACATTTACGGAAGGGGATTGGGTGTTGTTGTTTAATTCCCGTCTCAAATTCTTCGCTGGCAAGTTTAGGTCTCGATGGCACGGACCGTTCCAAGTGAAAAGAGGAAATTTGGAGTGAACGGACTGGGGTTTTTAAGGTAAACGGACAAAGACTCAAGCACTACACCCAAGGGGAACCAATAGGATACAAAGTGGATGTGTCTCTCATCGATGCACCATCCACGTGATACAAAGGATAGTCGAGCTCACGACATTAAACAGAGCGCATTTTGGAAGGCAACATAGCCGCCGCTACCATTTTCATCTCTCCCGCTTAGACCAACCTCGACGTCGCAGCCGCCCTCAACAGCAGGGACCACAGACACCTCACATGCCCCCGCCACACGGGGGGTCCGTTTGAGTCGACCCCCGCAACATCACCATCACCCATTGTAAGATTTTCATGTCTCATTTCTTTTGCTTTATGACTTGATTGGAGCATTGCGGACAATGCTCGGTTTAAGTTTGGGGGAGGGAAATTGAGATTGTATCTGCATTTGCATGTAGGGTTTGCATGACTTCTATTTACTTTCTTTTATTTTCTTTTACATTTCGGTGGACAATTTTGAAAAATCTGAAAAATTTTGAAAAGAAAAAAAATCTCAAAGGAATTGATCTTGTTTGGGAATAAAGAAAATTCATCAACCATTTCTAAACTAACCCACGGTGAATGGAATTGGAAACCACGATAGAAGTTAAGGTTTGGTACTTTATGATTTTCTTGGGATTAAAGGTTTTTGAATTTGGACTTGTCCTACAATTGGAACCGAATCCGCAAAAATCCAAAAATCAATGTGACTAATCAAGAGAGAGTGGTGTAGTAGCCGGTGGATCCAAAAATCAATGTGACTAATTCATTATTAGGATCCCACTTGGTTGCGTGTTGCACGCGAAGCTACACGCTCGACACAAAAAAAAAAGAAAAAAGAAAAGAAAAAAGAAGTGAACTCTAAGCCTTAATAAGTGCTAGGACTTAGTCCACGGGCAAATATACCACATACGGCACGAGGCAGCCTCAAGAGCGCAGAAATTGAAAATTTCAAAGGAATTCGAAGTAAAAAAGCGCGAGGTTCAGGATTAACATGAATTTTTCTTTCAAACTTCATTGGATAAATTTTTGAGTGAAAGGCTCCATTTGTAGGGGGGCGAGAATTAAGAAACTCACGATCCTTTCGAAAATCATAAAGTACAAACAAGAACTAATGTCTGTGGGGTATACTCAGGAAAGGCACCCGTGGAGTGAATCGGAAATGATAGAGCATCCCCAAAATATCCGAGCAAATGTCATGTGAATTTGAGAGTTTTTCTTTTAAGAAGTTTATCATGACTTTTCAAAACAACCATTATCTTTTGCATGTAGGATTAGGACTTTTCTTTAGAACTTGGTTAGTTGAGAGACCAGCCCTCGGCTCTCGAGCTAAGACTTGCTTAGGGACAAGCAAGAACTAAGCTCGGGGAATTTTGATAAGCCTAAATTTTATATATTTTTGGTAGGATTTGGTCTCTAAATCTATCCCCTTTTTATTGGTTTAAAGCCATTTAGTTTAGATATTGCACCAAGTTCGAGATACTGCTATGCTTTCATGTATTTTCAGGTACTAGAAGTAAATGGGAAGAATTTGGAGCAAGTCCGGACACGATCGGAACCTAGACGGCACGTAGAGGCAAGAATCAGAGGAAAATTGCGAGCCGCAATTACCATTATTGCAGCCCGCAATAACATAACTTCTACAAGACAGCTCACTGCCACAATTTTGCACCATTATTGCGACCCGCAATTACCATTAATTGCGACCCGCAAATTCTTCACTGTTTCCGAATTTTGGGCTGCTACAGGTCCAGACTCATGCTTAAAGCCCGAACCTCCTTCCCCAAAGGGGGAGTTCACTTTTTACACTTCCTTTTCAGCTGGGAACGACCTCAAGAGCTAGGGTTTCAGATCTAGGGCAATTTGGAGAAGGAGAAACTCAAGGGAGAAGAGATTTGTGTTTGGATTTGCATTCTCTACTCTATTTTCCTTTCTCTAGACTTTGGTAACAAACTGCTTATCCCATTTGTAACTATTCACGCCCTTATGAGAGGCTAATCTCCTCTCTAGGGGCGATGGCATGTAAAACTCGAAACTAGGTGCACTCTATCTTACTCGATTTGTGGTTTTTATTGACTATTAGTGATTTACTCTTTTAATACTTGATTTATGCATGGATTGTGTGGTTTAACCTTACTCCTCCAATACATGGATTTAGGGATTTATTCAATGACTAAAAATCACTTGCGTTAACTCCCCGAACAAAAAGAGTAAAGAATAGGTCATTAGGACAAAGTACTTAACCGAGAAGTCCGAGGTAACCTAAAAAGTATGATATTAGCCCACGAGGTACTTAACCGTGAAGTGCACGCTATTATCACTTTAGACAAAACACCCACGCATGCTTTAGGAACACGAATCGAGTAGATTGAGACCCTAGTGGATAGGAATGTCGAAGCCCCTGGAACTCCAACACTTGAATCAGACCCAAGACATTTATTATTTGTTTCTTTCGACTTAATTAGATTTAGAAACCAACTCAAACTTTGTCTGTCTAGCTTAATGAATTGGTGAGAACCAGTACTTTACGAGTTGTCCCTTTGAATTCGACACCCGAAATACTACTTGGCAAGATTGTATGCTTGCAATCAAATTAGGTGTATTAGGGTTCATAATTAAGCTATAGAAAAACACGAACATGACTCCTCCTCCTCCTCTTCTTCTTCACCCTCTTGTTCCTCCTCAATGATCCTCCCCTCTCAACAGAGCAAGGAATCGATAAAGGAATTGATCCCACATTCACCAACCTCTCACCATTCTCCCCTCTCTCCTCATACCTCTAGTATCGGGCAAGTCACTGAAGGGTGAAGTCACCTCCAATGTATAATATGGCTCGAACTCTCAAAAATGTACATCCATGCTCACAAAGCCTCTTCTATACTGGGCTCTAACAAACATACCCCTTCTGGGTAGCAGAATATCCCACAAAGACACACTTCACACTTCTGGGATCAAGCTTACCTACTGTTGGTCTGTTGTCTTTCACAAAACACACACAACCAAACACTTTCAAGGGAAGAATACCTCTATTATCGCTTTGCAACAGCTCACACGGGGTTTTCCACTCCAACACCCTTGAGGGCATCATGTTGATCAATTGAGCAATTGTCATGACTGCTTGCCCCCACAAGTGTTTTGGAACATTCATGGAGATCATCATGCTTCGAGCTACCTCTAGAATATGTCTATTCTTTCTCTCTGCTACCCCATTCTGCACTGGTGTGTATGGACATGTAGTTTGATGTTGTATTCCTTGAGATGACAAGTATTCCCTAAACGCCTTGTTGGTATACTCTGTCCCATTATCATACCTCAATACCTTCACTACTGCATCGTATTGAGTCTGAATTGACTTGTGAAAGTCTTTAAAGCAACCAAACACATCACTCTTATTTTTCAATGAAAGTAACAAAATAGCGATAACCATTCATAGAACTCGTGGAACAAGGTCCCCAAACATCATAATGTATCAAATCAAAAACAAAAGAACTCCTATTACCAGAACTAACATAATAGCTCCTAGTGAGCTTGCCAAACTCACAAGCATCACACAAGTTTTTGTTTATTCGCCTTTTCATACAAAGACGGATACAAATGTTCGTGTTTTTCTATAGCTTAATTATGAACCCTAATACACCTAATTTGATTGCAAGCATACAATCTTGCCAAGTAGTATTTCGGGTGTCGAATCCACAGGGACAACTCGTAAAGTACTGGTTCTCACCAATTCATTAAGCTAGACAGACAAAGTTTGAGTTGGTTTCTAAATCTAATTAAATCAAAGAAAGCAAATAATAAAAGTCTTGGGTCTGATTCAAGTGTTGGAGTTCCAGGGGCTTCGGCATTCCTATCCACTAGGGTCTCAATCTACTCGATTCGTGTTCCTAAAGCATACGTGGGTGTTTCTAAAGTGATAATAGCGTGCACTTCACGGTTAAGTACCTCGTGGGCTAATATCGTACTTTTAGGTTACCTCGGACTTCTCGGTTAAGTACTTCGTCCTAATAACCTATTCTTTACTCTTTTTGTTCGGGGAGTTAACGCAAGTGATTTTTAGTCATTGAATAAATCCCTAAATTCATGTATTGGAGGAGTACGGTTAAACCACACAATCCATGCATAAATCAAGTATAAAAAGAGTAAATCACTAATAGTCAATAAAAACCACAAATCGAGTAAGATAGAGTGCACCTAGTTTCGAGTTTTACATGCCATCGCCCTTAGAGAGGAGATTAGCCTCTCATAAGGGCGTGAATAGTCACAAATGGGAAAAATAGTTTGTTACCAAAGTCTAGAGAAAGGAAAATAGAGTAGAGAATACAAATCCAAACACAAATCTCTTCTCCCTTGAGTTTCTCCTTCTCCAAATCGCCCTAGATCTGAAACCCTAGCTCTTGAGGTCGTTCCCAGCTGAAAAGGAAGTGTAAAAAGTGAACTGCCCCCTTTGAGGAAGGAGGTTCGGGCTTTAAGCATGAGTCTGGACCTGTAGCAGCCCAAAATTCGAAAACAGTGAAGAATTTGCGGGTCGCAATTAATGGTGATTACGGGTCGCAATAATGGTGCAAAATTGTGGCAGTGAGATGTCTTGTAGAAGTTCTGTTATTGCGGGCTGCAATAATGTTAATTGCGACTCGCAATTTTCCTCTGATTCTTGCCTCTACGTGCCGTCTAGGTTCCGATCGTGTCCGGACTTGCTCCAGATTCTTCCCATTTACTTCTAGTACCTGAAAATACATGAAAACATAGCAGTATCTCGAACTTGGTGCAATATCTAAACTAAATGGCTTTAAACCAATAAAAAAGGGATAGATTTAGAGACCAAATCCTACCAAAAATATATAAAATTTAGGCTTATCAAAATTCCCCGAGCTTAGTTCTTGCTTGTCCCTAAGCAAGTCTTAGCTCGAGAGCCGAGGGCTGGTCTCTCAACTAACCAAGTTCTAAAGAAAAGTCCTAATCCTACATGCAAAAGATAATGGTTGTTTTGAAAAGTCATGATAAACTTCTTAAAGGAAAAACTCTCAAATTCACATGACACTTGCTTGGATGTTTGGAATTTTTTTTTTTTTTTGGATGCTCTATCATTTCCGATTCACTCAACGGGTGCCTTTCCTGAGTATAACCCACAGACATTAGTTCTTGTTTGTACTTTATGATTTTCGAAAGGATCACGAGTTTCTTAATTCTCGCCCCCTACAAATGGAGCCTTTCACTCAAAAATTTATCCAATGAAGTTTGAAAGAAAGTTCATGTTAATCCTGAACCTCACGCTTTTTACTTCGAATTGACTTCGAATTCCTTTGAAATTTTCAATTTCTGCGCTCTTGAGGCTGCCTCGTGCCGTATGTGGTATACTTGCCCGTGGACTAAGTCCTAGCACTTATTAAGGCTTAGAGTTCACTTTTTTTTTCCTTTTTTGTGTGTGTGTGTGTGTCGAGCGTGTAGCTTCGCGTGCAACACATAACCAAGTGGGATCCTAATAATGAATTAGTCACATTGATTTTTGGATCCACCAGCTACTACACCACTCTCTCTTGATTAGTCACATTGATTTTTGGATTTTTGCGGGTTCGGTTCCAATTGTAGGACAAGTCCAAATTCAAAAACCTTTAATCCCAAGAAAATCATAAAGTACCAAACCTTAACTTCTATCGTGGTTTCCAATTCCATTCACCGTGGGTTAGTTTAGAAATGGTTGATGAATTTTCTTTATTCCCAAACAAGATCAATTCCTTTGAGATTTTTTTCTTTTCAAAAATTTTCAGATTTTTCAAAATTGTCCACCGAAATGTAAAAGAAAGTAAATAGAAGTCATGCAAACCCTACATGCAAATGCAGATACAATCTCAATTTTCCTCCCCCAAACTTAAACCGAGCTTGTTCGCAATGCTCCAATCAAGTCATAAAGCAAAAGGAATGAGACATGAAAATCTTACAATGGGTGATGGTGATGTTGCGGGGGTCGACTCAAACGGATCCCCCGTGTGGCGGGGGCATGTGAGGTGTCTGTGGTCCCTGCTGTTGAGGGCGGCTGCGACGTCGAGGTTGCCGAGCGGGCATCTCCTCCTCCTCGTAGTCACCTTGCTCCAAATGCCAAGTATGCATGCGGTGAGTGAGGTACCATGTCGCGTGCAAGAGTTGGTCCTGCGTTTCATTGTACTGCTGCATTTGGGTGTAATCGTCGTGGAGCTGACACAACTTGGCATAGATCATGGCATTGCTAGGGTCGCCTATTGGTGGGTTGTGTTGTGTCTGGGATGAGGTGCCGGCTGCCGAGGGATTTGTCGATGGGTGATCTTTCTCGGCTGGTGCTGCCGTGGGGGCGACTGCTCCGTGCACGAGCCAGGTGGATGGGTCACTGGCGTCGATTACATCAATCATGCAAATAACATCTCCTTTAGATGGATATTTCATAGACTCGTCTACATCAAAAGTAATTTTTTCCTCTCCAACCTCAAAGGTGAGTTTACCATTTTTGACATCAATTAAGGCTCCCACAGTTGCTAAGAAAGGACGACCCAATAAAAGTGGAATTTGGGTATCCTCTTTCATTTCTATCACTACAAAATCTACGGGAATGTAAAACTTACCGACTCGGATTGGGAAATCCCCAACAATACCCAAAGGTAGCCGAACTGACCTATCGGCAAGTTGAAAAGATATGCTGGTCGGTTTCAATTCACCTACACCAATTCTATCATACACAGACTTCGGCATAAGACATACGCTTGCTCCAAGATCACATAGAGCATGGTTGAATTCGGTATTACCGATGAGCAAGGTATAGAAAAACTACCTGGGTCTCTTAACTTAGAAGGAAATTTATTCAATACCATAGCACTAACTTTCTCGGTCAAAGAAATCGTTTGTACTTCCTCGAGCTGTCTTTGATTGGACAATTTCTTTAAAGAATTTTGCATAAGTAGGAATTTGAGTCACAACATCGGTAAATGGTACATTGACATATAATTGTTTCAACAATTCTACAAATGTACCGTATTGTTTGTCCAACTTGGTCTTGGCAAGTTTCTCAGGGAAAGGAACAAACCTGTGCGGAGGTACGTACTTGGGTACGACCTCTTTTACCTGTTTTTGTTGATCTGTACTGTCTTTTGCGACTCGCAAAGAATCTTTGCGACCCGAAATTTCTACGTTGACATCCTCTAACGGTGTTGACCGGGGCTGAGTTTGTCCTTCCTGCTTCTCGGACTCATATTCCTTGGGCATTTTGGGTTCCTTGTATGAGAGCCCACTCCTAAGAGTTATGGCTTTGACATGTTCTCTCGGATTGTCTTCGGGCTTCGGTGGAAGTTGCCCTTGCTGGCGCGAAAATGATGCGGCATGTTGAGCTATTTGGTTCTCCAACAACTTGGTTTGAGTTGTAAGCATGTCTACCTTGGCACCCATACTACTCATTTGCTGGGTTAGCTCATCATTCTTTTTACCTTGGGCCTCAATAAAATTTTCCATCATTTTTTCCAAATTTGATTTTTGAGGCCCCCCATACTCAAACTGACGCTGACTAAAACCTGGATTTGGTCGAGTTTGATTCTGGTTCGGTGCGTTTTGGTCATTTCTCCACGAGAAATTTGGGTGGTTCCTCCAACCGGGATTGTAAGTATTTGAGTAAGGGTTGTTTTGGGACTTAAAGTTGTTATTCAAAGCATTCATTTGCTCCACTTCCCCTTCATTTGACATTCCCAAAGTACAATTAATAGGCAAATGGTCCGCACCACCACAAATGGCACAAGGATTGAATTGACTTACAGCGGAGACATTCATTTGATCGAACTTCCTTTGCAATGCATCCATTTGCGCACTAAGCTTAGTTAAGGCATCAGTTTCATATCGGCCCGGTGCTCGAATAGTTCCTCTCTCGGATGACCATTGGAGTTGGTTGAGAGCCATCTCTTCGATGAGATTGAATGCGTCTGCTTGGCTCCTGTTCATCAAACTCCCACCTGCTGCTGCATCAATATTCATCCTAGTGTTATATGTTGATCCTTCATAAAAAGTTTGCAAAATAAGCCATTTCTCAAGACCATGGTGAGGGCATAGACGCAAAAGTTCTTGATATCTATCCCATGCCTCACTAAGCGACTCTCCTTCCCTTTGTTTGAAATTTGTAATTTGATTTCTCAAAGCGGCAGTTTTGGAGGGAGGAAAGTACTTAGAGAGAAATGCGTTAGACATTTCGGGCCAGGTGGCAACTAATGCGGGTGCTAAAGACCTCAACCAATTTTTTGCCTTATCTCTAAGTGAAAATGGAAAAACCCTAAGTTTAATTGCATCATTAGAAACACCATTCAACTTAAGAGTATTGCAAATTTCTTCGAAAGTCGCTAAATGTTGGTTTGGATCTTCTTGTGCTAGACCGAAGAATTGGTTATGAGAAACCATGTTTATCAGGGCCGGTTTGAGCTCAAAGTCATTAGCGGCTATGTTCGGTACTGTGTACCCCATTCGAACTCCTGCAGCTTTAGGTGCCGAGAAGTCCCGAAGCGGACGATTGTCAACATTCTCCGCCATTATCGGCTCCTCGAAAGCTAGTTGCCGAGGTCTGATTGGGGTCACGGAAGTTTCCCTCCTAGTTCCTCGTATTCTTCTCCTTTGGTAGACAAAACGATTGGGATTATCGGCCAGAGTGAATCCTGCAAGAGAAAAAGAGAGTGACCCAATGAATCAAAAGAAAAATAGAATAAAAGAAAAATGTCTAGTCTTAATTACCAAAGCTACAACCAATATTTACCATTGTCCCCGGCAACGACGCCAAAAGCTTGTTCGTGTTTTTCTATAGCTTAATTATGAACCCTAATGCACCTAATTTGACTGCAAGCATACAATCTTGCTTAGTAGTAGTTCGGGTGTCGAATCCACAGGGACAACTCATAAAGTACTGGTTCTCACCAATTCATTAAGCTAGACAGACAAAGTTTGAGTTGGTTTCTAAATCTAATTAAATCAAAGGAAGCAAATAATAAAAGTCTTGGGTCTGATTCAAGAGTTGGAGTTCCAGGGGCTTCGGCATTCCTATCCACTAGGGTCTCAATCTACTCGATTCGTGTTCCTAAAGCATACGTGGGTGTCTCTAAAGTGATAATAGCGTGCACTTCACGGTTAAGTACCTCGTGGGCTAATATCGTACTTTTAGGTTACCTCGGACTTCTCGGTTAAGTACTTCGTCCTAATAACCTATTCTTTACTCTTTTTGGTCGAGGAGTTAACGCAAGTGATTTTTAGTCATTGAATAAATCCCTAAATCCATGTATTGGAGGAGTAAGGTTAAACCACACAATCCATGCATAAATCAAGTATTAAAAGAGTAAATCACTAATAGTCAATAAAAACCACAAATTGAGTAAGATAGAGTGCACCTAGTTTCTAGTTTTACATGCCATCGCCCCTAGAGAGGAGATTAGCCTCTCATAAGAGCGTGAATAGTTACAAATGGGATAAATAGTTTGTTACCAAAGTCTAGAGAAAGGAAAATAGAGTAGAGAATGCAAATCCAAACACAAATCTCTTCTCCCTTGAGTTTCTCCTTCTCCAAATCGCCCTAGATCTGAAAACCTAGCTCTTGAGGTCGTTCCCAGCTGAAAAAGAAGTGTAAAAAGTGAACTGCCTCCTTTGAGGAAGGAGGTTCGGGCTTTAAGCATGAGTCTGGACCTGTAGCAGCCCAAAATTCGAAAACAGTGAAGAATTTGTGGGTCGTAATTAATGGTGATTGCGGGTCGCAATAATGGTGCAAAATTGTGGCAGTGAGCTGTCTTGTAGAAGTTATGTTATTGTGGGCTGCAATAATGGTAATTGCGGCTCGCAATTTTCCTCTGATTCTTGCCTCTACGTGCCGTCTAGGTTCCGATCGTGTCCGGACTTGCTCCAAATTCTTCCCATGTACTTCTAGTACCTGAAAATACATGAAAGCATAGCAGTATCTCGAACTTGGTGCAATATCTAAACTAAATGGCTTTAAACCATAAAAAAAGGGATAGATTTAGAGACCAAATCCTACCAAAAAGATATATGAAATTTAGGCTTATTAACAAACGACTCAAAACACCAAAAAAAGAGTGTCCCAAGCTCTGGTGGTATAGCATCAACACATCCTCTGTGCTCCTCCCAGATCCTCCTACTCTTCTCTCTACCATAGATGTCAATGCGGAGTCCATCCCCTCTCTGTCCAGGTACCACAATCCACTACGTCACGTACCAGTCCCAAGTCTCCGACCTATCCCCTTCTCTTTGAAGATCACATTGGGAATATCAAAAGAGACAACACATTTTAGTTGGAGTATAATGACACTAATAAATAAAAAATTTACTGGAAAAGGAGCATGTAAAACATTGGACAAAGTCACAAAATCAGTACAATTCACTGTACCCTTACCAACCACAAGCTGTGTTATACCATCAGCGGTCTGGATGCTCTCTGACATTGCTAGGTGAGTATAGAAAGAGAACTCTCTAGTATTACCTGTCACATGTCAAGATGCACCAAAATCTACTATCCATTCTAGTGATCTAGTGGTGGATATAGAGGCAAAAGCATGTGTGTCGCCAGTACCTGTGGCTGAGTGAGCAAAAGTAGCAATGTTACCCCTGGGTAAGGACGAGGTGGATGCATCATTGGCCACACTTTTTCCATCTGCTGCTCTTTGCTTCCTCTTCAGTGCCTCCAAGAACTCATGGTCCTCATCAGTAAAGACCATACCTGCCTCCTCCTCTTCACCTGCTACCATCAGGTTTACCCGATCGGCTACGACCACGGCCTCTAGGCTGACCACGTCCACCTGTCTCTCTCATCCTAGGTGGCTTAGGACAAGCCTTGCTCAAATGGCCCACTTCGTCACAGTTGTAACACCTGCGAGTCTCCCCCTGTGCCATTGCTTTACCTGAGTTCGAGACCACCAATGCTGATCACAACCCTGGGAGTCCTCCCCTCCCAGCATGTAGCCCGATGCAACTCTCCTCCTGTATCATGGCTGAGATAGCCTCCTCAAGTGGGGGAACCTTCGTTTGAGCTAGCAGCAAACCAGTCCTCTGCTCAAATGCTGGGTTGAGGTTTTTCAGAAACTGCATAGTCCTCCTCTCTGCCCAATGCTCACCTCTCGTGCACTCAGGGTCCCTGCAGCTCCTCATCGGTGAGAAATGATCAAGGTCTGCCCATAGTCGCTCTAGATCTATGGCATACTCTTAGATCGATCGATCTCCCTGTACCACCGCATCTATCTCCCGCTCGATCTGGAACACTCTCATGTTGTTCCCACTCCCAGCATATGTCCTCTTTAGCTTCGCCCAGATGTCCTCCACAAGCTCAATGCCATCCACTGTGGCAGCAATAGAGGGAACCATCGAGTTAAGCATCCAGGTGTACATCAGGTTGAGTGTGGCACTCCACTCAGTCCACTCAGCAGTGCCCTTTTTTGGCTCTAACTTAGCTCCAGTCAGATAGCCCTCAAGACTCCTCCCTACTAGAGCTGCCCTGACCCGATGTGACCAGGTGAGATACGTAGCCGGTCCATCGAGTTTCAGATCGATAGGAGGGAGATCTAGTTTTGCCTGCGGTGGAACACGTGCCAAGGCATTGGTCGAGACACTAGCTCCCTGTATGAGCCCGACCAATACCTTTGGAACCTCAGGATCCATGCCCGCCAGTGCCTCCAAACCTTATTATCGTCTCCTGACATCTCCAATCACAAGGATCCAAGTCTAGATCACGCAGATCACTCGCGACTTCCTTCCCTTTCTTGACCCGATCTTGATCTACTCCACCCTCAAGATCGAGATCCTCCTCATCAACCCTACCTTTCTCTTCTTGACCCGATCTTGATCTATCTTATCAACAAGATCGAGATCGTCTCCCTATCACCCTTCCCTCGGGATTCGTGGGGTATCGCCCCCCCACACGGGCTCGAATCAATCAAGCGAGCAACATCTAGGTGGTGGCCGGCCTAGGGTTAGGGTGGAGAGAGAGAGAGGGGTCTCGGCCGAGTGGGAGAGAAAGATGCGCTGCTACAGTGACGCGGTGCTACAGTGTCGCGGTTGCTACAGTGTGGCGGATCTGTGATGGCTAACCCTAACCCTAGCTCTGCTACCAAAAAGAACTAAATTATTTGAAAACTTGTTTATTGATTAATGAGCTTGGGCTTATATAGGCCTCTTACATTCTAACAAACAAGTCCCTAGATTTCTCTATTATGTCTATTCCCCAATAGACCCCTACAATTAATACAAATCTCAACAAATGCATCTGTAAAGATGTTTGTCACCAGGGTTAATGCAAGAGCATATGGAATGGTACAATGTACCAGGAATTTGTCGGAGTCTGATTGTTTCAAGTGCCTTAATCAGACTTTTTATACTCTTTTCGAAAGATGCGGCGCTACTTCGTTTGGTGTTGCTGTTAAATGGAGTTGCAGAGTGGCATACTCCGCTCGCATATTTCGTAATTCAGATCGCATTGAGTTGTCTCCCACTCCTTGATCCCTTTTCTTGTTTCCTCAACAGATCTGAAATCTTGTAAATGATGTTAAATTGTGGGTGTATTAGCATTATTTGTTGCTAATAATTGGGTGTTTCTCTTATCCTATTATTCTTCTTTACTGTAACATTGTGTGGTTCAAAAATGGTTCTGTGTTAAATCTTTTTATCTACTATACTTTTATTATGAGTTAAATATAAGAGTCTACCATTTTTGCTGCACAAGAAGAAAAAAAGAGCAGTACTGTTAGATGACACAATTTAATACATGTCTTTTTGCACCGGTACCGGTACCTAATACCGAAACAATAATAAAAATATATACTAGTCTTATTTGCCAAGCTAGTAATTATACCTGTCTTTGTTTACAAATTAAATTACGTTTATGAACCCAAGTTGTACTTGAAAATTTGTGTCAAGTCAAGTAAATGCATAAAAGTCAGCAACCCAAATAGATATAAAAGTGCAATCATTCCCCTCAACTTACAAAATAAAGATGAGTGTAATTAATTGTAGATCAAATAAAAAAAGATAACATCTTAAAAGCATGCAAGAGCAAATTATGGTGAACCTTACAGGTGTCACATTTTAACTTGAAGATTGACTCTATTTCTGTACATTTTTGACTTGTATAACTGGACTCCAAAATTGAACTTGACCAAAACATGAAACTTCAATCTTTCTTCACATCTCTTTTGTAGCATCAAACACAAAAACAAGAAACGATGTTTCCCCTACAAATTCTACTTGCTTATATAGTGCTGTATCTACTTCCATCCAATACCAAATCTGAATTCATCAGCTACAATTTATGTGAAAACAATACCGCCTATGCCCGGGGAAGCACTTTCGAAACCAACCTAAAAATTTTGTTCACTTCGCTAATCCAAAACACGTCGAAAACTGGGTTCTTTAATGACACTCTCGGCAACATCCCAGACCGGGTTTATGGATCATCTCTTTGCCGTGGCGACATCAGTGCTAGTAACTGTACCAATTGTATTACCACAGCTTCTCAGAATCTCCCACAACTCTGTCCATACGACCGAGGTGCAATTGTTTGGTATGAGGTGTGCATGCTGCGGTACTCGAACAAATATTTCTTCTCAGATTTGGACGTCGATGGATACAGAGTTGACAATCCACAAAATTGGTCTGATCCGTACCAATTCGAGCAGGCGGTTGTGGAGATGATGAGTGCCATTTCCCGGGCTGCTGTGCAATCCGGTAAGATGTTTTCGACTGGGATGGTGAATTTAACTGTTTCGGACTCAATTTACGGATTGGTGCAGTGCACAAGGGATCTAACTGGAGATCAATGCCTTGAGTGCCTTAATACATCTATGCAGATTTTGGAGGAGTATTGCTATGGAAATGTGTTAGGACTTTACCAAGCGCACAGTTGTATGTTACGGTACGAAACCGACAAATTTTTTAATTCAGATCCATTTTTGATTGTGTCGGCACCGGTGCGCATTAACTTCCCGCCAGTTAAGATCTCACCCCCTCCACAAGCAACTGCAGCACCAGAAGAACCAAGTAAAGGTATACTTGAATAAGTATTCTTAATTGAGTTCTTCTATTTATTATATTTATTTAATTTAAATAATGTCAGTCAAGAAACCAATCATTCTTTTTGAACAGTTGGTACCGGTTAACATCAAGAAACCGTGTTATAGAGAGTAGAGAAAAGCGATCACCAATCACATCACATGTTGTTATTTTGGATTAAGAATATATCCAATAAAAAATGAGTTGTATATAATTTCTGGGGTACCCTTTTGATGAGTTCACGAGACTAAGACTTGACTGAGATTGTATATAATTTTTTTTATAGGACAGCTTAGCCACCAGATTTGAAATAATTAAAAAGTTGGCTCTTGCTGTCTTTTTCTTCATTTGTCCCTTACTTTTGCTAAACCACACTAATAATTAGCTTAGCACTAGCACAAAGCTTCATCTATTATCTTTCATTCTTACACAAGAAACTATAACCATTCAACCAAATTTCTGCATCGTTCAGACAAAAGGAATACGAGATTGAAACATGTTGATACCTCAATCAATTCTCTTTTCTTCTTTGCTCCTTATGCTTCTTCAACCGAAAACAAAATCTCAAATTTTAGACTTCTTATGTGACACCTCAAACAATTACTCAACAAATAGCACCTTCTCAACCAACCTAAACCTCTTATTGTCATCTCTAATCATGAAAACACCACAGACGGGTTTTTTCAATGATACCCAAGGTTTGGTGCCCGATCAAGTTTACGGCCTAGCTCTATGCCGTGGTGACATCAGCTCTAGGTACTGCACTGATTGCCTCCAAATCGCATCTAGTGATATGCCAAACCTCTGTCCGTATAACAAAGGAAGTACTGTCTGGTATGACAGCTGCTTGGTACGGTATGAACACTATGATTTTTTTTCAGATTTCAACGTCTCATCGGGGTTCATTAACTATTATCTTACAAACGTATCAGACCCAGTGCAATTCGAAGATCAATTGGTCATGATGATTGAATCAATCTCTAAACTTGGGGCATTTAATGCATCAAATCGATATTTTGCTACGGGTCTGACTAAATTGTCAGGAGACAGGGAAATTTATGGGATGGTGCAGTGCACCAGAGATTTGTCCACAGAACAGTGTTTCAATTGCCTCAATAATTCACTTGGAGATATTTTGAGCTGTTGCTATGGGCTTGTAGAAGTAATGTCTTTGAAATATAGCTGTGTGCTGAGATATGAGTCGGATAAATTTTTTAATTCGAATCTGACTTGGGTTGCACCTCCTAGTTTGGGTCCACCCTCTCAGGCACCACAACTCATTAATTTCACAAGAAAAGGTAAAACACAATATATGAGTTTCTATTAAAAATTGATAGTGTAGTCTCATGGATACTATATATTTATTTGAAAGTTCCAATTGTCCAACTAATACCTGTTAATTTAATTTATGATTCTTCTTTTTTCCAATTTTTTATTTTTCTATTTTGTAGGGAAAGGTAAAAAAACAGTACCAATTGCTCTGGGTATTGGAATTCCTTTTGTTCTTTCATCTGCTCTTGCAATTATCCTTCTCATTTGTTTACAGAGAAGAAAGTCAAGAAATAGACTAGGTAAGCTCCACCTTCAATTTATTTAAATCATAACCCACTTGTTGTATACTTCACACTTTGCATCAGTCACAGTACCACATTATAATAGGTAGAATCCTGACATTTGTTTTAGCAGCACAAATGCATAAAAAACCAGTTCGTTCATTAATTAATCAACGGTCAAGATCTCTTAGTGTAATGCGGTATCTCAGAGGCTAAGGACTCTGTACTTGTTGTATGGTTCTGATATTGCTTCACACATGTTGTTTAAATTTATTAGACACTATCATCCTGAAATTTTCTGACTTAATAACTATATTAAATTCTCGGCTTTGCAGAAGAGAAAAACATCCAGGAATTGAAAGGTAGAAAATCTTTGCTTTTCGAATTCTCTACACTTCAAGAAGCTACAGAACATTTCTCAGATTTAAATAAACTAGGGGAAGGTGGTTTTGGTCCCGTCTATAAGGTACTAATATCTCCTATTGAATATCATCCAAAATCCAACGTTACATTCAATCTCCAGATTGAAATTACATGTTCTTTTAATAAAATTGAACGGATGTATGTTCAAAAGTAACATTTAAACATAAGACAATCATGGTTCCACTAATCTAAATTTAAATAAACCTATGAATTTTTTAAAGAAAAATGTTGATATTCTCAACACGGAGACAGTTTTCTGAAAGTAATAATTAGTTTGTTATTTTCTGTCAATAGGGGAAGCTGCTAGATGGACAAGAAATTGCAGTGAAAAGGCTTTCAAAGGGCTCTGATCAAGGACTGAGCGAGTTAATGAATGAAGTTCAATTTCTAGCTGAACTACAACACAAAAATCTTGTCAGATTGTTTGGTGTTTGCATGGAGAAAGAAGAAATGCTGCTTGTTTATGAATACATCCGCAACAAAAGCCTAGATACTCTGATATTTGGTACTTAGTTTTTTACTCAGTAAATAATTATTTTACAGATGATTGCCGTGTAGAAACGTTACATAGTCTTTTGCGCAAACTGTAAATGGTTTATTTTTAAGATGATGAAAGCAGGAGAAAACTAAATTGGGAAGAAAGGCTTAAAATCATTAAAGGGATATCTAGAGGGTTGTTGTACCTCCATCAAGACTCGGCAATACGAATAGTGCACCGTGATTTGAAAGCCGGCAATATCCTATTAGATGAAAATTTGAACCCGAAGATATCTGATTTCGGATTGGCAAGGCTTCTAGGAGGAGACCATACTCAAAGCAAGACATCCAAAGTCGTCGGAACATAGTAGGTTTACTAACACTAATTAGCTTTCTTTTTTATCTATGTTAATCCAACAGACACTTGCCATACTATATTTTACAAAAATGCACCTTACTGGTTTCTAAATAGAATTTGAACAGTATCCTACATTATAAGATCAATAGAAAATTTAGCTATGTTCCCTATGAACTAATGATTTCTTTTTTGTGAATTATTTTTTTCTTAGTGGATATATGGCACCAGAGTATGCGATTCATGGAACTGTCTCGACCAAAGTGGATGTCTTTAGCTTTGGAGTGTTAATTTTGGAGATCATAACCGGAAGAAGTAATAGCAGCTTTTCTGGTACCAGTGCAGGGAATCTACTAAATTATGTAAGTACTTCAAGTAGACTAAATTTTCAGTTAGTCAAAATTTAAATCAACCTGAAAATGAGAAAATTAAAATGAAGCCGAAAACAAAAAAGAATAGTCCGTATGACTACTAACAATCAAATTAATAAAACCTGTCATTTTTTCATGAAATACAATTCTTTCACTGGATATATTGCATCTCTGTAACCAAAAACAAGACTGTATATATTGCACCTCTGTAACAAAAAATACAGATAATTAGCTGTTAATCAACATTACCAATTAATGCTGATTATTAATATTATTATGATTTGGTTTATAAAATTTTGAATCAGACGTGGGAACACTGGACAAACGGAACTGCAACAGAGCTGATTGATCCATCTTTAGGTGATGAAACTTGGTTGAATGATGAAGCAGTGCGATGCATCAACATTGCTTTACTCTGCGTGCAAATGACCCCGAATGAGAGGCCGAACATATTTTCCGTTAATCTCATGCTTACGAGAAAACGGATGCAAGTCCCTCCTCCATCAAGTCCGGCATTTGTTTTCGGAGATTCTGGTATCGACGACAGAGATTTTGAAATATCAGATAATTCTACAAGCAGATCATCAGTTAAGTATTCAAATAATGAGGTTACATGTACCGAGCCTTATCCTCGGTAATCTAATTTAATACTCAATTTTTAGTTTCTCATTGTGTTAATCAAGATTTTGTACTTTTGTACAATAAATAGATCTTTTAGTGATGTTTTCAATCATATTGATAGCTATGTCCAGTAGATCTTATCTTATTTGGATATGGAAAATTAACTGATCAATTATATTTGCACACACAAGAAACTAATCCAAAAGAAAATAAAAATTGGCAAACAACAATTTTTGAAAGATGATTGCTCTTATGTACAGGAAACTATTTGTTTTGGACAGAGTACCGCTTATATATTTTTTTTCTTTGACACAATTGCCCTCTGTTATTAATTTCCTTCTGCATTGATTTAATTCCATTTCAGTCAGTGATTAGTTCTGAATGGCGTAAACTTATTTTTTCCTCTCTATCTGAATTCTGAATGGCAAATTATACAAAGTTCATTTGGTAAATGAAAAAGAAATAATGGCATTGTTAATAGTAGCACCCTAATCAATATCAGTTAATAAACATTAAATGCATTGCAACAATTTTTTTTCTATGTTAGAATCTCAACGCTATAAGAAGATAATAAACAAACTATTTTTTAAATATATGATCAACATTAAAATGCAAGAAACATTTACAATCTTCAAACCAAAAAAATAAAACCACATAATCTTGTATTTTTTTTTTTTTTTGTTGATCCTCATTTCAATATCAAATGATTTAAAGAAATAAAAGCACATCCAATTAATAAAAGATGACGACAATTACGAGAATAAGAATACTTTTAAGGTTAATTACGAGAATTAGCTGTAATTAAAATAATATAGCGGGGCTCTTTTGCAAACCTGGAATTTATTTCCACCAGGAAGGATTCAGTGCAAAGGCAAGAATCTTGATTGGACATCGAAAACAAAGCATTCGTTCAAATGAACAGCAAATTTCCTCGGATTCCATCGCATTTTATGTCGGGTCCCATTCCCACTCAAAAAGAGATCAAACTATGCCTCGATCTCAGTAGCTTTCTATATTACGGGTAAATAATAACCTAATGAGCATAGTAATAAATGAATGATTCGGGTTCGGTTCGGCAGGGTCAAAAATTCGTGATTCGGAAATAATTCGGGTATAATTCGGAAATGATTCGAAATTACAATACGAGACAGTCAATACATATTTAATTCATTACCGATGATTTACAATATGAGACGCTGTTTGTATTCGCCATAAAAAATCATCAGTGTGGTAATATAGTCAAAAAGTGGTGTATTGATCAGAATAGGGACCCATTTCCTCTGACAACATATAAAGTTTCAAATGAGAAAATTGTCTATATACATCTGTCCCCACTCTCCGGTAGTCCAGCACCAAGTTCCTCTCTGACACGTGGGAGAATCAACAGCTGTCAAACAACCTTTTGTTTCACTAGACGTTCACGTGGGTTAATAAATGTAGAAAGGACTTGCGACTGTGCGAGAAAGGCGAAGTGTTTCTCCAAATAAAACGCGAAAAAAGCGAATAATTGATAAAATTCGTAAAATTGGCGAATTATTTGTGAATAATTCGGAAAAAATTCGTTCAACTAAATTATACGTCGTTTCAATCGGCTCATACTCAAATCCGAATTATTCGCGAATAACTCGAGAATCATGTTACTATGCTAATGAGTAGTTCAATACATAGTAATAATATACGTGATAATTCACGCTTTATTCGTTTTTTTATGTTTCTGAACTGAACTCCGAAGAAAAAGTAAAACAATATTTTATTCATGAATAAAACGCGAATCACAAATTATTCGCAATAAAAACACGAAAAAACGCAAAAAATTTTAATTATTTTTTTGGGCTTTTTTTTTTCTTCCTTGTTGTACCGAATCATTCTCGAATTATACTCGAATTATACCTGAATCACGAATTTTTGACCTCGTTGAACCAAACCCGAACTATTTGTTTGTCACGATACTTCAATACAATGGCCACACACGGAAGACGAGACAAAAAAACAGCGGATCAAGCATATTTGAACGGTTGAGATCTCAGTAACTTTCAGGTTTCGGATCGAGCGTTCAATCAAGCGCACGGGTCGGTGCGAGTGCGTATCCTATGAGTCTATGAGATATCTCAACTTTTGCGTGACCGACGTATCCGTGTCTATTCGGGGATAGTGCAGGAGTCAGTATTATTTAAGCTTTGAGATTCGTGCAGAACATATTTGAATGATTGAGATTTTTCAATAATTCTCGCAAAATATGAGATATCTCAGGGGATGCAAATTCGTGCCTATTCGGGATAGTGCAGGAGCCAGTATTATTTGTGCTTTGGGATTCGTGCAGAACGTATTTGAACGATTGAGATTTTCCAAAAATACACTCAAAGTTTGAGATATCTCAGACGATGCGAATTCGGTCAGTGCAGCCATTGTGCAGGGCCCACTTTCCACCCGATTTAGCTAAACCAAGGTTAATATTACCAAAATTTTTATTAATATCTCCAAAAAAAATAGCAAATCTACCCTCCGCATTGAATTTTTTTTCAAAATAAATTAGCAGCTCCACGTTGGGACAGTTTGCTCTTTTTTTTTATAGATGTTTAGCTGATTGCCCCATAGTGAGACGGTTTGCTATAATTATATATATATATATATATAGAGAGAGAGAGAGAGAGGCTAATATCAAAACGTTTGCACCAAGGCCCTCGTGCAACCAAGTCGTTTTAGGATTTTGAAAGTCCAAACAGTCGATCCAAACTGTTAGATGTTCAATCTATATTAAAATCTGCTTTGAGACCAAATTTTACATTTTTTGGAATTTTTTTACTATTTATTAAGCCACTTTGAAAATTGCTGATCCGGGTGAACAGTAAAAACAGTGCAACCAAATTCTGGACCATGTGATCAACAATTTTCAAAGTGGCTTAATAAATAGTAAAAAAATTCCAAAAAATGTAAAATTTGGTCTCCAAGCAGATTTTAATATAGATTGAACATCTAACAGTTTGGATCGACTGTTTGGACTTTCAAAATCCTAAAACGACTTGGTTGCACGAGGGCCTTGGTGCAAACGTTTTGATATTAGCCTCTCTCTCTCTCTCTCTCTCTCTATATATATATATATATATATATTAGATGTTTAGTGGGGCATTTGTCAATTTTATGTTTCCAATTGGTGCCTGGCGGCTGTTCAAGTATTTGCATAATCACCGTTGGATGTCTGCTGGATCCAATAAGGTGTGCTAATTGAATATTGCACGGATCCAGATAATATATAGTTTGTTAGATTGATCCAAGTTAACCGTTTTATTTTCTCCTTTTCAGAATTTGGGTTTATGTGTTAGTCATTGAATTAGAAATTGTGGAGAATTATTTTTTAATTGAAGTATCATTTGATTTAGGATTATTTTTTGGTGAATCAATTTGTTCGAATATCTCTTTTGGATTTGTTTTGTGTGTTGTTCATTGGGTGGTGGTACTTGATGTTTCGGGCCATATTAGCGTAGCTACACTGTTTCGCTATCTTTGCTTGTAATATACGGCCTGAAAGATATTAATCTTGTAATATGTGCCTTGAAAGATATTAAGTTGTTTAGAAAATAATTTATTGTGAAAACTGTTTATATGTAGGGTAATATTTTATCTAATATTTACATGCCACATATTACCAAAATTTAAGTCGGTTAGGTTATTTTTTAAAAGAAATTTAATGCCTATGGCTTTCACTAAAAAACAAAATATATTACCGAAATTTTTATTTTTAGAAAATAATTAATGGTTTTGAAAACCAGAAAGATGACTAAATTTTTTCGATCTTATAAAAAGAACCGTATGAGTTATACGGTTCTTTAAGGATTTTCTAAGCAACCGCAGAAGTGATGTGATTTTTTGTTTCAATTAATAGTGTCATTTGACTAGAACCCATAAAATAGGCATGCCGAACAGGCTTTAGTATGTAATGCCAAATTAAATTCTGTGGGGCGGCTGCTTTATCATAACTCCAAATTAAATTCTCCATTGACTTTATTAATGATCCCAAAAAGACTATCTAGTCATTACTCATTACAGCGGCTGCTTGAAAGTTGAAACTATGTGCTTGGATCCGTTTTTTTTATTCAAATCCAACTTGGATTGCACCGCCAGATCCGGATCCAATAATTATATGTACCGCAACAATCCGGATCCGGATTTGGTTGATTTTGTATCTATCTTAAAAAATATTAAATATTTTTCAAAAATTATAAAATTTCATCCATATTTTAGTATGGATATCATATAGAGCGGTTCGGATTAACAGTTTGAACTTTGAACAGTTTCATCCAAGCATATCTTAGTATGGATACCATTTTCTAGCCGGCTTGAGACATTTTTCGATATTGGATCGAATTCTGGGCAGAATTAATAATTTGTATTAAACTTTGGATATTAATAAAAATGTCGGGACATTAGGTATTGGAAGTTTGGAACCCTCCTCAATTTTCATTTGTTTTGTAAATAATTCTGAAAAAAAAAAAAAAAAATTGTGTATGCAACTATGCATTGACATGCAAGAAATGTTGTTAAATTATAGGAGTCATTTGTTATTTCTTTTAGTGTTATTTATTATTTGCCTCTTTGTTCAATTTTAACGTTAAATCTTATAATGTCTCCGTTACAACGCACGGGCACGATACTAGTATACTATATATTGATCAAGCATGCGAAAAACATTAGTGGACGGAGTAAGAATCAATTGGGGTTAATTGACCTTAAATATTTCTCTCAAAATTTATATATTTATGTATTTTATTTTAGATTAAAATATTGCAAATATGTTTATTTGACCCCAGTCTTCTTAAAGAATTTTGAAGGACTGAATTTATAAACTTTTCAAAAACAAAAAACAATTATTAATTAGTGTGTTTATTGACAGTTTGACACCCAAAATCTGATGAATTTCAGCCTACTCCGTGGCAGGAAATAATGGAAACTGATGCAAGTTTTTTTGTACCATCAAACAATTACCTTTGCACTGATATATTTAACGGTCTTTGATAGAATATATATTAAATAACATTCTAAGCATCTACATCCCAGCAACTCAAATGAGTTTCTAAATAACTGTTAATCTCTTTTTAGAAATTAAGGTCTCTAAAATTTCTAACTCTCACATCTCTGGAATTAATTTTAGAGTTTATATTAAGTCACGTCAGCAATAAATTAAAAAGTAGAAATAATTTGAGCCAATCATTTGATCAGTATATGGAGTTTATAAATAGTTTCTTAATAAGAAACTTTAGTTTCTAAATAAGAAACTCTCTCACATTCTTAAAACTAGATTAGAAACTGTCACGTTAAATTAGAAACTCTAATAGTACTAGGTATGTCTAATTAATAAATACAACAATATTTTGCGCATCTACCGAGATACCATCCAGGCCTAGTTTTGATAAGCATGCACAATAGGCACTATTAGAAAATGAGATTGAATTGAAGGAAAAATTTCATTCATTCATTCATAGATCCTTACATAAAATCTAATCTTATATTAATTAATTAATTAATTAATTGACAAACTTAAAAAATTGCATATTAATTAATCGTCAACACATTTTTCCCTTTTCAATGATGCGGTATGCGTCGTGCAGGTAACCCATCACTAGTTAGCATGTCTCCACCATCCTGCAATCAATAAGTACACCAATTAATGTATCATACATGAGTACAGCTTGGGTCCGATGCCGATCGGACTTAATTTTGGATCCGATGGATTTCAGGACCGTCCGATTCACTTTAAGATCCGTGCGCATGATTTTTAAAGCAGACGCGAAAGTTGCGGGCATGAATCTTAAAGCAAATCTAATGGTCATCGAACCCATTGAACTCACTTTGAGTCCGATGGGCATTGGATCCAAATTGACCTCATCATACATATATCCTTTTGGTGATATAAAAAAATTGGGGGAATTTCATGTATATCCCTCAAAAGTTTCAATATTACATATTTATCCCTCCAAAATCAGTAATTACATATTTATCCTTGAAAATTGTAGAAACTCACATATTTGTCCAATCTAACTCTATAACATATCAAATACCTCCAAAAATAATTAAATAATATTTTTTTAAACTTTAAAATTAATTTGATAATATTAATTAATAATATATTGACCATTATGCCCCTTCGTTTCCGTCTTTTTTAGTCTGCCTGAGTTCTCTTCTCTCTAAGACGTCAAACCTCTCGCCTCTCTCTCCAAACGAAGATGGAAAAATTAAAGCAGCGAAGGGCGACAAAAATTTATGAGAGGGGAGGCGACGAGGGAAGACGGGGAGAAATCTGTGATTCGGCACGTTTGGAGAGATAAGCGGGAAGTTTGGCGCCTTAAAGAGAAGAGAACTCAGGCAGACTAAAGAGACAGAAACGAAGGGCATAATGGTCAACATATTCTTAATTAATATTGTAAAATAAATTTTAAAGTTTTAAAATATATTATTTAATTATTTTTGGAGATATTTGATATGTTATAGAGTTAGATTGGACAAATATGTGAGTTTGTACAATTTTCAAGGATAAATATGTAATTATTGATTTTGGAGGGATAAATACGTAATATTGAAACTTTTGAGGGATATACATGAAATTCCCCCAAAAAATTAAATGAAAAAATTAAGGAATAACAAAAAAGAAAAAAATTGATAATTAATTAGTGATATTCAATTGGCTACCTTAAACCAAGCACTTGCAGTACTTCGGTATCCAGTGGCAAATACAATAGTTTCGAAGTGCTTGTCCATTGGAAAAAATGACTTCGCTTCCAACAATATTCGAAATTGATGGTTGCACCTGATTTGAGAATAATGAATTTCCTCATTAAAAATCGATATCGTTTGAACCATACAAATAAATTTGAATTGTAAATAAAAAGAACCATTGAAGTTATTGCACCAAAGAGTATGGAAATAAATGTGCTGCGATTCCTTGTGATTCCAAATCTCTCCATTTATCTGTTTTGAGATCCGTGCATACAAAATAACTGCTCTTGAGATTCGTACATTTCAAAAAATGAAGAGAGGGATTTGGAATCGCAGGGAATCACAAGAACTTTGGAATCGCATGCAGCAGATTTATTTCCAAAGAGTATACCATATACCTGAATTTCTCGGAGCAATGGAATCGAAAGCATGAACAACCATGCTGTTATCTCCAGGTCATCTTGTCCTGCTCTTACTATTACTACAACACTCTCCATCAATGGTTTTTTAAGAAAACGAGTAGTTTCTCTTTCTATACATCGCTTTTTTTTCTCCTTAATATGTGATCTTTGCTTATGGGGGCAGGGCTGGTCTCTATATATTTCATAGAATCGTGTGTTATACACCAGTTAATTAAAGTATCTCCTATTTTCATTTGTAGGCTTGCGGAAGATTAGGTAAATAAAGCCAAGATATCCCGCTAATGTACAAATGATACTTTAGGACTACCTAATCATAACAATGCCGGTACATAAGATATGGTTCATTTTCTTATCATCTTTGGTTTCCTTTTCCGTTCTTTAACCTCTTTTATACCATACAAAAGTAACTCGAACGGTTTCCTATGCTTTATGGCTATTGAAATTTGAATTTTTAGAAGGATACAAAAGTTAGACAGTAGACACAAAGATTCTATTAGAGCAGTTCAATGTATGGCTTATCCTCTACAACTTGAGAAAGGGGTAGTTTGAGCGATGTTCTATTACAGGATTTTGTTCAGGGGCATTTTTTTTTTGATCAAACAAGGGAAAAAAGCACACCCCTCCTATGGCATAGCCATCAGAGGAGTACACCTCTCATTTTATTAAACATAATTAAACAAGTTGTTACAATTTGTTCAGGGACAATTTGAGCAAAATATATAGTAACCCACTGACAAAAGGAATTCATACCACGTGAGGCAACATAAATTTTGAGTTTAGATTCGGACAGTACGATCTGCTTTGATAGAAATATTAAAGGATCCCCGTACATTCCACCTCAGGCAGGATTGGTCCGGATTCTGATCGGATGGTCTGGATCTAAACTAAAAATTTCGGTTACTTCAGAGATGCAGACTCATGGAAAGGCAAAATACTTGCTGTGATTGCAGCAAGTTCCCTATTTAAAAACAACAATAGTAAGATATGTCAACTGTTTTCTTAACTGTATCATCACAAAGCATCGTTACATGCCGCTATTGTAACTCATTTCTCATCATTATATAATCAGTGCAAATCAAGGTTCTAAATAGCGATTATAGCGGCATAGCGGAGAGATAAAAAAAAGTTATTGCGAATAGCGTAGCTATGATGGAAGTTATCGTACATATAGTTTTTTTTTCTTTTCAAAATTTATATTCTATATTTCTACTAATTATCAACATGATCAATATTGAAGAATTGGAGTAACAATCAAATGACAACTAATCTAAGTCTATATTTTTTTTCAATCATGTAAATAAGAAGAAAAACAAAGGATCTACAAGGTAACATTATTTAATAGTTTATACTTCATAGTATTACATATTATAATAGACGAAGAGCAATTAATTTTACAAGTGAAATGAAGTAAGTATACCTATTTAAACATTTTATATATTATAATAATCAAAATCAGCTTTCAATTGAATCAAACAACAATAATTTTACAAGTGAATACTAGAAGGAGAGAAAGCAAAAGGAAGAATTAATATTTGAATATTTTCTGATATAGAATGAGAGACCAAATCACAAATAGGATCAAAGCACATAGTTCGGTTTAGCATACTTATCATAGTAGACCATGTAGCATCAGAAATAAGAACAAAAGTTTATGTAAATTGCAAAAAAAAAGCTCATGTAGCATAGAACAAAAGTCCATGCAAATTGCAAAAGAAAGCTCATGTAGCATAGCAGTAGCAATAGCGAGTAGCGCGTAGCGGTAATAGCGGTCAGCTATTACAACTAGTAGCGGTTGTAGCTGAATTAACGCATTTTTATCTCATAGCTTAGCTTTTATATATGGTCTGAAAAAGCTATAGATAAGCTATAGCTAGCTATTTAAAACACTGATGCAAATTAAAATTAATACCCAAAATTAGAATGATTACACTACAATTCAACACAACCCTCCAATCCTGGTTAAAACCATCGATTGGTGATTATTTCAACCTGTCTAAATTTTAACTATCAATCCCTTTTAAAGCACGGTAATTACGCAAGTACATTCATCCCCAATATTTATCAACAAGAGAGAAGAACACCCGAGACAAAATCGTTGTTCTAGGCCGACATGGATTCCCATCGTGTTTTGGCCGTGTTTCTTCTCTCTGCTATATTTCTGGGGGTCTTCACATCAAATTGTTCAGGAGATATTCTGGGCTGCGATACTGGCAGAAAGTGCTGGAACAAATGCATTAGGAGGCATTGGGTACTCTATTGTAATATTACTTGCCCGCCCGAATGCGACTCACCAGGGATTCCTTTGTGGGGACATGAAGGTATACTTGCTCTATATATCTTTTATTTTTTACAAGTTTTTAATCTTTAAGGTATCTTTGTTTGATAATTTTTCATGTGAAAAATTGAAAATTGAAATATTTTTCTTCACATGATAATTAAGGTGTGTATAAAGTTTGATCCAATTCAAGAATAGTTTAGTCCCCTCTCTTTCTATAAGTTTGCTCTGTTGTATATTTTCTAATTAGTTGGGTTAGGTTCAATATTTCTTTCATTTAGAATTATAGATGCAGGGTGATTGCATGCTTTGAATATTGTAGGAGCTCCAGGATGTTTAAATCAAACTTCAAAACTGAGGCCCCAAATTTTTTTTTTTTTTTTTTTTTGTCATTCTTTGTACAGTTTCAAAATTTGAACAATTTTGCTTACCTGATTCTTTGAATATTGTAGGACCAAAGAAGTTTCCGTTCTGACCAAAATTGATATACATTACAAATCTACAACTATGGACGACTAATCTACAATTATGGCAGCTTTTTTGTTTCTGAAATGTGTAACAAAATTGACAAGAATATTACAAATAATGCACTATAAATACCTATTTCAGTAATATTTTCTTGTTGGTCCTTCTGTATCTTGTATTTCGCTTGCGATAATGATATTTTTCATTTTTAGCTTGTTTGTCCTCTCTCAAGATTTTTTTTTTTAATTTCCAAATTATTTGAACGCTAAACTTTGGGGTTGATTGTTTCATTTGGACCTACAAACTTTGACAAGATGCTATTTTTTAGATTCAATACCACAACAATTTCGGATTTTTTATTAGGAAATAAAGGAAGTTGAGAACATAATGAAATTTCTACATTTAATAAAATCAAATTAAATCTAAATGAAACACTAACAACAATTATAATAAAGTATCACCAAATTTTTTTTTTGTGTGTAAGCAAATAGAACCACATATATTACAGAAAATTATGTTTCCGTTTAAATTTTTCAGATAAAATTCGGGAGAGGGCCGGTGCCCCTGCTCCAGCTCCAGCGCTTTCGCCATCTACAGCAGGTCCTTTACCAACAAATTGCTGAAGATGATGAAAAATTTCATCAATGAAAGAAATATTTAAAGGAATTAAATAAGCATGGAGTTGCATCCTGAATCCTTCCACATTTATATATGAACTAAATTTTTATGATTCTGTTATATAAGCAATGACGAATAAAAAGGCTTGTACAAAGTTGTATATTGTATGATCTGTTTTGAGAGAATTTGTAATGAAATCTTGCTACACATTGTAATATTTTGTTAATATATTATTTGAACGAAATTTTGCCATATATATACTGCCTATGTTGAGTTTCTAAAAACAAAATTTTGGAATATATACTGCCTATTTTTAGGCCCAAAATATTGCCTTGTACCAGTACAATCTGGATATTTTATACTTTAACCAAAACTTTCAATTTCAGTCTTTGAATTTTTTTTCTACTTAAATCTCAACCATTGGTAAACTCAACTATCCAAGATAGTTCGAAACTTTGAATGCTCGTTCTTTATTAAAATTAAGCTAGCTTGATTCGAACAAATTAGATTGAAGTCTTTTATAAGTCAAACTCAAATTTTAAAATTCAATTTGATTCGAGCTAGAACGATTTGATAAAGTTACTAATTGAACTCTAACTGAGCGCAATTCGAGTGTGCATCTTGTATGAATAGACATGTTTTTAATAAAGTTGAGGTTAAATTACTTAACTAAGGGTTAATTAATTGCAATTAGGGATATGTTAATGGCAACAAGTATTTGTACCAGTAATATGTTTCTTCCTGTCACTCATCAACCAAAGAGAACAACGAGGATAGAACTAAAATTAACCCTTGGTAACATCTACCAAGTCTCTCAAAAAAAAAAAAAAGAGAGGATAGAACTAAAATTAAAGAGAAATGAATTGACTTGTTCCTGTGATATTCTTGTTGAACACAAAAGAAACGTACGGGGTTACTTAAATTTTAGCAAAATGAAATTTCTTTTTTTTTTTGCATTCAGTATGTCTTAAACGAGAGCTGGCACGTTATCTCTAGGGATGTCAATGGGTACGATACGGGTAGGGTGGAAATATTTTCATATCCATACCTATTAAGAATGACATTATCCATATATTATATTTTACAAATAAAACTCATTTATTTCGCACATATGCAATGACGTTACTAATAAAAAATAAAAATAAATGTGCAATCAATTTCAACTAAATTGTATTTTTTATAAAACAAGAGAATTCAAAAACAGGAATATATCTTCCGACAAATTCAATTATTCAATTAAAGAACAAGACATGCAAATAAAAGTAATATATTTAATATTTTTCTTCCAACAAAAAAAATATACTAAATAACAAAAATACTCACTAATTATTGCTCAAACATTATCATATTATTATATTTTATACAACTACCCTATAGAGTAACGGGTACGAAATAGCCTTTACACCCTTACCTATTTAGCTAACGAAAAAAAATCCTTACCCATACTCATACCCAATAAGCTAACAAAAAAAAAATACTTATCCATACCCACTTTATCGAATACGGTACGGATCAAGTAAACGGTTAAAAGGGTATCATTGACACTCTAGTCATCTCCAGCACCAACTAGGACAGCTACTGGATGTAAGTGGCATTAATTAAAACTGATACAGGATCTGAGTAATTAGATATACGTATCAATTTGTCTTAGAGGATGTAAGTGGCATTAATTAAAGAGTAGGATTAAAATGTATTATTGGTTTTGTGTCCAATTATATTCCACGTCATTATTTCTGTTCTCAAAGTTTAAACAGTGGATTCAAACCATTCAACATGATTTCTATATTAAAATGTGCGTAGAGACCAAATTTTATATATTTTCGGAAATTCTTTACTATTTTTTTATAGGTACAAAATCACTATTTCTGGACCATAAAAAAACACTAATTTTGTACTAGTCTAAAAAAATAGTAAAAAGTTTCCAAAAAAAAAAATATAATATTTGATCTCTGAGTATTTTTTAATATGGATATCATGTTGAGCAATTCGGATTGATTGTTTGAACTTTGAAAACGGAGATAGAGATGTGGGGTATGGTTTGGGCACAAAACAAATGATGCATTTTAACCATACTCAATTAAAACTGATATTACAAATTAATTAATTAATTAATTGGAGGGTCAAAATAGCTCGTCTTTCATTCTCACATCTTTTATCTCTATTTCTAAATCCAAACAATTGATCTGAACCATATTAAGATGCACTTGGAGACCAATTTTTTTTTTTAAGAAACTTTTACCATTTTTATAGATTGGTATAAAATCACTTTTTTTGTACCAAAAACAGTGATTTTGTACCTTATATAAAAATAGTTAAAAAATTCAAAAAAATATAAAATTTGGTCTTCAAGCTTATTTTAATATGGAGATTGTTAAACAGTTCGGATCGACTATTTGGGCTCTAAAAATTGAAATAATTAAATATATGAGACATGATAATGCGTGAAAGAGCCGAGGCATTTGAACCCTCTAATTGTTATTTTAATGCTGTAACAGAATAATAATTAATTATTATTCTAACAAGAATGACAATTAGTATTCTTGTTAGACATTGAAAATGCATGGCCCGTAATTAATTCTTTAATTAACTGGTTTTTGTATTTTCTCCTTCTATATATTAATCCCTTTACAAGATGTGCCTAATATATAGGCCAATCATAACCCATACACTGGAAAGCTGAGAGGGGTCAACTAACAAGACATTTTTTTTATAATAATCAACGACGAGATTAAAAGGAATATAATTAACCATACATATAGAGTTGGGCTACGGTACTTTGCGTGTTTTACTTCACATCTATATCTTCAATTTGAAACTTCAAAATGTCGATCCGAACCGTTCAAGTTGATATCCATATTAAATTGTGCTTGGAGACCAAATTTTACTTTTTTGGAAATTTTTTACTATTTTTTTAGAATTTTTCAAAATCAGTGTTATTCAGAAAATTCTGGACCATCAAAAATAGTGATTTTCGAAAATTCTAAAAAAATAGTAAAAAATTTCCAAAAAATATAAAATTTGGTCTCCAAGCACAATTTAATATGGATATCAACTTGGACGGTTCGGATCGATGTTTTGAACATTGAAATTGCAAAATATGAGTATGAAGTAAAACACTCGCTTTACTTCGCGAAGCACCATAGCACAACTATATATATATATATATATATAAATAACAGGACTAATATCATAAAATAATCCTCTGAAGTCTTTTAGAATACGGCAGCATCCATGCAGCACATTTCTTGTCTCAATTGTATTTCCCTTTTCCCCTGCCCTACAGAATTAGGCATGTTATATTTAAATATATAACACCACCCAGTTATCCGATGTATGCAATGTATGTGATTTTTTCTTTAAGAATTGCGAAAAATTATAACTGGCTAAAATTAGAATCCTCTAATTAAATAACAAAACCAAAATTCCAGAAGCTTAATAAAAAAAGAAGGGTACTGTTTTGTTATTTAATCTGTTGAAGTCTGTTTCATATTCTTCCATTTGTTAGAACTAATTAAATAATTAAGCTATACAATATGTTCTCTAAGATAAAGCTTTTTGACTAGAGTTTGCTAAGTAGACAAAAATAAATGAAAATAAATGATAAAATAATTCTTACCAGAGTGATGTCGATTTCTTGAAAGCTAATAATAAAACAATACAGAAGAGAAAAAAATAGATATATATACATTATGAAAAGTGTTTATAAAAAATATCCGCGAAGGTAAAAGTGTTTAATTGTGACAATATCATTAGAAATAACAATTTCTGTCGGCTTACTCTTAGCAATAGTCATTCTTTTACCCTCGTAGATACTTCTGGATTCTTGTAGTATATGCTCGTAAATTTTCCATTTTTTGAAGGAATTGAGTCAATTTCTCCATGGCTGGTGACTGTTATTATAAATATTAAAAAAAAAAAACAGTTTTTATCTAAGATAGAGAGAATAATTTTCGGAGGCCGGATGCGGGTTGCGGCTGCCTTCCGCCGGGTGTTACTAAAATTAAAAATTACAAAAACTAGTAGTAGTGTAATTAATCATCCATATGAAGAACTTATGCATGGTGGTGAAATAATAACACTGATCAATCTGAATGTAATTTTTTTGTGGTGCTGTATTATTTGTTATTCCTTTGTTTCTTCATACACATGCAACACTATATAGGTGTTTAAATAGAGCGTTGAAGACTTGAAGGGGTAAATTACAGTACATATGGAATGATTTAGAATGTGATATATAATCAAAGGATTCAACGGAATATTTTGAAAACCCCAAGCATTTGTCAGAATTTATATTATGATAATCATAAGAATAAAAAAAATCGTTTAAAATCTATATAGTAAAAAATCGCTGGCAAGTAGCCGGCTGGCATTATATATTTTCAACGAAATCTTTTTGAAGGTCAACTGACAAGTAGCCGGCTGGCAATATATTGATACAAAAGTTACTTACAAGAGTTTTAATTAAAGTACGTGTACACATCTCAACTAGTACATAAAACACTAAGCCACACTGTGAATGATCTGGCTTGATCATCCTGCCCATTCTTCCTTTCACACATCTCCTTTTAACAACTGGTTTTCCATTGTAATGTTTCTTGGACGGCTTCATTTATTAAACTGTGCACTTATCTTCGTTCCTGAGAAAATATCTTTCGATTCCTCTCTTTCCACAGTGTTCATACACCCACTGTCCATGTACTATCCTATTTTTTTTTTTGCCGAGCCATGCAGGGAGGCCCGATGTCCCCACCATACTTCAATAATTGAAGTATTTATGTTTGAGGTTCCCATGTTTAATGTTGCCGTGAGACCCCACCAGAAAGCACATGTTGCAGTACATTGCCCAAATAAATGATCTCTTAATTCTATAACTTAATAAGCAACGGATTAATTAAGATTGGTCAAAGGAGCAGGAATTGTCAACAGAGAGCAACATTCGAGGATTGACACAAAGGACATGCGTAATTAAATCATTAGTAATTAATGCATTCATCAACAGCTCATGTTTTGATCGATGTACTTAATGCTTCTCCATAATATATATCAATTTATTTAATAAATTACAAGAATGACTTCTTAGTTTTCTCGGAGTACATACTTGCTAAATCCCAGTTGACTAAGTGTATATTTTCTTTGTATCAGCAAACACCCCTTGCCATAGAAAAGATTTCCTGATTTTGTCTATTTCCTTGCAGACCCAAACTGGTAATTTAAACACAGACATAAAGCATAATTCATCTTTTTGAGCTAGTCAAATATTAACTTATTCTTTTGACATTGTGAAAGAATAATTTCAAATTGAGTGTTAATATTATCATCACAATTGAGTACATCATTATTGGAATCTAGCTTATAAAATAGGGCAATTGGAGTATGACACCTATACTTGTGAAGACTATGCATCTTGTAAATATTTTACCATATGAAACAGGCAGTTAATTTAGAAAATTAAAAGTGCCTTATAGAGAGCAACGATAGATTTATTAGAGCTGGCAATTTTATGATTTAAAATAAACGGTGGAGACGCTGGCCCCTACAATCATATAACCCTTTTGAGCTTGGTAGTTTTCTGGGTCGTCTAAAGTCCATGACGCTATCAAATCTGGTGGAACGGTATGTGTTGAGAAATAGGAGAGGAGTCTTAGAAAATCATTACAGACTCAAGAACACACAGCTGGAAAAAGAAGAATGGCAGAAGCAACAACAGGTGGTCAACAGTCGCTCAATGGCGACGCTAATCCAAACCTGAGGCTCACGGCCACTCTACTCAACGGCAACAACTATCTGTCTTGGGCAAGGTCTGTGTCTCATTGACTCTCAGCGGCATAGGTAAAATAGGCTATATTAATGGCAAAAGAAATAAATCAGAACCCCCAGAAGAGGGTGAGGCTGAACCTCAAGAACTAGAACAGTGGCAAATGAATAACGATATAGTATACTCTTGTCTCCTTAATTCCATAGAACCAAGTATAAGTAAAAGTTTTTTGTTTTCAAATTCTGCCAAACAAATGTGGGACTCAATAAAAGAAATGTTTGGGCACCAAAAAAGTTTCACACACATTTTTCAACTCAAACAAGAAGTTTCTCAAATCAAACAGAACAATAGATCCAATATTGAGTACACAGGGAATTTGAAAGCAAAATGGGATGAACTATATGTTTATTTGCTACCTACTAGTGACCCAAAATTTTAGGATAGAACAAGAATGAGTATACATTTATCTCGCGGTTTTAGACCCGAGTTTTGAACCAATCCGGGCCCAGATTTTGTTAGCACCCGAACTGCCTTCCTACTCAAGCACCGTAACCACAGTGCAAAGAGAGAAGTCGAGAAGAAAAGGTATATATGAACATTGAACCAAGCACTGAAACCCTAGTTTTAAGGGGGAGGTGCGGGGAGTCAACAACACGGTAAAGTGTGAAAATTGCAAAAAGGAGGGACCAAGTACCTATTAAAAATATGGGAACAATCAATTTATGTGGAATAAAAATTCCAAATGTCTTACATTACCAACATTTAATTCTAACCTCATGTATGTTAGTAAGATTCCAAAGGATTTGAATTGTGATGTGATTTTCTCATCTCAAACTGTGAAATTTCAGGACAAAATGAAAGGGAGGATGATTGGTGAAGGAAGATTAGAAAATGGCACTTTTATTTTAAATTTTCCAAATACAGCTTTTGTTGCTACTAATAATGTAGAACAAAATAAATTCTGGCATTGGAGGGTTGATCATCCCTCTGATAATGTTTTAAATAAGTTATTTTTATTTTCAAATTTAGATTCAAATCATTGTGAGATTTGTTAGTTTTCAAAACAAACCAGACTACCATTTTCTTTATCTACCAATAAAACCTCAAAAATATTTGAACTTGTATACTCTGATGTTTGGGGACCCGCACCTATAGAGTCTTACAATGGTTTTTAATATTTTGTTACATTTATTGATGATTTTTCATGCACCACTTGGATTTACCTTCTTAAATAAAAAAATGAAGTTTTTTCTGAATTTCAAGAATTTGCAAATCTTGTTGAGAATCAATATGGTACCAAAATTAAAATATTTAGGTCCGACAATGGTACTAAATATGTTAATAAAATCTTTTTAGAGTTTTTAAAACAAAAAGAAATTTTTCATCAAACCACATGTATAAATACACCTGAACAAAATAGAGTGTCAGAAAGGAAAAATCGTCACATATTAGAAGTTACTAGGTCTTTACTTTTTCAATAAAATGTTCCAAAACAATTTTGGTTGGATGCTATTTTAACTGCTATATATCTTATTAACAGATTATCTAGCACAAATTTGAACAATAAAAGTCCATTATAAATTTTAAACAAAAGAAAAATGAACTTAGACCATGTTTGAGTATCTGGATGCACATGTTTTGTACATATTAAATGACAAGATAAATTAGATAAATATGTAGAAAAAGCTATATTTGTTGGATATTCTTTTAAAAAAAAAGATATAAATGTTATGATCCTACTAACAAAAAAAATATATATTTCTAGAAATCTATCCTTTTTTGAAAAAGTACTGTTTTATAAAATCAAAGAGGATCGGCAAACTAGAAATGATATTGCTCTTCCAGAACTAACAATATTTGAAGGTACAAAAATTCAAGAAAATCACACAAGTTTAGATGAAGAGTAGTTGCACTCAGGGGGAGAAAATGAAAATGACGAACAAATAAATGAGGCAGAGGAGCAACACACATGGGGGAAAGTCAAGAAAATACAAATATTAGGAGGTCAATTCAGTCAACACAACCATCATCCAGGTTACATGATTTTGTCACATACAATGTAAGGTTTTCAATTCAAAATTATGTTTCTTATAATAAGGTCTCCTTAAAACACAAAGCTTCTTTGACTAGTATCTCTGAGCAAATTGAACCAACCACGTTTCAAGAAGCAAAAAAGAATCCCATTTGGGACCAAGCAATGAAAGAAGAATTAAAGGCTCTTGAGAAAAATAACACATGGTCTATTATTTCTATACCAACTGGAAATAAAATTATAGGATGTAAGTAGGTTTACAAAATTAAATACAATGATGATGGTACTGTAGAAAAATACAAAGCTAGACTTGTTGCAAAAGGCTTAACCCAAACGTATGGTATCGACTACCAAGAAACTTTTGCTCTAGTTGCCAAAATGAACACTATTAGAGTTCTTTTATCATGCTGTTAACTTGAGATGGAGTTTATTTCATATGGACGTTAAGAATGTCTTTCTTCAAGACACTTTAGAGGAGGATGTCTACATGACTTTACCTCTAGGTCATAAAAATGAACATGACAAAACCCTAGTATGTAAATTACACAAGTTGATTTATGTGTTAAAACAATCTCCACGCGCATGGTATGCCAAACTCAGTCACTCTCTTTTACTTAATAATTTTACAAAATGTTGTGTTGACTCATCTATGTTTATTAGACACACAAATGCTTCAACTACAATTGTTCTAGTCTATGTAGATGATATAATTATTACTGAAAATGACAATGCAGAAATTGATAATATTAAAAGAAAACTCAGAGAAAAATTTGATATCAAAGATCTAGAAAAACTCAAGTATTTTTTAGGTATTGAAATTGCTCATTCCGACAAAGGTTTGTTTCTTTCCCAAAGAAAATGTACCATTGATCTTCTGAAGGAGACAAGTAAACTCAGTATAAAACCTGCTAACACCCCTATGGATACTAATAATAAACTTGAACTAGAAAGTGGTGAACCTTTAAAAGACATAGGACGATACCAAAGATTGGTTGGTAAGTTAATTTATTTAACTGTTATCAGACCCGACAGAGCGATGGCATCAATAACAAGTGAGCTAGTATGGCTCAAACAATTGTTGTGTGACATGAAGGTCTCATGTAAAGGACCGATGCAAATGTACTGTGATAATCAAGCTGCACAACACATTGCTTCAAATCCAGTATTCCATGAAAGAACTAAGCACATTGAGGTGGATTGTCACTTCATACGAGAAAAAGTTCAAGCCGGAGAAATTGCGACTCCATTTATGAGGAGTCACGACCAACTAACTGATATATTCACCAAAGCAGACAAAGGAAGCTTTCAAAATATTTTATACAAGTTGGGTTCTATATATTTATTTAGAACTCAACTTGAGGGGGAGTGTTGAGAAATAGGAAATGAGTCTCAGAAAATCATCACACACAGACTCATTTAGTAAAGAAATCTGCTAGCATAAATAATACAGCTGTTAGGCAATATTTAGTACCTAGCATGATCTCTGTAATTAGAGAAAATCCAGCAATAGGTATTTTAGAAATTTAGCCAACGGCTAGTAAGAAATCAGGTTATATTAACCCATGTACAACACATGTAAAGATTAGAACAAATTAATAAAATTCATTCTTCATTTCTTTCTCAAAATCTAATAGTATGTGATTATATGTCATGGGCTAAGGTGAGGCATACTAAAACACAAAGGTACATCCCTAATAATGTTAATTTGCTCCTTGGTGTGCGACGCATACTAAATAATTACAATTAAGTTAATTGAATCAAGAACATTTGCATAATTCCATTTAGCTAGTTTTATGACTTTGCATTATATATTCGGTTGATTTGTAACATTTAGACAGGGGTTGAATGAATATGAATAGACAGTTAATTGCAATTAGGGATATACGTTAAGGGCACAACTACTGGTATTTGTACAAATGATATATTTCTTACGGTCATTCTCAAACAAAGAGAACAATGAGGTAAGAACTTAAATTAAAGAAAAATGGAAACCTTTTCCTATGATTTCCTTGTTAAACACAAGAGAAATGGGGTCACTTAATTTTGAGCAAAATGAAAGCCTTTTGCTTTTTCAACCGTGGAGCAAATTAATGTCATGTTGATAGTAACAAGAAATTAAAATTGAATGATTGTTTTGGGTTCAAGACTTTCTCATATTTGTTTGAGGAAATCAAATCCACTCAATATATCATATATGAATTTATTAGAAGAACATTTTTATTTTTCGCTTTTTTCCATTAGAATTCCTGGTTCTGCTAAGCAAAAGATGATGATTAAAAAAGTATGTGATAGCCTTCCGATCTGTAGTCAATATGAGCTACTTAAATCAATTTGGTTTATGCGAGCATATCATTGAAGTGAAAGCCTTTAATTTATCCAATTAGTATTTTTGCCTTGTGGTTAAAGTAATGCCTTCCTTTTGACCTCAACTGGATGATTCTTTGATATTTAAAATTTCAAGATTTGATCTTCTCAATTTATCTCAAAAAAAAGGAAACAACACAAAAGCAACTTGTACGTATATAGTAGCACAAATAAAATCAAAATTTACCAAAGGACTGAACTTAAGAAAGAGGCCATCATACATCAGAACAAAATGAAAACAACATAACTGTCTATAGTAGTACAAATAAAATCAAATTCACCAAAGATCTGAACTTTAGAAAGATGCCATTACTTCAGAACATATACGCATACAGTTAATTATACAAGCCCAAGTAAACATGACTTCATTAGTTGCCACACTGGGCAGGAGCAAAAGAAAGAACTTCCTTGTCGACGTCATACAGTATGTGGAAGTTTTGTTGTTGATAGTTGCCCAATATTGAAACACTAATATCTGAGCTGAAAATAGCGAGGCACCATAAATTATTATTCTGATAGGCAAGGGGAATCATGTAATTCTCCACTGGCAACACCATGTCAGCACCTTCAAAATGAAACGTCATATCAGGCATTGTTGGCAGAGAAGAACCAGATGGCAAATTGTAGCATGTGTCGAACCCATTAATATTTGATGCATCAACCCGGCGCAGGTTCACTATTGAATTAATCGCATTTTGCACAGCATGATATGCTTGGTTTATGAGGTTTGTAATTGTGGTACCTGAGTCGATAATAAGTCCACCTGTTCCATTTGATTGCAAGGTGAATGTGGAAGGTTGGATTGACAACTTGGTAGTCCCAAGGGATATCCCTTGTAATGAGAGATAGTAAAATGAGCTAAAAGGACTCTTAGATGGGCTTTTAACGAATGGCGTGGATGTAACGGCAGTTCCACTAAATTTAGCCAAAGGTCCAAGAAATAGTGTGCTTGTGCTATTAGTATCAAAGAATGAAGTAAGACAATAGGAGAACATGCTAGCATTCAGTTGTGAAGGCAAGGAAAATGGACCTCTACTGAACCCAACCAGGCCAGATGTACCATTAAAATCATCACTGGAAGATGTACTACACCCAAAGACAGTCTTTGACAGTTGTACCGCCTTAGTGGTACCAAACGTGAAAGTCTCTGTTTTCAGAGTTCCGCTTGTCCATCCGGCGACATATGTATAATTGTACGAACATAAGCAAGATGGAGGAGGGGGATCAACACTACAAAGGTACTCATATATTGGGCTGTTACACGGTATTGGTGAAACGGTGGTAGAACGCGAAGGGTTATATATTGGTCTTGGTTGGAATACACATTTTTTGCAAGGAGTGCACTGGGTCCATATAAGGTCAGTGGCTGTATCAACAATTAATGAATAAAATAGAGGAGGGGTTCCAATAGCCAAATCCATGTAGTATGTACCTACTGGGGTTTCTTCGTTGCCACCACGCATGGTACTAATGATATTTGCCGAAGAAAATAGTAGCCTGCCTCTGATCTGAGACAACCGATGCATGGTTCTGGCTGCTCCTCGGTATAGGAGCTCAGATTGAGTGAAATTGCCCTTCGAGTCGACATGGCGTAGCTCAATGCGAAAGCCATTGTTCTCTACTGATAAAACTATGGGAAGAATGAATAAGAACAGAGTGATAGCATAACTTATGTTGAGTTTCATTATGAAAGGACTAAAATTTGTGGGCTGATTGACATGTAAATTGATTTTGGGACTTATATAGATGTCATGCTTGAACGAAACCTTGCTTTGTCAAGTAAGCTGGTACAAGATATAACCGAAACAGTTCTGAAATTTAGGAAATTATTGTGAGTTTGTTTATTCAGTATTTGATGGCACGATCGAATAGCAAATTAAAATATAATTTGAAACAGTTGTTCGCGTATAACCTTTGTTTATATATGTACATCCATTTCATATTTTCAGTATTACTTACTAATTACATAAATTAAATAATTAAATATAATCGATGTGTTCTTCATCATTTAAATTGAACAAGTATTAAATAAGGATTATACTTAATGTTGCTCAGCATTTTGTCATATGATTTGAACTCTTGATGAACAATCGGGTAATGATAATAATATTTTGATGGATGACATAAAATTTTTAAGTTAAATTAAAATTTTACATAAATGCCTAAATGGTGATAGAACGATACATTTTACAACTTAATTTGTAACACATTTGACAAAGGCAAAATATGTTAAAGATATTAAATAAAAGTGCACAAGGTAAATGAAAATACTAGAGACATTTTTGTGAAATTTAATTTGTAACACACTAGGGGAATATTGTATGAATTTTCTTCTGTAACAACGGAGAAATGTGGTTTGATCGATTGACATGTTAATTGATTTGATTTGTAGGACTTGTAGAGAGGTTATGCTTGACACGAAACCTTGATTAATTGTCAAAGTAATTTCGGTACTTTCGGATGGATCATGCAAGCTGCTGGTACAGGCCAGAAAAACTGAAATGGGGCTGAAATTCGGAAAACATATCAATTAATATTGTTTATTTAGTAGTGGATGACACGGACCCTTGTTTTTCCTCAAAAAAAAGTAGTGGATGACACGGATAGCAAATATATTATTTGAAAGAGTTGTATAACCTTCTTTTGTAACATTAATTTTTGTATTTTCAATAATATTAATTACTTAAATGAAATAAGTAAACGTTTCTTCTTATTTTAAATTGAGCGTGTATTAAACTAGGCCGGACGAATTTAATTAATTAAAAGTAGTTGCTAAGCATTTTGTGGTACGATTTGAAATCTTCAACAGTCGGGTTCTAATAACCTTTTGATGGATGAAATAAAAAATTTAGATACACAGCAAGTTTGATGGCAAATTTAGATACACTGCCAACCTAATTTTATGGCAAATTTGTTGACGATAAATAATGTATTAGATATTAAATAAATGTACACAAGGTAGATGGACAGTAGAATTTTTTTTTGAACTTTCGACACTAGAGGATTGTATGAATATTTTTCTTTTGCAAGAGACAAAATCCGGAGGAATTAAACGTAATATATAACATAAATTTTGCATAGACTACTGTTTTTTAAATCGGACCGGACCGGATGGGTAGCCGAAAAAAAAACGGATCCAGTCACCTATCCAGTTCGGTTCGGATTAAAGACCAAATATGCTTATTTTTATAATAATATTTATATGTGATAAATATATAGCATATTTAAAAAATTAGTGGTCCGACTGGTGAACCATTGATCCAAACTTTACTGGGTCGACGTGCGGTTCGATTCTGGTAACAATGGATTAGACTAAAAACCGGAATTTCAGAAAAAAAATTATTATAATTGATTAGTCGTCTTATGTGCTTATCGCCACAATTATATTGTTTTTTATGTTCAATCCCTTCATTTGTATAATTCAATCTGAAGTGCTAATTACATTATTAAATGCTGATATTTGAGAAAAAATTTCCTTATTGGAAACTTGGGAGGCTTTGTAGAAACGTGGCGGGGGCTATGCACGATGCAGCATACAAGTTGTATATTAAAAATAACGAAACAAAAGTAAACAAAACACGGAAATATGTAATATATATATATATATATGAGATATATGTGCATTGTTGGCTTATGACGGAGCTCTTCTCACAACTGGAGCCAACCAAATGTTGCAGAGACGACAGTGACGTAGAATTAATATATAGGTTCATAAGTCCATCAAATTCTATAGTACGGCTAACACGTTTCCTCTAGTATATCAACAATATGTTTCCGGTCTTCAAAATCCATCGAATGGGTTTCAAACGACAAATCTAAACCGTTCAAACCAATGTTCTTAATGAGAGCTTTGTTTTCATATAAAAAATTTTAATTTTCAAATTTATTTACCATCAAGTCAAGCGGTCAAAATACAAAGGATTTTATGCGCATTTTAATGCACTATTTTGCTCATTTCTTTGACCACTTGACTTGATAGTAAATAAATTCAAAAATTAAATTTTTTTTTATGGAAACGAAGCCCTCGGTAAGGAGATTGGTTTGAACGGTTTGGATTTGTCATTTGAAGCTCATTCGATAGATTTTGAAAGCCAGAAGTATATCGTTGATATACTAGAGGAAGCGTGTTAGCCGTACTCTATATTCAGTACTGTAACATATTTAAGTTCAAGATCATTATTTAGAGATATTCTACCAATCTTAAATATGAAATATCGCATGTGCAACTAGTTTGGTATATACATTGGCAAGGCTTTGACTTCACTTATCACCTGAGGCAACAGGATATTTATGTTTAGATCAAAACTGTCTGATCAAAATCTGCACGAATAGTGAAGAGGTCTTTGTGCATTCCATTTTGAGCTGGATTGGACGGTCCGGATCTAAACAGAAATATTATGTTACCTGTTGCGGTGAGCCTAGCAGGCTAGGACTAATTTATATGGGCCAAAAATAATGGGCCTTATAGACCTAAAGAATTGGAGTTTTGTATTGTGTACAGTATAAAGTATAAACAATGGGCCGCCATCGATTCATCATACAACAACATTTCTTTCTCCAGCTTTACTGGATACAAAGGAAAATAAATAACCCAAGTATGACGATCGAATAAAACACTAACAGAATATTACTGGTAAAAAAACATGATAAAATGACACAAGTATATATGCCTCACTTGTTACTATATATAATAATGGTACAATAGTATTGATTAATTATTACAGTTTTTGGATTCTACTTATCTATATGTATGAACACTTACAAAAATTCTCTAAAACAAAGGGCCTATTTGTTTTGTTCCTTATTGTACTTTATCTACATTTGTCTAAAAGAATAAGAAGTTTGAGATAGTTTGTTGTGTGCCGGTTTCTGTGCAAGCCGATTTAACTTCGCAAACACGCCTACCATCGGAGCGGTATTGTAGGTACAAGCTTCTGTCTGCATGTAATTTCCTCTATCATCCCTAAATCTGTCCTGACAATTAGGTCCTCCAACAATAGCCCCAACAAGCACATTAGGGTTTTCCCTATGACGGCCAAACCAATCATCAAAACCTTGAGTGCAGCCGATGAATCCATTGCTCTCCTTGTACGACACAATCGATGCACCTCGATGATGCACATTGGTAGGGTACCTCGACCCAAAACCCACCATGTAACTCATTTTCATCGGGTTAGAACCCAATATGTAGTCGGCCTGTGATTTTGCCAGTGCAAGCAGTTCATCGGTTTTTACAGGTCCATCAGGGCACGACAGTTCAGTCTGTTGTGCCGCGGTTAAGTACTCATAATAGACCATTAGGAGGAAGGCGGCACTAGACACGTACTGCAGGTTGTTCCATTGGCGAATGTACAACATTCCGCCAGGGCTTCGATCGACATTGCTACCGTTGTTTTTGCCGAGACATGCACAAATGTAGTGATCAGCCTTGGATTTGTATTGCTTCATTACAGGGTAATGCTTCTCTTGGTGTTCTCCCTTGAGCAAAAGCTGAGTAAAAGAAATTAATATAGTTAGTTTAATTTGCTTGCTGATTATTTTAATCAATGTAAATATGTACTACTAAATCCACTTAAGGATATTGTAGCCAGGTAGATGTTGAAAATGTCAAATATGTTACTAATATATTATAATCCTATAATATAATTCAGAGATATATATACCTGGTCTTAATGTTTCTTGTTTGATCAGGCTTATTCTAATCTCATGAAAAAAAAAATACACACACTTTGATTGACAAGTTCATGTTTCATAGATAGGTTAAAGTTGTTTTACAATACATAACTAGGCAGAAATAAGAAATCATTATATAATTATGCCATAATATCACAACAATATAAGAAATTATAATATAACTATACTATTAGCCTTTTTCTTCTTTGTTCTACTTCAGTCTTTGAAGGAAGGTGAGAGAGACCTAACCTATCACCTGAATTAAAAAAAAACAGTACTTTGATAGTGTAGTATTTTTTTTTTATTGTCACGTTATGTTATAATATAAACATGTCACAAACAGTTAATAATAATAAAGGTGCATTGGGCCCATTGTCCTTTTGTTTTTCTTTATTTAATTATTTTTCTTTCCTTTTCTGAAGGTGAGATAGACTCATCTCTGGATTGCAATGATTATTTATTTACATCATTGTATTGTTTTACCTTACACGATCCGACTCTGTTGCTTTTCTGCTTTTTTTAGAGAAAAGCAGAGTCCTGCTTTTCTGATTCCAGCTATTCAAAATTTTTCATTCACGTATCTCGATAAAGAAACTTTTTCATGCACAAATTTCAACGAATTTGAATAGTTAGAATCGAAAAAGCAGAACTCTGTTTTTCTCTAAAAAAACAGCGGAGTCCATTCCTACCCTACAAATCTTTGGATTGCAATAATTAAAGAAGGATTTTTTTTTTTTTTTGTTCTAATATGTGGAAGAGAGTTCAAATGGATTTTTATTAGTAAAGAAAAAACAAGTAAATTCATAGAAGTTATGTTCTTTGTGTGAGAAGTTGCACGTCCGAAATTCAAACTGAAAGTTCTTTATGAATTTTGAATTAGGTGAGAAATTGATGACAATACACGACCTTCAACTTTTTTTCAAAAAAAAAAAATTCAAAAAGTTGCAGTGGGGCGCACTATCCCGGTTTAAGCATAAGCGTACAGTTGTTTAATTAATTAGATAGCGACACAATAATTAGCACTAATTGATTCTTTAATAACCGATATTTCTTGCATGACATCTGGTATATTGATCTACCAATTACCTCCATGAAAATGACTCAGCTTCACACTGTTAAATTAATAGGGTTTCCAATTATTAATTAACTACAGAAAGATTTTCTTCGAAAAATAGATGAAACTGCATCAATGGTGTGATCTGAATCAGTTTTCAAACAAATATTAGGTCAATATGGAGTTTAAAGTATAAAAAACACTAAAACCGCACCATTATATTGGTGCAATCTTAGAAACTTGTATAGTATTAATGGTGCGGTTCCATTTTTTTTTAAGAAAAAATAAAATAAATTTTTGAAGATTTGGATTTTTTATTTGTAAATTAAAAATAAAATCGGAAATTTGCATGTGCAAAGCATTAAATTGGTAGCATATGATCTGTTTGAAATAGTTTAAGAGTAGGTCCGTACGCGGAAACATGAACGCACTAACTTGCCAGCTTTGTCTAAATGAAACTTTTGAACTTTCCATGTGTATTAATTTCTAATTTTTTTTTTATTTTGTAATATGATGAATAATCAGAGTAGTTGGTCATACAATAAATGCCCATCGTAGTGGATCCGATTCTGCTGCTATTTTTAAGAGAAAATCAGAGTTCTGTTTTTCAGATCCCAACCACTTAAAATTTTTCATTCGCGTATCTCGATTGAAACTTTTTCATATACAAATCTCGTCGAATTTGAATGGTTAGGATCGGAAAAGCAGGATCCTGATTTTCCCACCGTAGTAAGTAAATTTTTTTGTAATATGATGATCTATGTTTGGCATTTTTTTATTAAAATGCATTAATACATATTTATTAGTTAGAGTACATCTTCATAATTTCTTGAGGTGTTAAAAATTTAAATACTAACCTTAGTAGCCAGCATCTGTACACCAGCATACTTAACATCCCAGCTGAACTCGATCATGGCCCACCCGATGCCGCCCATGCCATCGGCATTTTCAACTGCGTACTCCAAATACTCGTCTGATCCGGTGGCCCGGTGCAGCCACAACGCAGCCCAAAGGAGCTCGTCTCTGTATCCGCTCACCGATGCGTAGTAACTCCTCACCTCTTCCACGCTTGCATCGTACTCTCCCCTGTACTTGTCCCCGAATTCAAACAGCTGTGTGCATGTATGTACCAAAATGTTTGTGTTTATAAGTGATTTTCTATATATAGTTAGAATAAAATATTATGAGTACTGTAAAATTTAATTCTCATTTGTAACATAAAACAATTATATAATTGACTCCATTCACGTTTGATTCTCATAATATGAAGGTCTGACTCTGCCCTTGAATACCAATGCTCTATTTAATGTACCATGCTAGATTGCAAAACAGAGCTATGGAGAAATTGACTGGTAACAATTTTATATATTTATGTTTAGCAGTTGGTGACTTGGTTCTTCAAGTTATTGCATTGCATAATCAAGTGGACCATACATAGCTTAAAATTGATTACTAAATTTGATATTCAAGGAACTTGTAAAACAAATTTTATAATTTTGGAAATTATTTACTATTTTTATTAGAATTTTTGAAAACCATTGTTTTTTAGAAAATTAATTGAGGACCATAAATAATAAGTAATTTTCAAAAATCATAAAAATGTAGTAAAAAAATTTCAGAAAATATAAATTTAGTCTTCAAATATAATTTAACACCGAGATCAGATCGACAGTTTAAATTTTAAAATCACAAAATATCAACATGAAATAAAGAAACAGTAGCCCAACTCTATAAAAATTGAAAAATTGGTTGTACAACAAATTTTTTTTGTTTTTTTGAAGTTGCTAAGTTAGAATCCCTCTTTTGGGGCTATTAAGGCTCCCTTTCTACATAGAACGGTGCATGTAAAAACAGGTTTCCTTGTTATTTATGTACCTCTTGAGCATGATGCAATAAAAGATGTGAGTAGTGTGGGTTCAATTCCTTAAACACAATAGATGCCGCCGCCATGGCCGCGGCCGTCTCTCCGGCGAGGTCGGAACCGGGATTATTTTTATCGATTTTATATGCTTGTCTTGATGTAGTCATATCTTCTGGTCTCTGCCAGCAGTAATGATCAGTATCTCCATCTCCTACCTAAACACACACAAAATTATATATATATATATATATATATAAAAGAATTAATAAAAAATTACAATTGCAGATCAAGTTGTTGTAATTTGTAAACTTGTAATTAATTGTTTTTAATTACTTGCCTCTGCCCAAAGAATATGAGGATGTGTATGTGCTTTGATAAAGTAATCGGTACCCCACTTGATGGCCTCTAATGCATGTTGGTACTCTCCGGCCGCCGCCGCCGCTATCTCTTCTCTGAATTCAATCACACTCCATGAAAGCATTGTGACTGTAAATGCCATCGGCAATCCGAACTTTACGTGATCTCCCGCATCGTAGTATCCCCCTACTAAATCAACCTATAATAACCAAATCATGTTTAAATTTCACATTAGAAGAAATTATACATGTTATAAAACAAATTAGGTTTTATAAGATATATAGTTATATACTTACCCCTTGTTGTAGGCCGTCGGTTAGGCCGGAATGGCCATGCCATTTGACACGTTGGTTATACGGGAGATGGCCGGAGCGTTGCGCCTCAAAATACAGAAGACTTTTCGAGAGAGCATCGGAATAATTAAATGACAAAGATTGTGTATATAGTGGTAAAAATAATACAATAAGTAGAATGTATTGTATGATATAGAAGCTTGAAAGGAGCTCTCTCATTGTGTGCCAGCATATCAGGGACTGAAATGAAAAAATCAAGGTGGCTTTCTTTTCTCTTCAAAATTTTGAGTGAACTAAAGAGGGCGACAGAGCCCCCCCCCCCCGCCCCCCCTCTTTAGTTCTTTGCTTTCTCTTCCTTCTCTGTTTATATAAACTCTCTCTCCTCCTCCTTTGAATTATGGAAGAGAATAAAGTTAGTAGGTCTCTAAAAAAAGGATGAACTGAAATATAGCCAAATGGGTCTTGTGACTTGTCTAAGAAAATGCTGTATTGGGACTTTGATTTAGTATTATGGAAAAGAGGTAGTTAGTCCATGGTATTATAAGTATTAAGAGGAGAGAGAGAGAGAGAGAAATGGAAGACAGTGACAGTTGTTTTTAACAGAGTAGTTTTGGCTTCATACAGTGGTATTATAAGTATTATAAGTAGTTATAACAGAGTAGTTAGTCCATGGTATTATAAGTATTATAAGTAGTTTTGGCTTCATGATTATTTTGTTATGCTTGATATTTTATACAATTAATTAAGAGTTCATCATAATTACTTGATCACACACACACAGGTATTTCAACAATTATTTCAAAAATAATACTATATTCATTGTAGACAATTAATTAACTAATTTTTAGAATACATAGTATTGAGTTATTATTAATTCGTTGTTAGCATTTTATAAAAATAAAAAAATTAGTGTTTTTTTTAATTATCATTATTCTGAATTATTCAGCCCAAATATTTATATTATTCTCATAGCACATAATTAACATTATTTTTTTAGAAAATCGTCATAATATAATAAAAATCGTCCAATAATTAATAGTTCCTACATTATTTTTTTAGAAAATAAAATATAATATTTTATTATTATGCATAAAATGCGCCAGAATTAATGACACAGAGGTAGAGAAATGCTGAGGCAGCAAGAGACATAATTCATTGCGTACGTGGACCCTACCCCACCGAAACTCTCTCTATCAAAATCAATTATAGAAAACCACAAGGGTGCCCAAGCATATTTACATACCCAGCTTAGCTTGTTTAACAGTTCTACGTGTTAAAAATACAGAATTTGAGAAGGTGAGAGAAAGGGGGCATGCAACAATCAATAATTGGAAGCTCACAATCCCAATCAACTAACAAACTAAAAGTGACAGGAGATTAAAGCAAAAAAGATACAATTAATAAAATTATCATAATGGAATGCACCCATGAATTAGCACAATAATAATATAGTACACTAGCTTAATAATATTAATTATGATAAGATATTAATATTGTTGTTGTTATATTATAGAGATAACAACAATAACACTAGTTTCTATTAATTTGGTATATATATGAAGATAATGTATTTAATTACCTCCAATAATTAATTACTAGTCCATTAATTAATGATCACAAAGATTAAAGTCAGTTACAATCAAGGCCGGCCCTGGTGCAGGGCACCCAGGGCGACCGCCCCGGACTCCAAGATCTAAGGGGCTCCCAAAAAAAAATAGTTTGTATATATAAATAAAATTTAATCTATATGTAATAAAAATAAATATAATATTAGGGTTCAAATTTTGTATACATAAAAAGTCCAAACTTTTTTATAAATAGATATGATTTATTGGCATGTTAATAAAAAATGAGACCTGTTAATATGCTTCCACAAGTATTTCAATACCATATGCTTATAAGACGTTTTTGTTTTTGAAAAGTCCAAATAGTCAATCCAGACCGTTCAACATGATATCCATTTTAAAATGTACTTGGAGATCAAATTTTACATTTTTTTTTTAAAAAATTACTATTTTTTAAAGTAGATAGAAAATCATTGTTTTTATGGTCCAGAATCTTCTGAATCAATGGATTTTCTACCTATTTTAAAAAATAGTTAAAAAATTTCAAAAAATGTAAAATTGGGTCTCCAAGCACATTTTAATACGGATATCATGTTGAACGGTTCGAATCAGCTGTTTGGACTTTGAAAATGTAAAAATAACTTATAAGTATATGGTGTTGAAGTACTTACGGAAACGTATTAGCCGGTCTCATAAAAAAATTGTATATATAAATGGCTCAAACTTTTCTCCCCCTCCGGATCCCAAAATCTTGAGAACCGGTTCTGGTTACGATCAAATTTGATATCAGTCGAGAAGTTATACTGTAGGGGATAGAGTACGAACTCTCGGTTGAATCAAAATTATTTTCACTACAGCAGAAAGGGGCATCAGCGACCGGGTTTCCGATCGCTGATAATACAGGTGCCGGTCGCTGATACCTATTTCGGTCGCTGAAAGTCAAATTTGGTCGCTGAAAGGCCGGTCGCTGTAAGCCTTGTCGCTGATACTCTTCTGATGACGTCACCGGTCGCTGATAATACGTCACCCGGTCGCTGATAAGTTTTTGCGACCAAATTTTTTTGGTCGCTGTCGTTTTTTTCTGACGTCAGCAAAAACATTCTGCGACCAAATGTAACGGTCGCTGATACTTAAAACCGGTCGCTGATAATCGAAATAATCGCAGATACCCAAATTATCAGAGACAAATAATTACGATCGCTGATACTCTTCTGTCAAGTTTTTTATATTTTATTATATTATTTAAATTTGCACCATTTAATAATTGGTACGACACGTACCAATATACAACATAAACATCGATATATACAATAAATAAATACAAAACATCGATACATGCATACACATAATACAAGACATCGATACAATAGTAATTAAAATCCACAATTACAACCATTTACAATAGTAATTAAAATCCACAATTACACTCTTATGGAAAATTAAATCAATCATTCAACCAATTGAAAATTAATGGGTAATTTGGCTAATCTGGGCCGTCGGATAAAAGAATTCATATGCAATTGACTTCTCGAAAATAATTTTCGCCGGGCTCAACAGACAACCTCAGACAACGCTCGCAGGGGGCTGCCGCCCCCCTGCCACCCCCCGCATACTCCTAGAATCAGGCCCACATACATAACAGTTGTAATATTCATTTTCTATAATTAATAGCTTCCTAAAGAAAAGAGCAATTGTGAAACAAACAGCAGCATTATAATCAACTTGCAAGGACCCTCCCTTTATAAGTTTATTTCTCTTCCTTTTGTTCAAATAATCATGCACGCATGGCTTTTGAGAATAAATGAAAGCAAACTAAGTAAAATAGTTACCTGAAATGACATAAAACAGCTCATCTGCGTCAATGTGGCTCGGCATGGCAAAGGTTCTCGGCCCTGTCTCTAGAATTGCGACACGGTACTTCTCAATCCCCTTCAATAACCTTGATCTACTTGAGAAATTTTCAAGAACTCTGAAATGCCCTTCTTGAGTTCTTGCTACTTCCTCAAACCTGTAAATCAACTCAAAATTCACTTAATTTTAGCTTTTAATTTCCCCCAAGTTCACTAATTGTGCTTTAGAAAGACAAGAGATCAGAGCCTAATTAAATTCACTACTATTGTACTTAGAATATAATTTAAAACTCATTTTCCTCTAAGATTTGAACATTTTACACAAAATTAGAGCCAGATGAAAATTAAGAGGGATGAGTTTTTTTAATGAAGTGAGAAATTAATTTATGTTTATTAAAAAAAAAGATACGAGTTATGACAGCAAAATTATTGAAAAATATTAAGCCTCCTAAATTTCAAGTCAAAATATATACATGCAATTTTTCATTTTATTTAATGACTACACTAGGTGTACCATGTAATTTCATGTCACAATATTATCCGCATTAAATCTTGGTAATACGGGGTCAAGCATTTAAGTAAAAATTGAAATTGATAATAACAAATAAACCACATATTGACATTATTATCAAAGTACCTTTCCTTTCCAAAGTGATAGGGGTGCCTTTCTTCTCTTTCTCTTCCTCTTCTTCTAGCCTCATCCTTTATACCCGGCTCTTCTCTGCATATTTGCGTGCATATCCTCATGCACTTCTCCTTCGCCTCCCCTTCAAACACACTACAACTCGAGTGACAGTCACAAGCTCCTCTTTATTGGTACAACCCTTCCTAAGCTTCTATTTTACCCCAACCCAAGCATGAATCAAAATTAGTCTCGGTTAGCTTCAATTTCTTAATTGAACTCAAATTAATTTCAACTATATTATGTAATTAGCAAATTAAAGAAAGAAACTGAGATTTTATGCAGGGAATTACAAGTGCAATTTTAACCTCAAGACAGTTGCCACCAGACAAGTGCAAAAGAGGTCATACCAACTATTACAAAATATTAGCTGCATGTCTCAGACAAAGGATAATTAGTCAAAAAAATTACCAGAATTCTTTTATAGAAAGAAATATTTATTACTAAAAACTGAATTACAACACTGTGCATGCAAAATGTCAACATCTATAATCTTTTACCAGTAACCAGCACAAAGGAAAAACCAGAAACAGCAAATCAGAAAAAGGCACACCCACAGCCAGTACACAGAAAGGCAACCGCACAGCCCCAATGTCACCGTCTCACCGAGAAAATCAACAACTCGCGTGAGACAATTTAATCTTCCCCAAATCGCAACATCATCTCACAAAAATCAAAATAAAGGGTGTGCTTTAATTACCCGAAAGAAGGAATCGCAAAGAGGCAAGGTAGGCCGGTTCCCTAGGGTTTCGTCTCGCCTCACTGCCGTCTAAGTCGAATCAGCAAGCAACCATAGAGGAGGGCTCCGCTAGGTACAGGCAAACACAAGCACAGAAAATCGAAACCCTAGGGTTCGGTTATCGCAAGCACAGGCAAACAGAAAAGAGCGAGAGAGAGATAGATTTTGCTCAGCGCATGCGCGAAGGAAGTAGAGAGAGAGAGCGGAGAGAAAGAGAGTAGGGCGGAGAGACAAATGAAGAGAGAAAGAGAAGGGGTTATTGGATCTGGCTCGCGTGAGACAAATGAAGGAAGCAGAGAGAGAGAAACCCTACCGTATCGCGTCGAGAGTGGCGCACGATTTCAGCGCGCGATATCGGATTTTTTTTTTTTCACCCAACACGTTCAGCGACCGGGAGAAACCGGTCGCTGATACGGTCGCTGAAAATATTGGTCGCCAAAACTATTTATTTTTTATTTTTTTTTGGAGAAAAAAATTTTCAGCGACCGGCGACTTCACTGGTCGCTGATTCCGGTCGCTGATACTATATTTTGCTGTAGTGTTTGGAGTCTATTTGAATTATAGGGGTCTGCTTTGAGATCGTGCCATCTGATCATTCCGACTGGCTGGTCAACACAAATGTTATGATCCAAAAGAATAAAGAAACAATTCTTTAATATTTTTGAAGCAAAATCTCGAAATATACATCTTATTCCATCTCGTTTTTTAAGGTGATGTTATGCAAAAAAAAAAAAAAAAACTACATGAATATTCATGATAGATATATTAAAATTTGCTTATTTTTGTTGAAATATATCATACACGGACTGTGTACCTGCACCGCCAAACCAAAGAAGGAAGGCGGCAGCTGGCTATTAGAATTAATTTCCTTTATTTGTTTCCTTATTCTAAAAGATTGTTTCTCTATTATTTCTCTATCTCTATATATTCTACTCTCTCCCTCCTGTAAATGATTCATTGAAAAGAAAAGAAATAAAAAGAGTGTGTGTGAGTGTGGAGGACGTAGGTATACCGAACCTCGTTAAATCTTGTGTCTGACTCAATACACACGGACCGTACACTTCACTTATACTCGAATTCTTACATGGTATCAGAGCGGTCCAGATCTAGGGATCTCTAATGGAAGGTGACAATCCGAGAACGGGGGGTGGGAAGGACCAAGACCACAGCGTTGACATGACCCAACTTCAAGCGCTGAAGGAACTTCTAACCTCCCAGAAAGCGACGGCTATGCCGGTTGAAGTACCGGTTCATTCGATCTCCGTCAAGTTTGATGGAACTAACTACGGGCTGTGGTTGTCCATGATGGAGACATACTTGGCTGGCAAGGGCAAGCTAGGCTATATACGGAAGGTAATCTGGCACCTTCGATAGGTGAGGCCGGGTATGAGCAATGGAAGATGAATGACTCAATGGTGAAAGGTTTGATTCTTAACTCTCTTGACTCAAGCCTTATTGGAAATTTTCACTGATATTCTACTGCAAAGGAGGTTTGGGATGCCTTGGCTACCACCTTCTTTGATGGTTGTGATTCTTCTCAGATCTATGACCTTCAACAAAGGGTCTACCAATTAAAACAATCAGGTGGATCTTTGGAGAAGTATTACAATGAGTTGCAGGGGTTATGGAAGGAGATTGACTTCAGAAGACCAAATCCTATGGTGTGCATGATAGATATTGAGAAGCATAACACTTGGGTTCAACAAGATCGGGTCTACAAATTTCTAGCCGGATTAGACGATCGTCTAGATAGCACTCGGGCAGATATCATCCAAACTGTGCCCTTACTAACTATGGAGCAGGCATATGCCCGGGTCAGGCAGGAGGAGATGAGGCAGAAGGTGATGTGCAGTAATGACAGTTTGTCTCAGCCGGCAGTCATGGCAATGAAGAGTGCGGACCGTGTAGGCCCATACACGGACCGTGCAGGCCCATACACGGACCGTGCGGGTCCATACACGAACTGTACATCAGAGGTATCTCTTTCTCTTAAATCTGAAACAAAACAGGGAAAGCTGGTTGAAGGAGGATGTAGTCATTGCCGCAATCCAAAACACACTAAGGAAACATGCTTCAAGTTGCATGGGTATCCAGACTGGTGGCGCGAACTCAAGGAGAAAAAGGCCGCAGGGAACAAGAGGGGACCCGGTGGAAAGGCACACCTAGCAAGATGTTCGGACCGGACACTCGAGAATACGGACCGTGCACTCGTGTATGCGGACCGTGCACTCGGGTATACGAACCGTGCAGAGGACCACACAGGCAGAGCATCACTGACACTTTCGACTCATGTCAAAGGTACAGACAGATCTGCAGAGAAAGGTAATGCTCTTGCCACACAGAATTTAGAAAAGTGGGTGATAGATTCAGGAGCAACTGACCACATGACCTATTTAGATTCAGACATTGATAAAATTGGGGAATCTAACCGAACAGAAATTGTGAATGCAAATGGAGTTCCCTCACAGGTTATGGGCTCAGGAGTTGTTAAGGTGACAGAAACTTTGTGTCTAAAATACACTCTACTTGTTCCCTCACTAACCACAAAGCTTATATCAGTAAGTCGATTAGCTGAAGATTTAAATTGTGTGGTATTAATGTATCCAAACTTCTGCATTTTTCAGGACATCCTAACGAAGGAGATACTTGGGCGTGGTATTAAACGAAATGGACTGTATCATCTTGAAGACTTGAGTACTGGTTCAACTTGTCTGGCTGGGAGAAGCACTCAGAGCGATACCATTTTGTTGTGGCATAAAAGGTTGGGACATCCGTCTGTGAGATATATGCGGAAAATTTTTCCTTTCTTATGGACTGGTATATCAAATTTTGAAATTCAATGTGAAACTTGTATTAGGAGTAAAAGTCATCGAAACTCTTATCCTAGTGTTTGTTATAAAAATTTGGATTTTGTTGATCTAATTCATTCTGATGTGTGGGGTCCAGCCCCGGTTAATTCAGTAAACGGGGAAAGGTATTTTGTTCTTTTCACTGATGACAGTACTAGAATGACATGGTTATACCTCTTGAAACAAAAAGGTGAAGTTGCAAACTGTTTTCTAGATTTCTAAACCTCATTCAAAGACAATTTGGAAAGAAGATTAAAATTCTCCGAAGTGATAATGGGGGGGAATATGTGAATAATTCCTTAGGAAGCTTTTTCAAAAGTAATGAGATTATACATGAAACATCTTGTGCTGGTACCCCTCAACAAAATGGTGTGGCCGAAAGAAAAAATCGGCATATTTTGAAAATTGCTAGATCCTTGTTATTTGAAAATGATGTACCCCAGATTTTTTGGAATCATGCCATATCTACAGCTGTATATCTTATGAATATAATGTCATTTAGTACCTTAAACTTCCTTACCTCTTTACAAAAACTTTCCTCATTTGTGAAAATTCCCTCAACATTAAATTTAGCACCAAAAGTGTTTGGATGTACAGCATATGTACATGTTCTAAGAGAGAAATGGACCAAACTTGAACCTTGCACAATTCGATGCATGTTTGTCGGGTATGGTAATAATCAGAAAGGATATAAATGCTTTTACCTAGAAACCAGAAGAACCTATGTGACCATGGATGTGTCTTTCTTGGAAAATGAACCTTATTTTCGGAACCAGCATTTATCATCTCCGAGGCAGGAGGAAACCAACCACACTATCTGGTGGGAGGATGCACAGGGATACACGGACCGTGTAGAGGAGGACACGGACCGTGTAGGGGAGGACATGGACCGTGTAGAATCTAACCCAGAGTTCACGGCCCGGATGGAGAGGTACACGGACCGTATAGAGGAGGATACGGACCGTGCACCCGAACCTAAGAACACCAGATTGGAAGCAGAGGTGATACAGTCGGACGAGGAAGAAGAAATACCACGCTCGAGCTCTCCAGAGGATGTTCCTGAGGTAAGTTCTCTTCAAACTGAACCTGAAAGAAGGTACCCTCTAAGAACCACCCGGAATATACCACCAAAACAGTATAGAGACGAGGGTAACAGACAAGACAGATATGCCATATCGAATTATACCAGTACTGTTGGGTTGTCCAATATGGTGCAAAATTTCACTGTCGAACTGTCCAAGATTCAGGTACCAACTAGTGTTGATGTAGCCCTGCAAGATCCCAAATGGGTTAAAGCAATGGAAGTAGAAATGGAAGCCCTGAAAAACACACAGACTTGGAAGTTAGTGCAACTACCAAGTGGGAAGAAAACTGTTGGATGCAAGTGGGTGTTCTCGGTGAAATATGATGCTACAGGTAAAGTTGAAAGGTATAAGGCAAGGTTGGTTGTAAAAGAGTACACCCAGACATATGGAATAGATTTTCAGGAAACTTTTTCACCTGTTGCAAAACTAAACACAGTTCGAGTCTTGTTGTCTCTTGCAGCAAATCAGGATTGGCCACTACATCAATTCGATGTGAAGAATGCTTTCTTGCATAACGACTTGGAGAAAGAGATCTATATGGACATTCCGCCAGGCTACACACACCAAGCACATGAGAAGTTAGTTTGTAAGCTAGAGCGAAGTCTGTATAGATTGAAACAGTCACCCCGGGCATGGTTTGGGCGTTTTTGCAAAGCCATGAAGAAGTACAACTACACTCAAAGTGACTCTGACCATACTCTGTTCTACAAGCATCGTCAAGATAAGGTAACTATCCTAATTATCTATGTTGATGACATGATCATTACAGGGGATGATAGTGAGGAGATACGGTGGCTAGAGTAGAGATTCTCACAGGAGTTTGAGATGAAAAATTTGGGTGGGTTGAAATACTTCCTGGGAATCGAGGTACCGCTACAAAGAAGGTATCTATCTTTCCCAAAGAAGGTATCTATCTTTCCCAACGAAAGTATACACTTGGCTTACTTGCAGAGGTGGGGATGCTAGACTGTAAGCCAGCCGATACACCTATTGTTCAAAACCTGAAGTTTGAAGGTCTTTCAGATGACCCGGCTGTCGATCGGGAAGCCTATCAGAAACTGGTAGGTAAACTTATCTACTTATCACATACCAGACCCGACATTGCGTATGTTGTAAGTATGGTAAGCCAGTTCATGCATAACCCAAGGGAACAGTATATGGATGCTGTGATAAGAGTTCTGAGATACCTCAAAAAGACTCCAGGAAAAGGTATCCAATTTAAAAAAATCGAACACTTGGATATTTGGGGCTACACAGATGCTGATTGGGCTGGAGATAGAATCGACCGTAAGTCTACTTCTGATATTTCACCTTTGTGGGAGGAAATCTTGTTACTTGGAGAAGTAAGAAGTAGAATGTAGTTGCCTTATCAAGTGCATAAGCAGAATTTAGAGGAATGTCCAAAGGTCTATGTGAACTCCTATGGTTAAGAAAACTCATGATCGAGCTAGGCTTTAAGCCGGAAGGAGAAATGCAAATGTATTGTGACAATAAATCAGCAATTGAGATAGCACACAATCCGGTACAACATGACAGAACGAAGCACATAGAAATCGATAAGCATTTTTTCAAGCAAAACTTGGAAGAAAAGGTCATCTCATTCCCATTCGTGAGATCTGAGGAACAACTGGCAGATATGCTGACAAAGAGAGTGTCGACAAAGTGCTTTGAAGAATCGATTGTCAAGTTAGGTATGGTAGATATCTACCTACCAACTTGAGGGAGGCTGTTGAAATATATCATACACGGTCCGTATCCTCTATACACGGACCATGTACCTGCACCGCCAGACCAAAGAAGGAAGGCGGCAGCTGGCTATTAGAATTAATTTCCTTTATTTGTTTCCTTATTCTAAAAGATTGTTTCTCTATTATTTCTCTGTCTCTATATATTCTACTCTCTCCCTCCTGTAAATGATTCATTGAAAAGAAAAGAAATAAAAAGAGTGTGTGTGGGTGTGGAGGACGTAGGTACCAAGTTGGTACCGAACCTCGTTAAATCTTGTGTCTGACTCAATACACACGGACCGTATACCATTGTATACGGACCGTACACTTCACTTATACTCGAATTCTTACAATTTTAATGATTCATTGAGCGCTCTTCCAAGATTACATTATCTGTCATAATTAATGCCCGATTGATTAAAGTAGTATAGCAATCAGCATATTGTGTAAATTAATAGGAAAACTATGACAAGTAATCAGCTAGATTTGAAGATAACTGCATTATTAACAACTAGATTTCAAGAGATATGACCGGATTAAGAAAACCGAACATCAGTTCCAGTGCTCCTTAAACTCTTAATCCTTCACTCTTAATCTCTTGTTGCCGAAGGCCCCAGTCTCAGTACATCTAGTATGTAACTTTCTTTTAGTTGTGCTTGTCCACAAGTTTGTCTTGTATTTTTTTTAATTGATCATATTTTTTCCATTAATTTTCCAACATGATATAATTTAAAGGCATAGACTATCACTACTACAGAAATGGTCATTGTACACGGCACATTGTATACGGATTTGACAATTTTATACAAAAACCGTGTGCTATTGTAATTTTTTGGAAGCCCGAAATATCTGTGGATCTATTACACGGATATTTATTAAAGAATCAGTGAAGAAAGCCTTGAGAGAGCTACACGGACGTTTATCAGGAATTGTAAACGGATTATTGTTTAACTAACAGTGTAGATAGCCATGTGAGAGCTACACGGATATTTATGAAGAGAACCGTGTAGAAATATGTAAAATGCACACGGATTTTTGTTTAAATAACAGTGTAGAAACCTTTGACAGAGCTACACGGCTGTTCACATAATAATCCGTGGAGAAAGGTTATTGTAGGGTTTTGATTATCGATACACGGTTTTGCCAATTTTATACACTGCACATTGTACACAGTTTTGTTAAGTATAAATCCGTGTAGAAAAGTGTAGGGTTTTGGTATAAAAGGCCTTCTCCTTCCCGCGCCGTATAAAAGGCCTTCTCCTTCCAGCGCCGTTTTGATCAAGTAATTCAACGAACGGAAAGGTTAGAGTTTTTTCAATTCATAGGTAAATTGTAGGTTCTCCTGTATAACCTTAGGAAGAGAGAGAAAGACCGGTCACTTTACATATCGCTTTTGATCAACTTTGATAATCATTTCACGGTTAATAATTGGAATTTTGATTTAGGTTTATCAATTATGTCAGATCGCTTATCTATCAAGATAAGTCCCTATCTTTGGAGCTCATCTATCAAGACGAGCGATGTGATATAATTGATAACCTACATCTGGACTTCACTTCTGGCATGAATATCTCCTTCATCTCTGGCATGTATTTTCCGTTTCTTCCTCTAATTTTCTGTTACTTATTGTTGCTTACTTACTCATCATTTTTTTTTATTTACAGATTGTGATGAACTTTCCGATGGACAACATGTGATGAATTTCATTTTTTTTATTTTCACTATATTTTATTTGACACTTGACAAGAACATGTTTTTTCTTGGTTAGGTTCCAAAGAAATGGATAAAACTAACTTTCAATAATAAAACATGTTCTTTAAATTAAATCATGTTTTGATCACTTGTTTTTGGCGGTGTATAAATGGCATGTGGCAGTGCATTGTTGTTTAATTTCTTACACAAACCCCCTTTGAATAAGATGTGGTTTGCGAAAGAATTTAAACAACAACGTAAGAACACTGCCACATGTCCATTTATGCATCGCCAAAAACAAGGGACTAAAACATAATTTAATTTTCAGAAAATGTTTTGTTAGGTGAAAGTTAGTCTGACTCATTTCTTTGGAACCTAACCAAGATAAAGCATGCTCTTGTAAGGTGTTAAATAAAATGTGAATTTATGCATATTAGTAATGTTTTATTAGTGAATTTAGTAATGTTCTTGTAATGTTTTATTAGTGAATTTAGTAATTTTTGTGCTGTAATAGTAAATAAGGAGTTGAATTTATGAATTTTGTAATGCTAAATATGAATTTATGAATTTTGTAATGCTAAGTATAATTTTTGTGCTGTAATTGGAAAACTGGATGACAAAATTATCTGAAAAACTGGAGGGTAATCTCAATACTGAATTTTGTAGCAACACTGGCTAGCAAAACTGGAGGCTAGCCCAGAAAAAAAAATATCTAAAAAAATATATAGGGCAATCATACACGGATATTTACCTAAAAACCGTGTACAAACGGTAATTGTAGAAATATGCGAAATTCACACGAATGTTTGTTTAAACAGCAGTGTAGAAATCTTTGACAGAGCTACACAGCTGTTTACATAATAATCCGTGGAGAAAGTTATTCTAGGGTTTTGATTATCGATACACGGTTTTGCCAATTTTATACACTGCATATTGTACACGGTTTTGTTAAGTATAAATCCGTGTAGAAAAAAGTATAGGGTTTTGGTATAAAAGGCCTTCTCCTTCCAGCGCTGTTTTGATCAATTAATAATCTCTCTCTCTGTATACGAATTGGTCTGATTTCTGCGCACAAGAAGGCCGGATATGAGATCTTTGAAGTTAATTTGTATTTCTCCTCTCTATCTTGCTAAGGTTAGTCGTGTATATATTTATCTTTTCTTACTCTAATTTTCTGTTACTTGTTATTGCTTATTTAGGTCAATTAGTAATTAATGCATGCATGCTTGATTTGTTGAGATAATGTAAATAATTAGTATATTAAATAGAGTGATGCATGTATAATTGTGCTTTTTTCTAATAATAGAGTAATGCATGTATAATCAACTAATGCATGTATAATAGAGTAATGCATGTATAATTGTTAGTTTAGTGATAATTAGCTTGATAATTGTGCTTGTTTAGTAATGCATGTACAATAGAGTGATGCATGTATAATTGTGCTTGTTTCTAATAATAGAGTAATGCATGTATAATCAACTAATGCATGTATAATACAGTGATGCATGTATAATAGTTATTTTAGTGATTATTTTACTAATGCATGTATAATTGTGCTTGTTTCTAATAATGTTGTTTTTTGTAGAACCATGTCACATTCAGGTGAGCAACGATGGCTCTTCGCTTTTGGTGCCAGTAGCTAGGGTTTACAGAGGGTAATATGAAGATATACATGTTTTAATAAAGAAAGAGTTGAGTAAAAAGTTGGATGAAGGATCTGACAAGATTGTGCCCGACTCCTCATTCGGCTCTTCATCCGGCTCTGAAGGTCCTTCATCCCACCTCTTCCCTTTTTTTCCAAGGTCCTTCATCCAACTTTTTACTCAACTCTTTCTTTATTAAAACATGTATATCTTCATATTACCCTCTGTAAACCCTGGCTACTGGCACCAAATGTAAACCTTAAGTTTATATATGAAATCACTATGGGATCGACGCTCAGGAAGAAGGATATGTCTACCCAGTATGGATTTGTGTAATATATGCTCAATATGGATTTGTATAATGTTTCAATTTAAATTTTGTAATACTCAATATGGATTTGTATAATTTAGTGTACATGAATTTTTAGTTTACCCTTATTAATTGACTGGTTTGTATGCCATCCACCGATTTTGTGTTTCAAATATAAAGCATATTCTTGTAATTAAATAAAATATAGAGAATTTAGTAATTTTTTGTGCTGTAATTGTAAATAAGGAGATGAATTTATGAATTTTGTAATTGCTGAACATGGATTTGTAATGCTAAATATGAATTTTGTAATGCTAAGTATAATTTTTATGCTGTAATTGGAAAACTGGATGTCAAATTATCTGAAAAACTGGGGGTAAACTCAATATTGAATTTTGTAGCAAACTGGCTAGCAAAACTGGAGGCTAGCCCAGAAAAAAATTGTTAATTGAAAAATATATAGGATAACATACACGGATATTAAACTTAAAACCGTGTCCAAATAGTAATTGTCACGGATATTAGTTGAATATCCGTGTACGAAATAGCTACAAGGAATTTTTTTTTTTTTAAATCCGTGTAGAAAAAGACTAGCATAAATAAAAAAAAAACCCAAAAAATATATAGGACACGAAAACTTTAATTCTATTCATCAATGAACTATAAATTTCCATAATAATTTTTAGCATCCCTAAACAATGGGATTTGCTGCCCGAATTTGCAAAATTAAAAGATAACCTAAACGAAATTAGCTACCATTATACACGGTTCTTAAGTACAAATAGCCGTGTATGATTTGTTAGAGAGCTACACAGATTTCTTAACGAAAGATCCGTGTAAAAAGTAAATGTATACGGTTGTTTCTTGAAAATCCGTGTAGAAACGCATTCTCCTATCTTACATAACCCGGATTTTTATAAATTTTCATAGAAGAGGCTAGCATTATAAACGCGGTTCTTAAATACAAATAGCAGTGTATGATTTGTGAGAGCGCTACACGGATTTCTTAACGTAAGATCTGTGTAGAAAAGTCTTTGTAGGGTTTTGGTATAAAAGGCATTCTCCTTCCAGCGCCGTTTTTTTTTTATCAAGTAATTAATACTGTCTCTCTCTCTGTATTGAATGCGCTGATCCGATTTCTGCAAAGGCCAGCAGCTGGTATTTTACTAAGATCTTTGAAGTTTGTATTTTCTCCTCTCTATCTTTCTAAGGTTAGTGTATATATATATATATTTTCCTTTTCTTCCTCTAATTTTATGTTACTTATTTGTACTTATTTAGATCGATCATATGTAAGTAGTGTATTGTTGTCCAATAACCGACCCCTACTGATGCTTTTAGGTCCTTGTCCGTCCAAAATTAATCCAATAGGGATTAATTTTGGATAGTCCCCGTTTTGGGACTGCTCTTTGAATATTGGGTCTCATTTAGGATGTGAACACATATTAGCGGGATTTAATTAGTAATTGAGGAAAGTTCGACGGTATTTTCCCTTAATGCTCATACGAGTATGTGGTTTTTACGCATACTTAGGGAGTTAAGGGGAAATGCTGCCGAATTTTTCTCAAATACTAATTAAATCTCGCTAATATGTGTTCACATATGGGACCTAATATTCAAAGAGTGGGTTAGGATTGTAAACCGGCCCTTTGTAAGCCTAGAATTTGGTACCAATTTACATGTTGACCATTATTAATTGAAATCATTTTTTTAATTTAATTTGCAGATGGATCGAAGTTGGATGTATGAATTGCGACGTGATAGTGAAGAATATTTGGGTCGCGTTGATGAGTTCATAAAATTCGCTGAGAGGTATAGAGTGAAGATGAAGGAAGCCGACATTTTGTGTCCTTGTAGAGATTGTAAATTTTTTTTAAGATTTGGGGACTCCGAAGAAATTAGAGCTCATCTGATTTGTTGTGGATTTAAGAAAAGATATACATGTTGGTTCATGCATGGTGAGGAATTTGGGGAAAGTAGTTGTACCAATAAGAATTCTAACCGTTGTGAAGAGAGCGATGAGAATGTAGAAATTTTGGATAATTTTGAACTTGATTTCAGCGATGATGATTTGAATGTCGAAAATTTTGATAATGTTGAACTTGATCGCAACGACGATGATGAGCTGCAGACGGAAATCGATGAAAATGTAGTACACGAGTATATTGATAATCTGGAGGACATGTTACATGATGTGGAAGATGAAATTACTGATAAAAATTATGATAAATTTCAATATTTGTCTAATGAATCCAAAAAGCCGTTGTATCCCGGGTGTACCAAATTCCAAGGATACGAAATTAACGGATATACATTTTACACTAAATCCCAAAGTAATAAGAGCACGATGCAAAATAGTGGGGTGATGTTGGTGGCGACGTCTCAAGAATTCAGTAGATCCGGAGATTCCCGGCCGGTTTTTGCATCAAAGTCGTATTATGGCGTTATTGAGGAAATTTGGGAGCTCATTTACAGTCCTGACCTCAGCATTCCCTTGTTTCGGTGTCAATGGGTCGAAGACCGGGGTGTTAAAGCTGATAACGACGGGTTCACACTCGTTGATTTTAATAAAATTGGGTATGTTGATGATCCGTTTATACTCGCCAAGCAAGCAACCCAAGTCTTTTATGTCACTGACCCGAGTGATAATAGGTGGAGCATCGTCCTATCTGGGAAAAGAAGAATTGTTGGGGTAGAAAACGTCGTCGACGAAGAAGAGTATGACCAGTTCGACGAAATACCTTCATTTTGTACCGACGTGCAAACTGAGGTAGCCTCAATTGAAGAACAAGACGAAGCAAACTATTTGCGATCCGACCACAATGAAGGAATATGGGCCGAATGTAATGTGAAATTAGCGAAAAAAGAGAAAAATGAAAAAAAAAAAGAGATGTATAATATTTATTTTGTTTAGAAAATAACTTTTTAATTATCTTGTTTGGAAACAACTTTTAAATAATATTTTAGTTAAAATATTTCTATTTCAAAACAACATAAAGGTTTTTACATATTAGTTCACATATTAAATATTAGGTCCGTGTAGAAAGGTAATCACACACGGATGTTAGAGTAAACGTCCGTGTGTAAAGAGTTTAGGATTTCATGGGGATGGGAGCTACACGGATTGTTAAAGGTAAAATCCGTGTAGATTAATGGAAAATTTTGGTATAAAAGGCAATCTCCTCCCGGCGCCGTTTTGATCAAGTAATTCTGATCAAAAGAAATTAAGAATTACTTGGAAAATAACTTTGTGCTATTCAGATATGGGAAATCGTAATCCTCCAAAAAATCCATGTATAATCCGACCATGTGAGCGAGGTGATAAATGTCCTAACTGCGAGAAGAATGGTCTCAAGACTCACATAATTCAGTGGGAGGATGTACCCCCGCCACCTGTGGTGGAAGTCTCTTCTCATTCAGAATCCGAATCCGATCCTGAGTCTTATGAAGGTGATTCGGATTCCGGTCCTGATGATCCTTACTGTCCACACGGTCAGTTTGATGATCCCAAAGTTTGGTTAAGGTTGAGAAGAAGCAAGAGAGTATGGGAAAATGTAAACAAGAAAGGAGGCAAGCGAGCAAGATATTTCCCTGAAAAGAGAAAAAGGGGAGGCAATTAGTGAGAAAGAATAGTTTTTTAATTAGGGATAGAGACTTATATTGTTATATATTTTATGTTTTTGTTTTGGTATTAAGTGATGTATCCAGTAACTATTCCTATGTTATTAATATATGAAGTATTTTTATTTTTTATTCTCTTGAACTCTATTTTATTTAACCTTTTTTGTGCTATTCACATTTTTGAACATTTACACTTTTCAAATTTGAATTTATGATGCATGTAAATTAGTTAAACAAAGTTTGTCTTAAAAATTTATCAAACTTGGAAAAGTCCATTTGAGGACAGACAAGTATTAGTATTTGGTTTTAAATATTAGTTCAAATATCAAATATTAATAAAAAATATTTATATTTCAAACATTTCTAGGTCAAATATCAAATATTAGTTCAAAATAATACATATAATAATTCATTATCACTTCAAATAATACAAAAAATAAGAAGTAAATTCACTTAATATTTTTAATTACTTTCTGCACGGACTTTTTTTTAATAATACGTGTAGAAGGGTCTTTCTACACGGATGTTCAACGTAAAAGTCCGTGTAGCTCTCTTTCATTCTACACGGTTGTTAGGTTAATATCCGTGTAGAGAGAGGGTTACAATATAATAAATGACTTGGCTCGCGCCGCTTCGAGTCCTTTGCCAATTTCACCTATCTATTTCTCAAAGGCCGAGTACCCTCGTTGCGATTTCTCCAAATGCTCAACCTTCATCTCCAACTCAGATTGAAGAACTTCTCCCGGGAGGCTGCATGTGCCTGTTCTGCCTTCAGAGGAGGGAGAAATCTGAGTTGGGAGAGGAAGGTCGAGCATTTGGAGAAATCGCTTGCTGTGGAGTTGTATTTCTAAAAAGAAAATGATCCCTATGAAGGTTTGGTACAGGAACTCAATGCTCAATTGCAGGTTTTCAAATATCTCGGATGCAAGTTGCAAAGAGTTTAGGGTTTAGATCTCTAGAAAGGTGCTACACGGTCTTTTAAATAAAAGTCCGTGTAGAAAGGGTAAGAGACACGGATGTTAAAATTAAAAAGGGGAGGCAATTAGTGAGAAAGAATAGTTTTTTAATTAGGGATAGATACTTATGTTTGTTATATATTTTATGTTTTTGTTTTGATATACTTAATTAGGGGAGGCAATTAGGCAATTATGTTTGTTATATGAAGTATTTTTATTTTTTGTGCTATTGAACTCTATATTATTTAATTTCCAGTTACAAATTAAAACTTGAGAGTAGGTCCGATGAGCATCGGACCTACTCTGCTTACGATGGGCTTAATCACCGTCTATTTGCTTTATAGGTTGTGCGGAATAATTTAAAATTCGTTCGTATCTGTTTCAGTTTCCTTGCGCACATATCTTAAATTAGATCGGACGGTCATCATCGTTGAACATAAAAGTAGGTCCGGTGGGCATCGGACCTACTCTCTTCTCTTTAACTGAACATCTGTGTAGAAATGCAAAACGAGCTACACGGACGTTTAATTAAAAGTCCGTGTAGAAAGGTATCGTACACGGATATTTAATTAAAAATCTGTGTAAAAAAGGTGAGGGAAAGTGAGGTGGGGAAAAGCCAACCTAGGTGAAAATTTTCGTAAAATTTGTTTTGAATTTTTGGGAGTCCCATCAGGAAGCTAAAGGAGGAAAATTCGAAAAAAATTTATCCACATAGAGGAGGGATAGAAGGGCTTTCATAAACTCAAAGGTGACGTAATATCTGTGGTTATATCCGACCGTCTAATCATTATGATGCACAAATATTAAAGGATCTTGTGCATCATCTAGAACCAGATCTAAACAGAAATATTATGTTACCTCAGAGAGGGCGGAAAATCTACCCACCACCTCCTAAATGAAGACATCAGGACCGTTCTTCGTTTATCGAACGGTCAACAAAGCTTGATATTTACTAATCACCTAATACATGTACAACAGTACATACGAAAATAATTCAAAAAATATATTTTTATTTTTTTTACATCTTATATGGCCAAATAATACTTATACATATTATTTTTATAAACTTTCATCATTGTATGTCCCTTCAAATTGTAAAAATATTTTTTGACCGTTCATTTTCAAGCGAAAAATCAACGGTCGATCTGCAACGAAATCATTCCATATCTGTTTTAAAATGATCAAGGGAGAACATTGAATGTAACCAACATAAAAGTTTGGAAAATTTATTATGTATGAGGTTTGATCCAGCACGAAGTGTTTGTGGCCATCTGATACTTCAATCTTCAATGAACTAGATAGATGGGTAAATAAAAATAATTTTTGATCAAACTTTCACGGAAGACAATAAATGCAATGCTCTTTGATTTGAACGGTCCCGATCAATCAACGGACTAACTATTTTTGTGCGTCTTCACAATCTCACAAGGCAAGAGTTTATGTTTCATGAAACATAAACTCTTGCCTTGTGAGATTGTGAAGACGCACAAAAATAGTTAGTCCGTTGATTGATCGGGACCGTTCAAATCAAATATTACAGCCTTTAATCAAGTGCAGCAAATTTTGATGGAATTTTAACTTCATTTACCCATCCATCAAGCTGTATTATCTGAGATCTTTGAATTTTAACTTGTATTATCACAAAAATCACTCTAAAAAATACGTACATAACATAACATATGCAGCTTGGGTCATTTCAAAGTCAGTTTTAAGATTCAGTACCAGTGGCAACACTGGGCTGGTACCGACTGGTACCAGCATCGCATAACACAGACCAGGTTATTTAGCAAGGCAACAAGGCCTCACAACAACAAACAGCAAACTAGAAAGGCCAGCACAAATGAAACAGTTGAGGCTAATTAGAAGGCTAGCACAAAGGCAATCAGATCAGCACAGACAGAAGGAAACAAGGCACAAGGTCAAAGTCCCGCACCATATCAGTATCAGAAACAAAGGAACAAGGAAGACACAGCACCCATCAGGGTACTGGTACGGGGTACCAATGTACCAGTCACACAAAAACAAGCAAAACCGTGCAGCTAGTAAGCACACAAGCAAGGCAGAGAGGGCAAAGGGGAAACAAGGCAGCACAAAAATCAAGAAAGGCATCATTGCCCCGCAAATCACAACTTTGGCCGAAATCAATTTATAATCCGAATCGAGAAAATCAACAACTCGAAGTTCGGCGTTTAACAATTCAAGTTCTACGGTTCACCATAAAATCGACAAGGCACAATCCAATTTGGAGGGGTTTGGCTCCTTGCCACACATCAAGAAATCACAGAAACAATCAAAGAGGGGGTTCGGCCATATAGGTCACACATGAAGGAAATCACAAAACAGGGGTATACTGGGCGGTATACTGGGCCTTACCCGGATAGTGATCGAATAGTGCAACGGTAGCTGGTACCAAGGCCTTCTCGCCTCGCCTCTCGACCGTCACGGAATCAACAAGCGTCACAAGACAGAGACACCACAAGGCTCAGCCAGCAATGAATAGCACCAGCCAGCAAGAAGAGAAAAACACCAGAGAACCGAAATCCCAAACCAAGCACAGTCAAACCACTAGGGTTTCGGGAAATTAACACGCAACAGAGGGAAAACGAGAAAGAGAGAAAGAGATAGCAATTCTCAGCACATGAGCGAAAGGAGAGTAATAACCCAAACAAAAGAGACAGACCGCAACATATAAACCAACCCGGGATAGCAAATCGTGCAAGGGAGCGCGAGTCAAGGGTTGTCAGAGGACCTCAGACAACCGTAGAGCCAAGGTCGTCGCGCACGAGGGCGACGCGATGTGGGCAGGTGAAACGACGAAAACGGGCGCCATCGCGCGTGGGAGGGAATCGTTCGGACCCGCTTCTCTTCTCCAGGGAGCACCGAAAGAGAGAGAGCGGTCAAAAAGGGTAGGGTTTTGTGGGGGCTGCGGGACAGAGAGGGAGAAGGAGAAGGGAGGCAGAGGGAGTTTTGTGGGGGCTTCAAGATTCGTGCAGTGTTAATTTGAACGGTTGAGATATTCCAAGAGTAATAATAACAAAAACCATATGCTGCTTTGAGATTCGTGCAGCCCGAAAGTAAGTGGCCGAGATATTTCCACTTCCAAAATATTTATCTTTTGATATCTAATAGAATGAAAACATAATATATTAATTCAATTTAACTGGATTTGCATTCAGAAATTGATACGAAATTTTATCGAATATTAGTCGTGTTAACTTGTAAAAATTAAATTATAATTTCATCTAGTCAGAAACTCCCAAATTCAAAAATTAAATATCACGATTAAACAAAACCAATAAATTCTTTGATAAATTGACTAAATTGTAACGAGAATTTACGTTTAAAATTCCTACCCATTATTCGTTGATTTCAATTTAATAACCTCATTTAATTCTTTTCAATATATTAATTATAATGGTCATTACGATGAGTATTTCTAATTAGGAAATTCGCATTTACTAAAATCGACTTAAAATTCGTAAATCTTTAATGGATTTGAGATACGAATTAATATAATCTAATTTGTAACATTTTACGAATTGCACATTAGATTAACAACATATCTATACAGTTTAATTATTTTATTTAATTACTTAACTTTAACCTTGTTTATTTTAAATTTCAATCTAAGACTTGTGAAAATACAATTTTATCAAATGATAAATTCTAATTAGCTACATCATCAATTTGATTATTTGACCTTCACTTTATCTAATTAATTAACTAAAGTTTTTAATTAGTTGTAAATTTTGATTATTAGTCTAATTAATTAGATTTAAATCTACGGGTTATAACAGTTATTATGCAAAGAAACATGATTACAGATTTCATGAGCATAATGTACCACATTTCAGCCCATACTAGTAATGTTTGGTACAAGTGAAAAGAATAAATACATTTATAACAAAGTAAGAACCCTGAGCAAATAAACAAAAAAATATCTTTGTATGAGAAAAAAATAAAGCAAAATATAAGATGAATCAATCCAAATAGATGCTGCAGCAAGATGGGTCTCCCCACACACAGATAACAGTTCTTCCAATGTATAATTTCTTTGACAATTTAAAATTGCCTCTTGTTAAAACCGAGCACATTATTTACCAGTACAAAACCTCACCTCTGATAGGTAGATGCATATATTGTTCAAGATTAACATTAAACAAAGGCTTTGTAATTTCTACCGCATTTCACTACTCAGTTTAAGGTTGACCCAGGAAGTGAACCGGCCTCAGAACTGGAATGGCCCTCGCTGGCCTTGCACTGCGGCTTCCATCACCAGGACCCACCTCATTGTCAGCCAGGTTAAATGTTGAGACACCTTTTTTCTACACCTATGCTGTTTGGAAAATGCAGAGATATCAACCATTTGTGTAAATTATAAAGCAGCACCTGTTATGCATTAAATTTTCTGAGGCATTCACCAAACAATTGTTGTCAGTGTGCAAACAATATTCAGGGTGTCTGTTACCAGTATTTTTATTTTATTTTCCTTATCTTTAACCTATGATTCTCCAATATTTGTCTTTGGATGCTCTTCAAATAATGTTCCAGAAAAATACTCCGTGCTAAGTATTTTACAATAATACCCCTGAAACTCTTATCATATGTGTTAGTGTTACTTCAAACAGTGACTTGTGTATGTGACTTTAATCAAGTTGAATGAATATGAATCAAGGACCTTGCTAATTAGCTAGTTCGATGACTTTTCATTATATATTCGGTTGATTAGTAACATTTAGAAATGGTTGAATGAATATGAATAGACAATTAATTGCAATTAGGGATACGATAATGGCAACAAGTATTTGTACCAATGATATGTTTCTTCCTTTCACTCATCAAACAAAGAGTACAATGAGGATAGAACTGAAATTAAAGGGAAATGGATTGACTTGTTTGTGTATATGGTCTCCTAATTGAACACAAGAGAAACGGTGTCACTTAAATTTGAGCAAAATGAAAGCCTTTTTTTTTTCAACTACGGGGCAAATAAAAGTCAAGTTGAGTGATAAGTTATAACAACAAATTGAAGTTGCATGATCGGTTTGTCCATTGGGTTCAAGACAATCCACAATTTTTATGAGGAAATCAAAAGTTCAAAACCACATAATCGTACCTGAATTTAGAAGGACTCATGTGGGGAGATAGACTTGAAGATTCTTACTGAAATTTACTTCCATATTTTGTTGCTTCTCAGTCTTGTTTTCTAAAGTTTTATTTTTCGGTTTTTTCTAGTTGTATTTTCCACTTGGTTTCTGTTCATCAAACACAGGGTTACTTCTCAAAACTCTAGAACTCTGTAACTAATTGCAGTTAATTAAAATAGGGGGTAGACCCCTATTATTTTCACAAAAATAATTGTGTGATAAGTAACACTTCTCTTTGTTGGCCCAAAAAAAACTTTTCTTTGTTTCTTGCATATAGCCTTGTATACCAGTGAAGTTATCGGATTGGATCTGTTAAAATTAGCACTCTAACACGTCATAGAATCAGAATAGATCTAATCAAAGAAGGAATGATAAAACAAAGAAGGCAACTCGTGGAGGTGAATTTGGCCAGCTCATGACCCATGAAGGATTTGGTCATGACCCATGAAGGATTCGGTCATGACTCATGGAGGAGGCGATGCTTCTTGATTTCTTTACTTAGATGTCTGAAGTTATTTCCTATTTTGTATAGATAGAGATATATGTTAAATGTAGAAAAGATAAAAAAAAGAAAAAAAAAAAAAGGAAGGAGATCTATTTTGTAATTCTATAAGAGAGGCTATCAAGAGAACAGCTGTAACAGTAAGAGAGATAGAAAGAAAAAAACCATTGTAATGCTTCACTCAATTGATAAATAAATCTAGGTGGGAAGGGAGTTCTCGGGAGTGTGTTGTTCTCTGTGTGCATGATTTTTGTCATGGTATCAGAGCTTCGTTTCAAACTTGGTTTTTGACTGCTCTATACAAAGAGTTTTTTTTTGGTGGTACTGTTTTTGAAAAATGTCAAGTTCTGAGAAGGGATCCGAACCAAAAGAACAGACCAACACCGCAGCCTTAATTGAGCAAATGGCAAAGATGATGACTCAAATGACAGCTATGCAAGCTGCTGCCATGAGTAACCCTCAACCGGTGACACAGCGTTGCCATGATAGAGGGAGGTATGCATTCAAAGCCGATTGACGTGAAGATGGATGGCACAAACTACACCTAATGGTGTCAGGCCATAGAGATGTATGTCAAAGGTCGTGAGAGGATGAGACACCTGACGGGCAACCTGGCACCGCCAGGTATGAATGATCCAGAGAGGTTGTAGTGGGTAATATGCCTACCTTGCAGGACAGATCTTTACCTAATAAACTAAATGCTGTTAATGTTACTCTAATACAAGTTGTTGTGATATATGCTTCTTGTAAAAATGGTACAGTTAATGTATGATCAAAACTAACCTTTATTACTTGGCAATGTGGTATACGATTAATCTAGTGGGAGCTTTTTTCAACCTTACAAGACCTGGCCTAATAACCTGTCCAGTCCTGAAGACAACCTTACAAGAAATATAATAGAGTAGCAAATCTATATCATAATAAATAAACAAACCAGGGTTGACCAGAAATATTGATATCACAGATTAATAGAGTAGCAAATCTTACAACATTTAATGCAAATCATATATTAAACTAATATTGTATCTCATCTTACATGTTACACTTTTTATGTATTATTTGAATGCAATCATATTGTGATATACGCTCCTTGCAAAATTGGTACTATTAATGTATGATCAAAACTAACATTCATTCATTGGCAATGTGGTATACGTAGGATCTAGCCGCTGCTATTAGAGAAGGTGGTCAAGGAGGGACTTACCAATCACTCCTAAGTCTAGTACAAACTGGACAAGAGGCAGCAAGTGGTGAAGCCGCAATGAACCCATGGTTTGGGCCAGGCAACTAGAACAATGGCCCGGCATTCTAGTAAACCTTTTTGCATCAGTAGGGTATTTTGAAGTTCTAACATGTGAAAAGTCTTGGGGTTATACTCTTTTGTAAATTTTTGTTTATGGTTTAACCATATTTTGGGTCCAGGCACAAGTTTATTACATTAGTGTGGTTGTTATGGTATTTTGTTTTTGGTACAATGCATGCTTGATAACACTATGTTGATTAATGCGTATTACAAAGTTTCTCCTTCAATTGCAATGTATTGTTATTTATGCTTATTTAATTTGAAATGTAAATTATTTAATGGGTGGGAATTGGCTTCGTACTGGGGTGGTACAATATAGGTACCGGATTGTAGAATTATAAAATGGTGATTTTATTTTCAATTTTTGATTAATTATTTCCATCACAACATCCAAGCAAATAAGTACCTAAAATATCCTTGCAATTAAACAGGTGGGACCCACGCTCATACCCATGTAAAAAACTAGATGGGGCCCACAGTCTCTAGCCATGCAATTAATCATGTGGAATCCACATGATTTATCCTTGCAAATACTCACATGGGGCCCACGCTTCTACCCTTGCAAATACTCACAGGCTAGCCTTGCAAATACCAAGATGGGACCCATACTTCTATCCTTGCAAATACTCAAAGGCTAGCCTTGCAAATACATAGATGGGACCCACGCTTCTATCCTTGCAAATACCTAGATGGGTCCCACGTTTCTATCCTTGCAAATACCTACATGGGTCCCACTCTTCTATCCTTGCAAAAACTCCAGCTAGGCGCCAACGCAGAAAATTTTTGCATGCGCAATTGTTGCATGGTCAAACTCATGCAACAAGCCATGAAAAGGTAGTTGCATGGGTGTCCATGCTAATACCAAGTAGTTGCAACGGGGGTATACGCATGGGTAGTTGTTGCATGCAAAAGCCCGTGCTAATCACGTTTTTGGGGCTTGTTGCATGGGGAAGCCCATGCAACAAGCCATTTTCCTCCCCATACAATAAACTCAAATTCTGGTAGTGGTACACAGTCGGTGATCCAGGAGGATCATCCATGGGAGCGTCGTACACAGTCGGTGATTCAGGAGAATGATCCATGGGTTGACGGTACATAGTCGGGGATCCATGAGGAGGAGATGGATGATGATGATGATGATGATATTGATGAGGAAGAGGAGGAGGTTGTTCAGCTAGGCTATTAACTACCGCCTAGGCAGTGCCGTCCACCTAAAAGATTGTCCCTCTCTGGTCCTCGCCACCGTCGTTAGGTTATTTTATGTTATGTTGTAGTTTTAGTTAGACTGGATTGTAGTATTTTATGTTTGAATTGTATTATTTTATGTTTGAATTGTTATATTTTATGTTGTAGTTTTAGCATTTTTTTGTTTTGTTTTGTTGTTTTTTTAGTCAAACAAGACAAAATTATAACATTACAAAAAAATTATAACATTATAACAAATTATGAATATTACAATAAAATTATAACATTATAACAAATTATAAACATTACAATAAAATTATAACATTATAACAAATTATAAACATTACAATAGAATTACAAAACATTCCACAATGAGCAATTATAACACATCGTTTGACATTACAAAAAATTCAGGAAACAACATATTACACAACAACTTATAACAAAAATAAAATTTAACAACAAAAATTGTAACATAAATATAGCAGCATTTTCAAAAAATATATATACATACCAGACCGCCCACTGTGAGGTGGCCGGGTCTGGAAGCAAACCACCCCATTGTGGAGCGGCCAGGCACTACAGCAAAATGGACTATCAGAGACCGGAATTCCGGTCGCTGATAGTATGGGCGCCGGTCGCTGATACTCATTCCGGTCGCTGAAAGTCAAATTTGGTCGCTGAAAGTCCGGTCGCTGTAAGCCTTGTCGCTGATACTCTTCTGATGATGTCACCGGTCGCTGAAAAACCGTCATCCGGTCGCTGATACTCTTTTGCGACCACTTTTTTTTTGTCGCTGTTGTTTTTTTCTGACGTCAGCAAAAACTATTTGCGACAAAAAATAACGGTCGCTGATACTTAAAACTGGTCGCAGAAAGTCTTTATCAAATTAAGTGCTTATATTTGTTATATAACATAAATTTTGTAGTGGCAAAGGCAATAGAGTAAGCCTATACTCTGCCCTCTTATCACATTCTGCACAGGAGAACCAACTAAGAATAAATTACAAAAGCTTTGGGAAGACTGCTCGGGATAAAACGAAAATGTCTACTTATGAGAGGACAGTATAAAATTGGTCTAAATTACATTTATCGTTAATGTAAGCTGTACTAAGCCTAATTCAAATTCTATCAAAGCATCTCTACATTAGCACAATGACTACAAACAAATAGTACCCTTTTAATTGGTACAAGCAAGTTGGGAGAAAGCTTTACATCTACATAAAGACCCAAATCTTTAAACGGCCCCACCAATTTTTGATTCCTCGAGAGATGCCAAATGTGTGTTTGCTCTCTTCTACTTGCAAGAATGTTAGCATCTTCTATCTCGCATGGAGCTCGTCTTCTGAAAGTTTCTTCCCACTGCCCAAATTAAAATAAAATAATAATAAATGCTTTCTTACAAATATGCCTAATTGACTACATTTCTTGCAGTATATGAGATTAAACAAAAATAGTAGGATATAGAAAAGACAGCAATATTAACTAACCTCATAATGGTTGGGATGTCCCTTAGAGTTTCTCTAACAACGCATCCACTTCTCCCTCTATCTCCCTTCCTATACAGTTATTTAACAAAGAAATTAAGACAGAAAAGAGATCTCATTGACTGGATGATTAAAAAATAAGTTGGCTTTTTCAATTTTTCAGCCTGAACATATGATTTTAAGATTCAACAATCCAATAGCTTGCAAATAGAAAAAAATTCAATAAAGGTGAAAGCACTGAATCATTATGGTTACCTTTTAAACTAACCAATGTTAAACAGTTTCAAACTGCATCATTGATCCATAAATAAATTGTAGTACCATGCCCCAATGTTAAATGAAAGAGTCATCCCCATTTCAGTGCTTTATTTCCCTGCAGACACAAACCCTGAGTTTGTGCCAGGAAGAAAACACTCACCTTTGCAGAGAGGATCTGTCAGCTCAATACATAATGGTCGGGCCCGCCTCCAAAAATCTTTCGGTAAGCTACAAAGTATAGTAAAGATCAACTAAATTATGACAATAAGTAACCAATCTAGCAGGACAGACAATTCCTGAGGGGGAGGGGTCCAATAGTCTTTGGGTGAATGCATTTACCAGACAACCGTCTATCAGGCACAAGCCCCTTATATCGTGCCAAAACTTCAGCAATCCCATTGCAAGGCCTGTCATCTGGATAAAAGCTGAACACGCGTTTGTCATGTGTTGATGCTGTTAACAACAAATTAAAACCAACATCAATTTAAAGTATATTAACAGCTAGTGAATGAAGCATCTGAAAATAAATATCACACAAAAAATTTTGGGTGCCATCACAGTGGTGGTCAATTAATTAGTTGTTTGTAAGGGCTTTTGTGAAGAAAAACAACTACATTATATAATTTTTTATTCTAATTTTGCTTCTTCTTTGAACTTCCCTTTTAGTTGATATATATTCATAAGCCTAACTAAATTTGATATATTTCACCAAAAAGGTTTACCCGAGTAAATTCTACCAAGGGTAGCTTGTACATGTTGTAATGCTAGATTAATTGAAGAGATAACCAGTAAAAGCAAAAAAGATAACAACCTTCCACTCATTGCTCTTTGTGAAATCAATGCCGATTATAAGATTTGATGACTCCAGATTTGCTTTCTGCAAAGCCTCTATCACCTGGGAGGCAAAACAAAGAAGAAAAGTTGTAGGATGAAGCATCCACACAACAAATTTTAATCATCTGACTAATCTCTAATTAACAAATTTAAAATTGAAATTATCTTGATCGGGTCACACAAATTTTTGTCCTGACTACATCCTTTAACAATTCATTAATCAGACTACACAATTCATTAATCAATTCTCCCACATTTAAACAGACTACACAATTCATTAATCAATTTCTGAAAATTCATTAATCGATTTCAGATTTTTCGTAAGGTTCTCGATTCAACAATTCATAGCATAAAAATTAAGGATGAACAAGAAGTGGGGGCTCAGCCCACATACCATTAACAACCACATAAACAAGGAAATCAAACACAAAGGGCTAAACCCTAAATTTCTTCAACAATTCATAACCTAAATTTCAAGGTCATCAAGCAATTAGAGCCCCAATCAAGCAAAATCAGCAAGCAATTCACAAAGGCGCAGATTTAACTCAACACGAATTCAGATTTCAAGCCTTACAAAGCACCACAGAGAAGAAAAAAGAAATGAGCAAGGAGGCCTTACAAGGGTCTGTGTTAAATGACGGGGCGCGTCTGTGCGGGGGTGAAGCTGACGGGCGCGCGTCTGTGCTGGGGTCGGGGTATGAGGCGAAAGAGCGAGATATCGAGAGAGAGATGGTGCATCTGTGCTGGCGCCGATCTGAGGCGAGAGAGCGAGAGAGAGATCGGTCGGGATGGTGAAGAGAGGGTTTAGGGCAGGGCGAAAATGGTGGGGTCTGGCGGCTAGAAGGTTTGTTCTCAACACATGAGCGGAGTAAAAACGAGAGAGAGTGAGAGCGGAGGAAAAAGAGAGAGATGAGCGGAGAGAAGAGAGACAGAGAGAAGAAGGGTCGCTGTGGCGTGCGATTTCTTTTTTTTTTTTTGGCTAACCTAAAACGCGGGACTCAAGAGAGAAGAGAGGGAGGTTTTCGCGCTGGTTTTTTGGGGACTCCCTTCAGCGACCGGCGATAGCACCGGCCACTGATACGGTCGCAGAAAAATCAGATTTCAGTTACGGTTTTTTTTTTTTGGAAAAAATAGACTTTCTGCGACCGGCGTCAGCACCGGCCGCTGATACCGGTCGCAGAAAGTCTTTTCTGCTGTAGTGAGGTATTGTGGTGAACCACCCCACAGTGGGACGGTTAAATTATTTTTCGAAATATTTGAAATTAGAGGGCATTTTTGTTATTTTTTTTAGAGTATTTAAAAAAAATCGGTTGCATCCCACGCCACGTTTCTATCATAACCTCCAATTAAAATAATTTAGTTCTTATCGATCTATCATTATTAAATGGAAATAGCCCAGCTGTCAGATAGAAGTTTGTTTAGAAACCATAAATAAAAAAAAAATTATCAAACCAACTACCAAAATGGCATCTCAGCACCAAACCTTTTTTTTTTATATTTACAATTATGTCCGAGGATTTTTTATCACGATCAAGGATGTCAGAGGCGGAAAATTTATACAATAATTCAAGAGATTATTTTTTTTTATAGAAGGATGAGTCAAAGGCAAAAATAAGTGCAATACATGATTTAGATAAAAATTGTTATATTATGGTTTGATCATAATAAGATCTAGTGCAATACGTGATAAAAATTGATAAAATTGTTCAAATAATTGGGAATTGATTTGGGACCGAGATGCCTATTCGGAACAAGGCCACATAATAAGAAAATTTGATTTTTTGGCTGTTGAGTTGAAAATTTGTGAAACTTGAATGGATCGAATTGGCTGTTCTGTACGGAAAAAAAAAATGATGCTGAGATGCTATCTCAGTACTTATGATTTCTGTAAAAAAAACAAACCAACTGATTTGTTTTGATAAAATCTTTTTGTTTATTTATGGTTTCTAAAAAAATTCGGTCAGATAAAATTATACAAGTGGAGTTACAAAAAAGAAATTATATTGCAGATCAGAGATACGCACTATTATTTAATGACAATATATATATAGCCCATCAGATTGAATCTTTCAAATGAAGATATTGAGCTTAACAAGTACCTAATTGCATAGGTAAGCACATACGACAATTAAATATATTATAAAATTAATTTTCTGAAAATATATAGCCTGTCAGATATAA